>ONZH01020496.1:0-55379 GCA_900303285.1 Rhinella marina
AACGCTTTTACTTATCAGAGCATTCTGATATTGTTTTCTCGTCACATACTGTACTTCATGACAGCGGTAAATTTGAGTCAAAATATTTCATTCTTATTTATAAAAAAATACCAAATTTACCAAAAATTTTGAAAAATTTGCAAATTTCCAAATGTCAAATTCTCTACTTTTAAAATACATAGTAATGCCTCCAAAAATAGTTATGACTTTACATTCCCCATGTGTCTACTTCAGGTTTGGATCACTTTTAAAATTACATTTTATTTTTCTGGGATGTTAGAAGGCTTAGAAATTTAGAAGCAAATCTTAAAATTTTTCACAAAATTTCCAAAACCCACTTTTTAAGGACCAGTTCAGGTTTGAAGTCACTTTGTGAGGCTTCCATCATAGAAACCACCCAAAAATTACCCCATTTTAGAAACTACACCCCTCAAGGTATTCAAAACTGATTTTGCAAACGTTATTAACCCTTTAGGTGTTCCACAAGAAATAAAGGAAAATGTAGCCAAAATTTCCGAATTTCACTTTTTTGGCAGATTTTCAATATGAATCATTTTATTCTGAGAATAAAGCAAGGGTTAACTGCCAAACAAAACTCAGTAATTATTACCCTGATTCTGTAGTTTACAGAAATGTCCAATTTGTCATCGTAAACTGCTGTACAGGCACACGGCAGGGTGCAGAAGGAAAGGAACGCCAGAGCAGATTTCACTGGAAAAAGTTTAAGTTGCCATGTCACATTTGATGCACCCCTAGAGTAGGAAACTCCAAAAAACTGACCCCATTTTTGAAACTACGGGATAAGTTGGCAGTTTTGTTAGTGCTATTTTAGGGTACATATGATTTTTGGTAGCTCTATTTACACTTTTTGTGAGGCAAGGTAACAAAAACTAGCAGTTTTGGCATTATTTTTATTTTTTGTTATTTACAACATTCATCTGACAGGTTAGATTGTGTGATATTTTTATAGAGCAGGTCGTTACGGATCTGCTGCAGAAGATATATTAGGAAGTTTATTGTCTCCCTGCTTTCTTTAGAGCTTTAATAAGTGCTAACAAAGTGGCCAACCCCTTTAAGTTTTACACAATAATATCCTTTTTGAAACAAAAAAAATCATGTTTTAGGGTCTCCATAGTCAGCTGTAGTTTCTTTATTTTTCAGGCGATTGTCTCAGGTAGGGGCTCATTTTTTGCGGGATGAGATGACGATTAGATTGGTACTATTTTTGGGGGCATACGCTTTTTTGATCGCTTGGTATTACAATTTTTGTGATGAAATGTGGCGATACCTAACATGTATACTTATTTTTATTTATTTAAGTTTTACACAATAATATCCTTTTTGAAACAAAAAAATCATGTTTCAGTGTCTCCATAGTCAGAGAGCTGTATTTTTTTTATTTTTTGGGCGATCATCTCAGGTAGGGGCTCATTTTTTGCGGGATGAGATGACAATTAGATTGGTACTATTTTGGGGGGCATACGCTTTTTTGATCGCTTGGTATTACAATTTTTGTGATGAAATGTGACAAAAATGGCTTTTTTTAGACAGTTTTTATTTTTTATTTTTTACAGTGTTCACCTAAGGGGAGAAATTATGCTATATTTTTGTAGAGCAGGTTTTTACGGACGTGGCGATACCTAACATGTATACTTATTTTTATTTATTTCAAGTGGTTGGCCACCCTAAGTATCAAAAATCCAAAGTTCCCCCAGACAATAGCCAACACTATGAAGTATTTCTCAGGTGACATGTACTGGCTGTATGTCATTTATCTAACCTGTTCACCATGACACACTTCCCTGGAGGTGCTCCCTCAGACAGGCTGTGTGGGAGGAGCAGCTGCAAAGTGAAAGTAACAATCCCAGCATGCACTGCAGCAAGCATGTCTAGAGGAGCAGTCACATGACCTCCCTGCCCACCTGTGTTCCCATAGAGACAAGAGCCCCTTAGATAATATCAATAACCCAGTTATCAGTGAATAACTGTTGTACAGACATAGCAATAGAAAGAACGCCCCAGTCCCAACAGTAAAGGGGGGGGTACCCTTTTCATAAATTTGCTGTGGGGCCCAGTCATTTCTAGTTGTGCCACTGGATGTAAGCCAAAAACAGAATGAGGGGGGAGTTATCAATTCCCTTGTTCCTAAAAAGTGGTGTTAAAAAGTTGCAAACTATGGGACAGATTTATCAAAACTGGTGTAAAGGAAAACTGGCTTGGTTGACCATAGCAACCAATCAGATTCCACCTTTCATTTTTCAAAGCTCCTTTGGAAAATAAATGAGAGGTGGAATCTGATTGGTTGCTATGGGCAACTAAGCAGTTTTCCTTTACAGCAGTTTTAACAAATCTCCCTCTATGTGTTTGCAAATTTTTAACTGCGCTTTTTTTTTTTTTTAAAGGGCGTGACAATGGCAGAGACAGGGCGTGACCAGTCACCCCAACAAATTTATGTTCATTTTCACCAGTTTTCTGACTCAAATGAAGCCAGAAATCTATGGCAGCTCTGAGCTGTCATAGATTTCTGTTTAGGTCCATGGACTGCACAAATCGAACTGCTGACATACAGAGGAGCCTCCTGTCTATCATCATACGACCTGCTCCCAGCTGACAGCCCATCAATCATCTATGAATATATGACTACCCTTCATCTGGGAAAGAAGGGAAAATGAGTGTAGTCAAATAGCTATATATAAAATACAGGGGGGTCACAAGTCACTATATATAAAGTACAGGGGGTCACACATCACTATATATAATGTACAGAGGGTCACACATCACTATATATAATGTACAGGAGTTCACACATCACTATATATAATGTACAGGAGTTCACACATCACTATATATAATATACAGGGGGTCACACATCACTATATATAATGTACAGGGGGTCACACATCACTATATATAATTTACAGAGGGTCACACATCACTATATATAATGTACAGGAGTTCACACATCACTATATATAATGTACAGGAGTTCACACATCACTATATATAATGTACAGGGGGTCACACATCACTATATATAATGTACAGGGGACACACATCACTATATATAATGTACAGGGGGTCACACATCACTATATATAATGTACAGGAGTTCACACATTACTATATATAATGTACAGGGGATCACATAGCACTATATATAATGTACAGGGGTTCACACATCACTATATACAGTGTACAGGGGGTCACACATCATTATATATAATGTACAGGGGGTCACACATCTGTATATACAGTATAAAGGGGGTCACTGTACAGGGGTTCACAGATCTCTGTATGCAGTGGTGGGGGGTCACACATCAGTATATACAGTGTATGGTGGTGGTGGTGGTGCGGTCAACTATTACTGTATACAGGGGGTCACACATCACTATATACAGTATAAAGTGGTGATCACATATCACTGTATTGGGGGCATCATATATCACTATATACAGTGTGCAGGAAGGAGAGGGCACATATTTACAGATGACATCAGTGACTGCTGCTGCTATCACTGACCTCAGCCATACTGACAGCTCAGAAGGGGTTAAAGCTCCTGACCTGTTGGTCTGGCTGGAATAAACATGTCTGTGATAAGATCACATTGCAGAGTGGTCATAAACAGGACAGACACTAAGATTGCTCACACTTTGCTGCCGACAGCACCTTCCTGGCTCTGCTACATCACTGCAGTAAGTGAGGTCCATCACAGATTCTCCTCAGTCTCTCTTCCTCTTGCAAAGTTTCTTTATTTCAGCTTCTAACATGTTTCTCTGCTAAGCCCCATCAGCCCTGTATAGTCAGGACTGCAGTCACAGCAGAAGGAAAATTCTCTGACACAAGCAGGGTGCCTTTAGGACCCAGGAGCAGCCAGCACACTCCTTCCATGGACTAGTGCACGTGCAGGCATGGACGAGCCAGGCAGCTATGAGAGCAGCACAGAGGGGGCGTGACTGCCAATAGCAAGTTAACCAGGCAGATCTGCTGCAGAAGATATATTAGGAAGTTTATTGTCTCCCTGCTTTCTTTAGAGCTTTAATAAGTGCTAACAAAGTGGCCAACCCCTTTAAGTTTTACACAATAATATCCTTTTTGAAACAAAAAAAATCATGTTTTAGGGTCTCCATAGTCAGAGAGCTGTAGTTTTTTTTTATTTTTGGGCGATTGTCTCGGGTAGGGTCTCATTTTTTGCGGGATGAGATGACGGTTAAATTGGTACTATTTTTGGGGGCATACGCTTTTTTGATCGCATGGTATTACATTTTTTGTGATGAAATGTGACAAAAAATGACTTTTTTAAGACAGTTTTTATTTTTTATTTTTTAAGGTGTTGACCGGGCAGGCTGGATAATGTGATATTTTAATAAAGCAGGATTTTACGGACGTGGTGATACCTAATATGTATATATATATATTTTTTTTTTTCTATTTTTATGTGTTTCTTTATGGGGAAGGGGCTTTTTTTATTGAAACTTTATTATTTTTTTATTTTTTTTTGGTTAAAACACTTTTGTTTAACTTTTTTTTTAACATTTCACTTATGTCCCAGTAAGGGACTTTAACATTTCAGGGTCTGATCCCTGATTGAATGCAGCACAATACATCTGTATTGTGCTGCATTCAACTGTCAGCGTATCACACTGTGAGACGCTGACCGTTGCCTAGGCGACCCAGTGCTGTGGCTAGGTCTCCTGGGCTTCCGTAGATGGGAGTCCCGATGCCTCTGGGCAAGGCATCGGGGCTTCCATCTCAACCATCGGGCCCCCCCCTACCGCCTCACGGGGAACCGATGGCTTTAAAAAGCTGCCGCAATTGCCTTGTATGACGCGGCATACAAGGGGTTAATCCGCCGGCATCGGTGTAATCACCGGTGCTGGCGGATACAGCAGAGGCCCGGCTGTTAGTATCAGCCGGGCCCCTGCTGCAGATTGCGGCAGCGGGGCAGCAGCAGCACGTTAACGCCACGTTAACGGTCGGCAAGGTGTTAAGCTGCTTTCCCCTGGTGGAGATTTGAATTCCGGATAAATCCAGGCTTTATTCATTTTAATAAGTGTCAGCCTGTCAGCACTCTCTGGTGACAGGCGTGTACGCTTATCAGTGATGATGCCACCAGCTGCACTGAAGACCCGCTCTGACAACACGCTAGTGGCAGGGCTGGCCAGTACCTCCAAGGCGTACAGCGCCAGTTTGGGCCACGTGTCCAGCTTTGCAACCCATTAGTTGTATGGAGCAGAGTGATCGCGCAGGACGCTGGTATGGTCAGTTATGTACTCCCTCACCATCTTTCTGAACAGCTCCCCCCTACTCTGCCTAGACTGGGGACGGGTGACATAGTCTTGCTGGGGTGACATAAAACTGGCAAAGTCCTTGAAGAGTGTTCCCCTGCCAGTGCTTGACAAGCTGCCTGCTCCCCTCCTCTCCCCCGTTAGTTGGCCCACAGAACTACGTCCTCTGCCACTAGCGGTGTCAGATGGGAAGGATAGTTTCAGCTTGTGCACCAGGGCCTGTTGATATTAATTCACTCTCATACTCCTCTCTTCTACAGGAATGAGAGTGGAAAAGTTCTGCTTGTACCGGGGGTCAAGGAGGGTGAACACCCAGTAATCGGTGTTGTCAAAAATGCTTCTAACGCGAGGGTCACGGGAAAGGCAGCCTAACATGAAGAAAGCCATGTGTGCAAGAGTCCCAACATGCAAGAATTCCCTTTCCTTAGTAGGCTGACTCTCCATTCCCTCATCCTCCTCCAACTCCTCCTCTTCAGCCCATACACGCTAAACAGATAAGAAGGAATGAGCATAGGTACCCTCTTCAGTCTCGCCAACAATCTCCTCCTCTTCCTCCTCTTCCTCCTCATCCAATACTCGCTGAGAAACAGACCTGAGGGTGCTCTGGCTATCAAGCAACATATCTTCTTCCCCCATATCCTGTGACAAGCGCAAAGCCTCTGACTTCATGCTGAGTAGAGGCTTTTTCAGCAGACAAAGCAGCGGGATGGTGAAGCTGATAATGGCGGCATCGCCGCTGACTAGAGATGAGCGAGCACTAAAATGCTCGGGTGCTCGTTATTCGAGACAAACTTTTCCCGATGCTCGGGTGCTCGTCTCGAGTAACGAACCCCATTGAAGTCAATGGGAGACTCGAGCATTTTTGCAGGGGACCAAGGCTCTGCCTAGGGAAGGCTGGGTGAAAACCTGGAAACCTCAGCAAATGATGGAAACACCATGGCAATGGACAGAAAACAGCAGGGGAAGCATGCATGGATGCCTCTGAGGCTGCCTAATCCCACCATTACCCCAAATTCTCCTGCAACAGCCTGGTGGTTACCCTCATGGCAATTGTGCTCAACCAGACCAAAAAGGTGAGTTAGTATGCGGTAGCTGGTGACGCACCCAAAAATTTAGCCTGATACAGCATGGCGGTTACACCACTAATGACTTTATCCGACTGAGAATGCAGTGAAATGGCTTTTGTTGAGCCTCCAAATATTTTTTTCTTTTCGGAGTACATAAAGTCGACCCTCAGCAAAAAAATATTTTTTTAAATGTCGGTACTAGCGCCTCCCGAAAAATTGTTTTGGACTGTCTGTTTGACGCTCCTGAAACATTGTTTTACAGTGTCTGTCGTTGACATTGCGGAAAAATTGTTTGGAGAGAGGGCCTGTAGGTGGACCTCCGGAAAAATTGTTTAGCGAGAGGGCCTGTAGGGGGACAATCCGGAAAAATTTTTAGAGAGAGGGCCTGTAGGTGGACCTCCAGAAAAATTGTTTAGAGAGAGGGCCTGTAGGTGGACCTCCGGAAAAATTGTGGTAAAAGAGTGCCAGTTGGACATCTAAAAATTGCGTTTTTTGGGTCAGCGTTAGGCAAAGACGACAAGGAGGAGGAGGAGTAGGAGGAGTAGAGAAGAGGAATCGGATACATAAGTAATGTTAATCCTTAGCTGCTTTCCCCCGGAGGAGATTTGAATTCCGGTTAAATCCAGGCTTTGTTCATTTTAATAAGCGTCAGCCTATCAGCGCTGTCAGTTGACAGGCGTGTACGCTTATCGGTGATGACGCCACCAGCTGCACTGAATACCCGCTCTGACAACACGCTAGCGGCAAGGCAGGCCAGCACCTCCAAGGCGTACAGCGCCAGTTCAGGCAACGTGTCCAGCTTTGAAACCCAGTAGTTGTATGGAACAGAGTGATCGGTCCAGACATTGGTATGGTCAGCTAGGTACTCCCTCACCATCTTTCTGTAAAGCTCACCCCTACTCTGCCTAGACTGGGGACAAGTGACAGTGTCTGGCTCGGGTGACATAAAACTGGCAAAGGCCTTGGAGAGCGTTCCCCTGCCAGTGCAGGACAAGTTGCCTGCTCGCCTCCTCTCCCCCGCTACTTGGCCCACAGAACCATGCCCTCTGCCTCTAGCGGCGTCAGATTTGAAGGATTGTTTCAGCTTGTGCACCAGGGCCTGTTGATATTGATTCACTCTCATACTCCTTTCCTCTACAGGGATGAAAGTGGAAAGGTTCTGCTTGTACCGTGGGTCCAGGAGAGTGAACACCCAGTAATCGGTGTTTGAAAAAATGCTTCTAACGCAAGGGTCACGGGATAGGCAGCCTAACATGAAGTCTGCCATGTGCGCCAGAGTCCCAACATGCAAGAATTCCCTCTCCTCACTGGCTTGACTCTCCATTTCCTCCTCCTCCTCCTCCTCCAAGTCCTCCTCTTAAGCCCATACACGCTCAATAGTTAAGAAGGACTGAGAACTGGTACCCTCTTCTGTCTCACCGACATTCTCCTCCTCTTCCTCCTCATCCTCATCCCCCTCCTCCGATATGTGCTGAGAAACAGACCGGAGGGTGCTCTGGCTATCAAGCGACATATCTTCCTCCACCGTCTCTTGTGACAAGCGCAAAGCATCCAACTTCTTGCTGAGCAGTGAGTTTTTCAATAGGCAAAGTAGCGAGATGGTGAGGCTGATAATGGCGGCATCGCCGCTGACCATCTGTGTTGACTCCTCAAAGTTGTTCAACACCTGACAGATATCAGACATCCACGTCCACTCCTCATTGTAGACTTGAGGAATCTGAGTGACCTGACTACCAGTTCTGGTGGAAGTTGACATCTGGCAGTCTACAATTGCTCTGCGCTGCTGGTAAACTCTGGATAACATGTTTAATGTCGAATTCCATCTTGTGGGCACGTCGCACAACAGTCGGTGAGCGGGCAGTTGTAGGCGGCGCTGCGCTGCCCTGAGAGTGGCAGCATCTGTGGTCGACTTGCGGAAATGCGCACAGATGCGGCGCACCTTGGTGAGCAAATCAGACAGATTGGGGTATGTCTTGAGGAACCGCTGAACTATGAGATTGAACACGTGGGCCAGGCATGGCACATGTGTGAGTCTGCGGAGTTGCAGAGCCGCCACCAGGTTACGCCCGTTGTCACACACAACCATGCCTGGCTTGAGGTTCAGTGGTGCCAGCCACACATCGGCCTGCGCCGTGATGCCCTGTAACAATTCTTGGGCGGTGTGCCTTTTGTCACCTAAGCTCAGCAGTTTGATCACCGCCTGCTGGCGCTTACCCACCGCACTGCTGCTGCGCCTAGAGCTACCGACTGAAGGCACCGTGCCCACGGATGGTAATTCAGAGGAGGAGGTGGAGGAGGAGGAGGGGTCGGAGGAGGAGGCATAGTACGTCTGAGAGACCGTGACCGAGGTAGGCCCCGCAATCCTCGGTGTGGGCAGTACATGAGTGGCCCCAGGGTCAGACTCGGTCCCAGCCTCCACCAAGTTAACCCAATGTGCCGTCAGTGATATATAGTGTCCCTGCCCGGCAACACTTGTCCACGTGTCCGTGGTTAGGTGGACCTTCTCAGAAACAGCATTGGTAAGGGCACGGATAATGTTCTGTGACACGTGCTGGTGTAGGGATTGAACGGCACATCGGGAAAAAATAGTGGCGGCTGGGGACCGAATACCGAGGGGCAGCAACCGCCATGAGATTGCAAAAGGCCTCGGTCTCTACCAGCCTATAGGGTTAGCATCTCCAGGCTCAGCAATTTGGAGATGTGGACATTGAGGGCTTGGGCATGTGGGTGGGTGGAACTGTATTTCCTCTTGCGCTCCAGCGTCTGCTGTAAAGACTGTGACACATTGGTGGACGCTGTGGAGGATCGTGGAGGCGAAGGTGTGGTTTTCCGGCGGGAGGCACTCGTGCTGGGGTCCTGGGCAGGTGGCTGACTAGCAGAGGCAGCGAGTGACACAGGGGAAGGAGCAGTGGTGTGACCCGCAGGAGGTGAACGGCCTTGGTTCCATTGAGTGGGGTGTTTAGCACTCATATGCCTGCGCATGCTGGTGGTGGTTAGGCTAGTAGTGGTGGCACCCCTGCTGATCCTGGTGTGGCACAGGTTGCACACCACAGTCCATCAGTCATCCTCACTTTCTTTAAAGAACCTCCAGACTTGCAAACATCTTGGCCTCGCCACAGGAGATTCACTATGTGAAACAATTGCTGCTGATGCACCAGCTCTGGCACTTCTTCTCCCTCTGGCCACACCACTGCCTCTTCCAACCTGTTCTGGTGCAGCACTCGCCTCCGCTTTTGAAGCACTGTCTTCACTCGGCTTATCAACACAGCTTGGGTCAGTCACCTCGTCATCCTCCGATTCCTCAGTCTGCTCCCCCCTCGGACTTCCTGCCCTGACAACAACTTCACCACTGTCTGACAACCGTGTCTCCTCATCGTCCAACACCTCTTTACACACTTCTTCCACTAAGTCAACATTGTCATCATCATCATCACCCACAGACTGCGACAGTTGGAAAACTTGGGCATCGGGAAAGAGGTCAGCAGCAACCTGAGAAGTGGTTTGTGACTCTGGGAAGGGTCCAGAAAACAGTTCCTCAGAGTATGCCGGATCGCATTCCAAATTTTCTTGGGAGGGGGCAGACTGGGGGGAAGGAGGTTGAGGTGGAGGAGACAGAGAAATGCTCCCTTGGGTAACGTGGGTGGACTGCGTGGAAGACTGACTGGTGGACAAATTACTTGAAGCATTGTCCGCAATCCACGACATCACCTGTTCGCACTGTTGTGGTTTCAACAGTCCTCTACCATGTGTCCCTGTAAGTTGAGACATGAAGCTAGGTAGTGTAGCTCTGCGGCGTTCCCCTGCTCCCTCATCAGCAGATACTGTCTCACCCTGCCCAGGACCACGGCCTCTGCCCCCTGCAGTAATTGAATGCCCAAGCCCATGCCCACGTCCTCAATTCTTAGCCCTGGGGTTCAACATTTTCTGTATATAAGTGTATTATATGTACAAAAAAAAATGGGCCTGCTGTACTTCTGTGACGTACAGAATGTGTCACCTGGACAGAAAATACGGATTGTGCTTTGTATATAGGTGGCTAAGTTAGAGCTAAATTACGTATGTTATTACGTACCGTGCAGTATGGAGCAATTACACGGAAACTATTAGATTAGGCAGACTTGGTCTGCTTAATTGCAACCCAGACAAATGTCGCACAGAGATTTTTGTAATGTAGCTGTATCAGTGAGAGCAAAAGACGTTTTTTAATTACGTGACTTACAGAATGTGTCACCTGGACAGAAAATACGGATTGTGCTTTGTATATAGGTGGCTAAGTTAGAGCTAAATTACGTATGTTATTACGTACCGTGCAGTATGGAGCAATTACATGGAAACTATTAGATTAGGCAGACTTGGTCTGCTTAATTGCAACCCAGACAAATGTCGCACAGAGATTTTTCTAATGTAGCTGTATCAGTGAGAGCAAAAGACCTTTTTTAATTATGTGACGTACAGAATGTATCACCTGGACAGAAAATATGGATTGTGCTTTGTATACAGGTGGATAAGTTAGAGCTAAATTACGTATGTTATTATGTACCGTGCAGTATGGAGCAATTACACGGAATCTATTAGATTAGGCAAACTTGGTCTGCTTAATTGCAACCCAGACAAATGTCGCACAGAGATTTTTGTAATGTGGCTGTATCAGTGAGAGCAAAAGACGTTTTTTAATTAAGTGACGTACAGAATGTGTCACCTGGACAGACAATATGGATTGTGCTTTGTATATAGGTGGATAAGTTAGAGCTAAACTACGTATGTTATTACGTACCGTGCAGTATGGAGCAATTACACGGAAACTATTAGATTAGGCAGACTTGGTCTGCTTAATTGCAAGCCAGACAAATGTCGCACAGAGATTTTTCTAATGTAGCTGTATCAGTGAGAGCAAAAGACCTCTTTTAATTACGTGACGTACAGAATGGGTCACCTGGACAGAAAATACGGATTGTGCTTTGTATATATGTGGATAAGTTAGAGCAAAATTACCTATGTTATTACGTACCGTGCAGTATGGAGCAATTACACGGAAACTATTAGATTAGGCAGACTTGGTCTGCTTAATTGCAACCCAGACAAATGTCGCACAGAGATTTTTCTAATGTAGCTGTATCAGTGAGAGCAAAAGACCTTTTTTAATTACGTGACGTACAGAATGTGTCACCTGGACAGAAAATACGGATTGTGCTTTGTATATATGTGGATAAGTTAGAGCAAAATTACGTATGTTATTACGTACCGTGCAGTATCGAGCAATTACACTGAATCTATTAGATTAGGCAGACTTGGTCTGGTTATTTGCAACCCAGACAAATGTCGCACAGAGATTTTTGTAATGTAGCTGTATCAGTGAGAGCAAAAGACCTTTTTTAATTACGTGACGTACAGAATGTGTCACCTGGACAGAAAATACGAATTGTGGTTTGTGGTGAGTGGACAGCTGAACTGTGACACACAGAATGGTTCCACACAGCTGTATGAAATGGATTTGTATCACTGAGATAAAACAACAAAAAAACTATTTTGTAAAGTTTTTTTTTATATATATTTTTTTTTAACGTGACATGCAGAAAATATCAGAGAGCAAACTCAGCCCCTGCTGACTGTGGCTATTTTGACTCCAACACAGAAAAATGTTGCACTCAGATTTTTCTAATGTAGCTGTATCAGTGAGAGCAAAAGACCTTTTTTAATTTACGTGACGTACAGTATAGGTCACCTGGACACAAAATAAGGATTGTGGTTTGTGGTGAGTGGACAGCTGAACTGTGACACACAGAATGGTTCCACAAAGCTGTATGAAATGGATTTGTATCACTGAGATAAAACTATAAAAAAAAAAAAAAATTGTTATATATGGCGATAGCTGCACTACTAGTGCCAGCCATCCCAGAGACAAAAAAAAGTGTCTTGTAGCCCTTAGAAGGGTTTTTGGGTTCTTTTGATATGACTCCTGCCTAACAGAGAACTAAATCCAGGCCCTAACACTCTCCCTGAAACGCAGCAGATCTGTCCCTAATGACATCCAGACAGCATCTGAGCCGAGCACCGCGGGTAGTCACTAGTATATTCCAGGGTCACCTGATCAGGCCAGCCAACCCCTGCTATCGACATGTAAGGGCCCCACGTGATGCTGGGTGTACCGCAGAGTCTCCTGGCTTGTGATTGGCTGAGTTTATAGGCTCCAAAAATTCAAAATGCGGGAGATGCCATTTCCTCGAGCATGGCGAGATACTCGTCCGAGCAGCGAGCACTTACAAGTACCGTAATGCTCGAACGAGCACCAAACTCAGACGAGCATGCTCATTCATCTCTACCACTGACCATCTGCGTTGACTCATCAAAGTGGCTTAACACCTGACAGATATCAGACATCCATGTCCACTCCTCATTGTAGACTTGAGGAAGCTGACTAACCTGAATAACAGTTCTCGTGGAAGTTGTCATCTGGCAGTCTACAATGGCTCTGAGGTGATGGTAAACCCTGGCTAATATGTGTAATGTAGAATTCCATTGTGTGGGCGCGTCGCACAACAGTCGGTGAGCTGGCAGTTGTAATCGCCGTTGCACTGCCCTGAGGGTGGCAGCATCTGTGGTTGACTTACAGAAATGCGCACAGATGCGATGCACCTTGGTAAGCAAATCAGACAAATTGGGGAAGGTCTTGACGAATCGCTGAACCACAAGATTAAACACGTGGGCCAGGCATGGCATAGGCGTGAGTCTGCCGAGATGCAGAGCCGCCACCCGGTTACGCCCGTTGTCACACACAACCATGCCTGGAATGAGGTTCAGCGGCGGCAGCCAAAGATCGGTCTGTGCCATGATGCCCTGTAACAGCTCTTGGGCGGTGTGCCTCTTGTCACCTAAGCTCAGCAGTTTCAGCACCACCTGTTGGCGCTTATCCACGGCAGTGCAGCTGCGCCTGGAGCTACTGACTGAAGGCACCGTGCTCATGGATGGTAATTGAGAGGAGAAGGAGGGGTGGTTGGAGGAAGAGGCATAATAATCCTGAGAAACTGTGACCGAGGCAGGCCCCACAATCCTCGGTGTGGGCAGCAAATGAGCGACCCCAGGGTCAGACTCGGTCCCAGCCTCCACCAAGTTAACCTAATGTGCCTTCAGTGAGATATAGTGTCCCTGCCCGCCAGCACTTGTCCACGTGTCCGTGTTTAGTTGGACCTTCTCACAAACCGCGTTGGTCAGGGCATGGATGATGTTCTCTGACACGTGCTGGTGTAGGGCTGGAACCACACAATCTTGAAAAATAGTGGCGGCTGGGGACCAAGTACTGAGGGACAGCCACCGCCATCAGGTTGCGGAAAGCCTCAGTCTCTACCAGTCTATAGGGCAGCATCTCCAGGCTCAACAATTTGGACATGTGGATGTTTAGGGCTTGTGCATGTGGGTGGCTGGAATTGTATTTGCGCTTGCACTCAAATGTCTGCTGCTAAGACAGCTGAACGCTGTGCTGGGACACATTGGTGGAGGTTGTGGAGGATCGTGCAGGTGAAGGGGTAGTTGTAGGATGGGAGCTGCTCGTGCTGGGGTCCTGGGTGGGGGGTTGACTCGCCGAGCCAGCATGTGACACAGGGGAAGGGGCAGTGGTGTGACCCGCAGGAGGTGAACGGCCTTGGTTCCACTGAGTCGGGTGTTTAGCACTCATATGCCTGTGCATGCTGGTAGTGGTTAGGCTGGTAGTGGTTGCTCCCCTGCTGATCCTGGTGTGGCACAGGTTGCACACCACAGTCCGTCGGTCATCCTCACTTTCTTTAAAAAATCTCCAGACTTGCGAACATCTAGGCCTCGGCACAGGAGCTTGACTCCATGAAACAGTTGCTGATCTACCTGCGTTGGCCCTGCTTCTCCCTCTGACCACCCCACTGCCTCTTCCAACCTGTTCTGGTGCTGCACTTGCCTCCCTTTCAGAAGCACTGTCTTGAGTTGGATTACCAACCCAGCTCAGGTCAATCACCTCATCATCCACCAGCTCTTCCTCCAATTCCTCACTCTGCTCCCCCCTCGGACTTAATGCCCTGACAACAACGTCACTGTCTGACAACCGTGTCTCATCATCATCATCATCATCCGACACCTCTTTACGCAGTACTTGCACTAATTCCTCACTCTCATCACCCACAAACTGCGTAAGTTCTAAATTTTGGGCATCGGGACAGAGCAACTGCTCAGATTGCTGTTGAGCAGTGGTTTGTGTCTCTGGGTAGGGTTCTGAAAAGAGTTCCTGTGAGTATGCCGGATCTGAATCCATACTTTCCGTGGGGGGGGGCAGGCTGGGGGGAAGGAGGTTGAGCTGGAGGAGCCAGAGGTCTACTCCCTTGGCTAGTGTGGGTGGACCGCATGGAAGACTGGGTGGTGGATAAATTACTGGACGCATTGTCCACTATCCACGTCATCACCTGTTCGCACTGTTGTGGTTTTAATAGTGGTGTACCACGTGACCCAGTAAGTTGCGAGATAAAGCTACTACATCAACATGTAGTGTGTCACCCTGCCAAGGACCACTGCCTCTGCCCCCTACACTACTTGAACGCCCACGCCCACGCCCTCATCCTCGACCCTTAGCCCTTGGGTTCAACATTTTGTATGTTCACTTCACTGTATATTATATAACTGAGAGAAAAAACATATATTTTCTACACTCCGGCTAGTGTGCAGCACACAACAGTATTTTTTACTGCACTGTATAATATATAACTGAGAGAAAAAAATGTAGTCTTTAGACAGCGGCTATTGTACGGCAAACCACTGAATTTGTCACTGCACTGTATGATATATGACTGAGAGAAAAAACTTATTTTTTCTACACTCCGGCTAGTGTGCAGCACACAACAGAATTTTGCACTGCACTGTATAATATATAACTGAGAGAAAAAATGTAGTCTTTAGACGGCGGCTATTGTACCACAAACCACTGAATTTGTCACTGCACTGTATGATATATAACTGAGAGAAAAGACGTATATTTTCTACATTCCGGCTAGTGTGCAGCACACAACAGAATTTTGCACTGCACTGTATGATATATGACTGAGAGAAAAAACATAGTCTTTAGGCGGCGGCTATTGTACCGCAAACCACTGAATTTGTCACTGCACTGTATGATATATAACTGAGAGAAAAGACATATGTTTTCTACACTCCGGCTAGTGTGCAGCACATGACAGAATTTTGCACTGCACTGTATGATATATGACTGAGAGAAAAAACGTAGTCTTTAGATAGCGGCTATTGTACCGTAAACCACTGAATTTGTCACTGCACTGTATGATATATGACTGAGAGAAAAAACGAAGTTTTTAGACGGCGGCTATTGTACCGTAAACCACTGAATTTGTCACTGCACTGTATGATATATAACTGAGAGAAAAGACGTATATTTTCTACACTCCGGCTAGTGTGCAGCACATGACAGAATTTTGCACTGCACTGTATGATATATGACTGAGAGAAAAACGTAGTCTTTAGACGGCGGCTATTGTACTGCAAACCACTGAATTTGTCACTGCACTGTATGATATATGACTGAGAGATAAGACGTATATTTTCTACACTCCGGCTAGTGTGCAGCACACGACAGAATTTTGCACTGCACTGTATAATATATAACAGAGAAAAAACGTATTCCCTAATCTGCACTACAGATCCCAGCAAGCCAAGGTACAGCAGCAGCACCAGCAGCAGCAAAAATGAGTACTGAGAGGACTTTGGGCAATTTCTTTTGGGTCCTTGTGGACCCCGTGCTGTCCCTGTGCACAGTGTGCAGCCAAGATGGCGGTAGATGCACTACAAGTCCCAGCCAGCAGCCAGGAGGAGACCAAAAAAAAAAGGTGCTTGTAGTCCTTTAGAAGGACTGTTTGGTTCTTTGAGAATGATTCCTGCCTAACCAACATCTAAATTCAGGCCCTAACACTCTCCCTGACAGACAGCAGCTCTATCCCTAATCTCATGCAGGCGGCGTCTGACGTGAGCAGCGCGGGACCAGATTCTTAAATTCCCAGGTCATCTGATCTGGCCAGCCAATCCCTGCTATCGACTTGTAGGGGCCCCACGTGATGCTAGGAGGTACCAAAGACTCTCCTGCATGTTGATTGGCTGAGAAAAGGCGCCTAACATGCAGGAAGAGGAAGATGCCATTTCCTCGAGGATCGCGGTATGCTCGTCCGATTAGCGAGCATATGCGAATAACCTAATGCTCGAACGAGCACCAAGCTCAGAAGAGCATGTTCGCTCATCTCTAATAAACAGTACTAGCAACACTGCAAGCCTTTTTTTCTATCATTCAAAGACAGAGGCACAATTAAATGTCCCTCCCCTTCTACAAACAAAATGCACACTGGTACTGACAATTTGCAATTGTAATACAATGAGTGAAATAAAACTGGCATATTAATGAAGTTATTGCAGCAAAATGTATTCACTAAAACTGTGGGTATCTTGAAGCAATACAATGTGTTAACTAAAATTGATATTCTAATGCAGTTATAGGAGCATATTATTATACTGTCCCTATTCTTGGCTTGTGTGTGTAATTGCTTTTTGGCAGAAACAAGTAAAACACATGCTTTTAGAATGCTCATAATGCCACCTCTGCATCCCAGAGGCTGAAGGATCTTCCAAAATCCTGTCCCTGATTGGCCCACAGGCTATCTGTATGAATCAATAAGAGCAATCTCCTTCACTCCTAGGGTCATGTTATTCTCCAACTTTATCCTTCTTGTCATTTTCCTTACCAATGTTCACGATACAATGATACAAGTGCTGTTTTCCGTGATTCAATCATGATAAATCACCAAAACTTTGGATTAATTTGGCAGCAGAATTTTAGTGAAATTCATAACAAATACAATTCATTTAGATTTGATATGCTGAACTCTAATTTAAATATATTTTTAATAGGGCTTTCTCTGATTATTTCCATCACAGTTCAATGTCATGTCTTTCCTTAATCATAGAGATTTTACATTTTTGTTACAGCCATTTTCATTCTTTTAAAGCAGAGATGACTGCTTCAGAATTGCTCTATAATGTGTTCTGAGAAGCAATAACCATTTATCCATTGTTCTAAATCTTATTTCTACATTGAGATATCATTGATTCTTTTAGTAAAACAGTTTTTGCCTGTCTTGTTACTGTAACTAAATAAATGTTATTTTCCTAGTGTTAACTCCCTTTTGATTTTTTTTTAATGATGTAACTTTTGTCCATATTGTGTGTATTATAGAGTGTGTCCTACAAAATGTCCTGTTTCACCAGGTGCACAAGCATAAAATAGGTATTATAGTCACAGAAAATAAAGAAGGTTTATATATACAACTATTTAAAAAATAATAGTCTTTCTGCATCACTTCTACATGGATTTCAATATATCTTCTGAAAGTCATTTTATATTTTTACATAGAGAAATCCTGTCTTGGTCACATGGTAACTACACGGTAACTACACCAGTGCACCAGAGAGTTGTGTTTTCAGCTCAGAAGTGACAAGGAGGAAACAAGATGGTCAATAATGTATTTATTTAAAGTAAACATAATATTAGCAGAACACTATTTTTAAGAATTTTTTACTTTTTTTAAATTTCACACTACTTTTCCATTGATAAATACAAAATATTTCCTTATTTAAGCTACATCCACACTAGCATTTACAATTCCTTTATTCTGTTCTGATGACGGAACAGTACTGTATCCGGTACATTTCAGTGAATGGGATCTGATGGGTGCGAGTGGTGTCCCAGCATATGCCAGATCCAGCAATTTTAGTATTCTGTTCCTTCTCTGGAAGATAATGCCAGAATTGTAAATGTGGACATAGCCTTACCCACGTCTGACATGGCATGGTCATAAGATCTAGATCAGACCACATGCCCACTTATAACTACTATTTATATGTTCATTAGAGATGAGCAAAGTTTTCAAAAAATTTAATTTCGGATGTTTCTCTGAACTTTAAAAAAAAACTAATTAGTGAAGAAGTGTGTTAAATCAGCTATATCCTGGCCTGCAGAGAGAGTATATCTTGGTGTACATCACTTTGCATTTCAGCAACATGCATAGCTATTTCTTTCTGGTAGTGAAAAAGTTACTGTGCATCAGTATGACAGGCAGGTCTCATACAGTATATGGACATATACATCGCCGTGCAGGCCACCAACAGTCCTACCAACAGCAGTCTTTAGTAAAAGAAAAAAAAGTCACTTTGTGCCCCTGCAAGACCTATGTCCTAAAGAGTCTTTAGTGGGAAAAAAAGAAGGACATGGAGGCAGTGTCAATAAAGTGGTGGAGAAAAGCCATGTTGTGGCAGTGTAAACACATGCTTTTGAATCACTGCTGGGTCATTCCAGCATGTTGTGTTTCTACTTTCTTGTTTTTTTTTCAATAAATCTTGTACACCCATGGCCGGTATCTTCTCTGGTTGTTGGAAATTGCTCCTTGGCAATGGAAATAATTCTGTTGAACTGGTTGTAGCTGAGTCGTCCAATGCAAGATTGATGATAAATGTGCCAATTTAAAATGGCAGCCCACAATTAATTAGAATATGTATATGGAAATATATCTAAAAGTTATATTAGGATAATAAGCTCAGCAGCACTACATAATCTTATGTTTCTAGCTCACCAGCCAGTCAGACAGGAGGCCTCCAAAAATGTCTCCTTGTAGTGAAGTTCACAAATGCAAAATAGGTACATTCTTGTGAGCTCAGTTCTGGCCAACATAAGGCCAGGTCAAAGATAAAACAGGGTGACTTTTGTGAAAAAAAACATGCTATTTTAGATGAGATTAATAAAAAAAAAAAATACACATTTGAGATATTTCCACTCCAATAGTAGCAAAAATTGGCAAAAATGTAATTTCTTTGTCTAATCATATCTTGTCTTCAAGTTGGTTGGTGACTTTAAGATATATCACATGGGCCATAATTCCTGGAAAAATTACTGCCTGATCGGACATGCATGTCAGGAGCAGTGGGCAGTCAAAATTCACCCATGCAGTCCGCCTGAACAGGGCATCGGAGCATCCTATGCTCCGATGCCCTCCTTTGCCCTGCGCTAATTAGCGCAGGGCAAAGGCATTTAGTCCGGTTCCGGTGACGTACCGGGCTCTGCCAGGTGGAGGCTTCCGCCCGGCAGTGAGTCAACACAGTACCCCAATCACAGAGTGCGGAGGGTGACAACAGCATGAGTAGTCAACATAGTGGACCAGTATCAGAGTGAGGAGGGTGGCAACAGCAGTTACAGTAACAGTACAAGATGGTGGCAGCAGTAGAAGATAGCAGCTGAGTCAGCAGATATGTTGCATCAAGTGGATTGTAGCATCAGAATAGCGGCTGAAGCACGTGACCAGAAGTAACATGCCATATTTTGCAATGTTCTTCTGTGGCAGCACACTGCAATCAGAACATTACTGCCAGAATTATCTAGTCTGATGCATCAGGCTCCACTCCTGTTTTTGCTTTACAAATATAATTACAAATACAATTACTGAACAAATACTGGCCATGTGAAGGTTGATGCTCAAAAGACAATATGTGTTCTTGTTGTGCTCTTTTCCACTATAGTAGAATCAGTGGCTAACAGAAGAGGTTATCTAGCATTCAATGTGGACATCCCACTAACAGTGAAATTAGACAGCTAGAAATCCTGGCTGATCCACGCCTGATTCAATTTTAAAAAGGTTAATTTGTGTCAAACTATACTAAACCTCTCTGATACCACACTACTGGCTGGGCAGGAAAACTTGTCCAGGACAAACTCAGTCAATTGTGTAACCACAATTCAAATTTGGCTTTCCAGTAGTTCAGACGATCTTGGATCTGGGGTTTCAGGGTACACTCCAAGTATGCCACCACCTGCTGGTTCAGATTCTGCTCCATGTCCTGCTTCTGCTGCCGGTTGGTTTCTTCAGTAGGCAGTGAAGAAACAAGATCATCAGAGACTCGAGAATCAAGATGCTGCTGATAGAGCCGGTGCTATCATGGCAGTGGATTGTGAGTGCAGATGGTCACACCAGTCAGACCTTCATGAAGTTCGGCAGTGGAGAACATAGGCAACAACCAACTGACTACATAGGATGTCTCGATAGTAGTTAGGTTTATCATCCCTCTCAGCAAGTGTAAAAAAGGCCCTGATTTTGGCCAGGTAGTTGTGAGGAGTAGGTCAAGGGGACACAAATGACACAGACAAAGTGAGGCCCTGACAGTCCTCCCAAACCACTGTCCCTGCCTTTTGGGGGAACCCGGCTTCTTAACAGGCCAGCCCCAACCAAAGACTGCAATTACACTGAAGAAAGTGGAACACGAGACAAACAACCAAACAAAACACAAGCAGGAACAACCCTAAACAGGTCAGGAACTGGAGGGGTAAAAGGTAAAGGAACCAAGCAAGGAATAAACAGAGGATAACACAAAAGGTAGGTAACAGTAACAGAAACCAGGGAAAAAGGTACAGAGTCACTGGAATACCGGATAAACACAGAGTAGCTAGCCTAGGCACAAGGCTCTATAGCAGGCACAGATAAATGGCGAGTGAGAAACTAAATAGTGGCTAGAGTCCCAGCCCCAAGGCGTGATAGGAGCATGGATCCCAGCCACACCCTGAATGGACCAAAATTACTGGCAGGGACGCCTGCCAGTAAAACTAGCAAAACTAGCCAAACCTATAACCCTTAAGGAACCTAAGTGTTACAAGAGGATTTTCTGGCTTGCACTCGGGATGAGCGCCGCATAGCGTCAGGACACGGGAACGCCTGCACCCGCCCAACATTCGCTGGAGGGCCGCAGCGCCCCCGAATCCTGACAGAACCCCCCCCCTGAGGAGGGGCTCCGGACCCTCAACAGGACCTCCAGGCTTGGAAAGGTAAGATTGGTGGAATTTTTTAACGAGTCTGGGAGCGTGAAGATCTCTGGCAGCCACCCAGACACGCTCCTCAGGACCATATCCTTTCCAATGCACAAGGTACTGGAGAGAATTCTGTACTTTGCGAGAGTCAATAATTTGTTCAATTTCGAACTCCAACTCTCCCTGAACAACCACGGGTAGAGGTGGAGAACGAGCGACCACAGCAGGAATATATTCTTTCAACAAAGACTTATGAAAAACCGGATGTACACGAAGAGAACCAGGAAGTCGCAATCTGAACGATACAGGATTTATGATTTCTGTGATGATGTAGGGACCAATAAAGCGTGGAGAAAACTTTGCTGATGGTACTCGAAGACGGAGATTTTTAGTTGAGAGCCACACTTTGACACCAACTACGTATTCAGGACAGGGACGGCGTCTCTTATTCACATATTTGATCTGCTTGAGTTGGGCATTTTTTAGAGTCTCAAGACTCTTTGCCCAGACTGTGCACAGTCGATTAGCGACGTCTTTAACGGGGGAGAATCTAGATTCGTTTCCAGTTACGGCGGAATATCTCGGATGAAAACCATAGTTGCAGTAAAATGGGGACAGTCGTGTCGAGGAACTTTCATGATTATTTAGAGCGAACTCGGCCATGGGCAGGTACTCACTCCACTTTTCCTGACATTCAGAGACGAAACACCTAAGATATTGCTCAAATGACTGATTAAGTCTTTCAGTCTGCCCATTCGTCTCGGGGTGAAAGGCGGAGGAGAAGGACAGCGAGATACCCAACCTACTGCAAAACTCTCTCTAGAACCTCGACATGAACTGAACCCCCCTGTCAGACACTACTGTGTTAGATGGAATTCCATGAAGGCGTAAAATATGGCGGATAAACAACCCTGCAAGGACTCTAGCTGTAGGCAATTTTTTCAACGAGACCAGATGGCACATTTTAGAAAAACGATCCACCACCACCAGATTACTGACCTACCTTTGGAGAGAGGAAGATCAGTAATAAAATCCATGGAAATGTGAGACCAGGGCCTGTGGGGCAAAGGGAGCGGACGTAATAGCCCTTCTGGGAGTTGTCAAGGAACCTTTGCCCTAGCACAGGTCTCAGAAGCCTTAACAAATGCCTTAACATCACGTTGCCAGGTTGGCCACCAATAGGTACGGGACAACAAGTATCCAGTGCTCGCGATGCCCGGATGACCAGACAAAACTGAGGAATGGACCTCTTCTAACACCTTCAGCCGAAGATGACCTGGGACAAAGAGTTTACCTGGGGGTACAGTAGTAGGAGCGGAACTCTGTGAGTCTGCAATAGAAGACACAAGATCTGAAGTCAAAGTGGCAACGACTACCCCGGGAGAAAGGATATTTTCTGGTTCCTCATCCGGGACATCACTGGCACCAAAGCTTCTGGACAAGGCATCAGCCTTTACATTTTTTGAGCCTGGACGATAAGTTACCACAAAATTAAACCTGGTAAAAAACAAAGCCCATCGCGCTTGACGGGGGTTCAATCTCTTGGCATTGTCCAGATACAGCAGGTTCTTATGGTCAGTTAACACTGCCACCTTACCTCCAGAAAGTGTCTCTACTCTTTAAAGGCCCATTTAATAGCCAGTAACTCCCTGTTTCCTATATCATAATTAACTTTCTGGAGAAAAGGGCTACAGGTTGGAGGTTGGTAAAGGGTTCCACTCCCTGAGACAGGACAGCCCCTACTCCTGTCTCAGAGGCGTCAACCTCCACAACAAAAGGCTGTTCAGGGTCAGGATGAACCAAGACTGGAGCAGTGGTAAAACAACTTTTTTAAGTTAGAGAAGGCTAGTTCGGTTTCATGTGTCCAAGAGGTAGGATAAGCCCCCTTTTTATTTAAATCAGTAAGGGGTTTAGCAACCATAGAAAAGTTTTTGATAAATTTTCTTTAATAGTTAGCAAAACCCAGAAAACGTTGGACCTCTTTCAAGGTAGTAGGTCTAACCCACTCAACCACAGCAGAAACTTTTTTTGGATCCATACTTATAGAACCTGGATTAAGTATGTATCCCAGAAATCCCACCTCCTGGACTCCAAACTGACACTTAGACAATTTAGCACACAGCCGATTTAGTCGCAATCTGGAGAGGACCTCCCTCACGTGCTCCCGATGGGACTTCAAATCTGGGGAGAATATGAGGATGTTGTCCAGATATATAACCAAAAAACGGCCCAAAAGATCTCTGAAGATATTGTTAACAAAACGCTGGAAGACAGCCGGGGCATTGCTGAGACCAAATGGCATGACTAGTTATTCAAAGTGCCCCTCTGGAGTTTTAAAAGCTGTCTTCCACTCGTTGCCTTCTCTGATGCGGATTAGATTGTAAGCTCCACGGAGGTCAATTTTAGAGAACCACCGGGCCCACACAACCTGATTAAATAAATCCGGGATCAGAGGGAGAGGATTCTGGTCCTTAATCGTGATCTTATTGAGCTCCCTGTAGATAATACACGGACGGAGACCTCAATCTTTTTTCTCAACAAAGAAAAACCCTGCACCAATAGGGACGATAGAAGGCCATATGTGCCCTTTTTTCAGACTATCCTGAATATACTGACGCATAGACTCTCGCTCCAGAGCTGACAAATTAAAAATGCGACCCCAGGAACGAGGTCTATGGCACAATCGTAAGGCCGATGCGGAGGTAGAGTTTCCGCAGCGGCCTCATCAAAGACGTCTTTGAAATAAAAAATAAACTCAGGAATATCCAAATCATTATTCACAGTACACATCATGGAAGGAACCGTTTTAAGATGTGAACCACATGAATTCCCCCATTTCACCAGGTCAGTGGTTTTCCAATCAAATACAGGGTTATGGAGGCGGAGCCAAGGCAAACCAAGAATAAGATCTGCAGTTAGTTTTTCCATCACAAAAAATGACATTTTTTCTGTATGTAAACACCCAACATTCACCATAACCTCAGCAGTACGAAATTTTATTCTCCCCGCATTCAAGGGAGTAAAATCTGCACCAGAAACTGAAAAGGGGGAACACAAAGGAATTAACTCCAAACCCAAGGCCTGAGCAACAACCACATGGATGAAACTCACTGCAGACCCTGAATACACCATGGCCTGACAAGCAAAAATTTTAGAATCAGAAACCAAGGTTACAGGTAACAAAAACTTATTAACAGAATTAGGAGGTACCTGTACGCCTGAGTGACCCTCCTGGAGATCACTCAGGCGCTGGCGTTTCCCTGTGGTGACTTCGGCTTGGATGGACAATCCCTCAAGAAATGGCCAGGTTTTTCACAGTATAGACATAAGGCATTCTCCAATCGATGTCTCCTTCTAGCAGCAGCAGATGTAGAGCCTAACAACATAGGTTCTTCTCCAGAAGATTGAGAGGGAGATGGTTATTGAAATTGGGAAGGCATATTCTTAGAGAAAGTAGAAGGAGGTTTGACAGAAAAGCCTGGCCTAAACTGTACAGTCAATCCCCCTTGCTTTTCCTTGTGTCTCTCTCTAAATCTTCTGTCAATAGTCACAGCCAAAGCCATAAAGTCACTCAGGGATTCAGGGATAGGATGGCTGACCATAGCATCCTTAACAGCGTCTGACAGCCCTTGTCTGAAAAGGGTTTTCAAGGGTTGATCAGGCCATCTAGTCGCCACGCACCACTGGCGGAACTCAGAACAGTAGTCTTCAACAGAGCGGCGACCCTGCTGAATAGATAACAAATTTCCGCCAATGCAGTTTCCGCCAATGCAGCACGGTCAGGATCATCATAAACTTGGCCCAAGGCCAGAAAAAATCTATCCAGGGAACTCCACTCAGTAGCATCTGAGGGGAGGGCCAATGCCCAATCCTGAGGGGGACCCTGGAGGAGGGAAACCACAACAGCCACTTTTTCTGCTTCAGAGGGGAAAAAATTAAAACGAAAATACAAACGACAGGATTCCCATAAAGTACGGTATCTGTCCGGGTTCCCATGAAAGCGATCCGGCAGAAGCATTTTAGGTCTCTGCTGGACACTGTGCATAGGAAAAACAGGGCCTGGCAGTGACACAGGCGGGTTTGCAGCGCCAGACGCAGAAATAGTCATGGCGTCCAGACGCTGCGACATTTGTGCAATTAATCCAGCCATGCCCTGAAACTGATTCGTCAGCTCATCCAGACGGTCGGTGACCGATAGATCGGTACTCATATTAAACCGCCAGGAGAGCCGACTAGGGTATGGGCCTGCTATAATGTGAGGAGTAGGTCAGGGGGACACAAATGACACAGACAAAGTGAGGCCCTGACAGTCCTCCCAAACCACTGTCCCTGCCTTTTGGGGGAACCTGGCTCCTTAACAGGCCGGCCCCAACCGAAGACTGCAATTACACTGAAGAAAGTGGAACACGAGACAAACAACCAAAACAAAACACAAGCAGGAACAACCCTAAACAGGTCAGGAACTGAAAGGGTAAAAGGTAAAGGAACCAAGCAAGGAATAAACAGAGGATAACACAAAAGGTAGGTAACAGTAATAGAAACCAGGGAAAAAGGTACAGAGTCACTGGAATACCGGATAAACACAGAGTAACTAGCCTAGGCACAAGGCTCTATAGCAGGCTCAGATAAATTGCGAGTGAGAAACTAAATAGTGGCTAGAGTCCCAGCCCCAAGGCGTGATAGGAGCATGGATCCCAGCCACACCCTGAATGGACCAAAATTACTGGCAGGGACGCCTGCCAGTAAAACTAGCAAAACTAGCCAAACCTTTAACCCTTAAGGAACCTAAGTGTTACAAGAGGATTTTCTGGCTTGCACTCGGGATGAGCGCCGCATAGCGTCAGGACACGGGAACGCCCGCAACCGCCCAACATCCGCTGGAGGGCCGCAGCGCCCCCGAATCCTGACAGTAGTGAAGGTCTAACATAGCGGAGAGCCAATGGTCATCCCTCCCCCGTATGGTGATAATGTGGCAGTCACTATACAAACAACTCAGCATGTATCTTGTCATTTGTTCAAGGGAATCAGATGGACCCCCTGGCTCCATTTCCACTGAATGTTGCCACTGTCTGTCAGGGTCATCTGCTTTCCTCATCGCCCTCCAGCTCCTCATGCTTCTCCTGTTATTTTTCTGTCGCTTGGGCACATAAACCACCTATTTATGTATACAATTCCTGGGTTTTAAAGTCTTCCTTCTCATTCTCATCCTCTTCATCAGGCAATTCATCCCCCACAGAGCTTAGGTGTCTAGGATATGTCTGACAAATAAAGTGACCTCTTCAAAGCGCCTGAGCAAATGGCAGGTGTCACGCATGAGCTTCCACTAGCCAATGTCGTTCATGGACTTTCTCTGCTCATATAGTCAGTCCAACTTGTGAAACGTGACATATGAGGTGATATTGGGGAACACCATTCTTCCTCTGTAGCTCAACGAGGGTGTGTTTTGCACGGAGAGAGTGGCTGAAGTGCATGGCTAAAGACTTGAGGAACCGGTTTGGAACTAGTTTAAAGACATGTGCCATGCAGAACACAAGGGTCATCCCTCCCTGACATAGCGCCGACAGAATGTTCTTCCCATTATTGGCTACCATGGTTCTGAAAACAGATGAGGTGAGGAGGAGGAACATCAGGACCAATAAACAATAAGCAGAAAACATATCTCCTTCCTGCTGAAGTGGTGGGGCCTTGACTCCTGCCGAAGTGGTACAGGCTGCTGGGAGATGCGTCAAGCTGTACCACTACAGTAGTGCCACAGTTTTCTCAGGACACTTTATGGTGATGCTCAATGTGTTGATGCAGGGCCGTTGAGCCAACATTGTGGCTTGATAAAAAAATTCCCGCCCCAGCGAAAATGACATTTTACCCTCACCACTCTATGCTGACTGCCTTCCACTGCCTCTATGAACTTGTGTACTGCTAGTTGTTTCCAGACAGGTAAGCTCCTGAGTAGCAAATGGTCTACCACGGGCATGTTTGTCTCCAGATCTCACACTGCTGCCATCCTGCTGGCTCACATCCACACTTTCATTCTACTGGCTTAGCTGCATGCTACCACTGCTACCACATGCTTGCCCCTGTCTCATGGGCAAGTTGCCACCCTTACCCCCTAATGATGAAGTCCCCTCTTCACCTAGCTCCCATGTGCAATCAGCTACATCATCATCCACTACTGTCTGCTTGTCACTTATTTCACTCTCTCCAGTCACATGGCTGCATCCCCAACCGCTGGCAACATGTGCTCTCACATATCATTGTTGCTACTTGCACACCAACAGGAGGAGCAGTGCACCTTTCCTCCAAATCTGGGCTGGCCAATAGCTGCCGACTGTCCTCAATAATATCTTTCTCGCTGAAAAGTGGAGAAGAGCCAACGGCAGACAATACTTGCCTGGCAGAAGGAGTAGCGAGGAAAGAGTCAGGTTCAGAACAGGTGAGGGCACAGAGCTTGTTCCTGGGCATGCCAACTAAGTTTGGTGAGGAACCTACTGACTCCTCACTGTGGATGTCTGAGGTCAGTTGAGATGATGTTGAAGACCAAGTCAACCATTCTAGGACAGTGGAATTGATCGTCAAAACACAGCCACTGGATGACAGTGGCAGCTCTGGCCTGTTACTACGGCTGCCGCTACCTCCCCCTCCTCTTCTGCTGATACTTTTGCCGGCTCCAGCAACATTTTTGTCACTGCCACTTCCTTTGGAGGGTCCTTTCAACTCTCTATTGTACATAATGTACTGTAACACTAACTGTATATGTAAAATAAGTTAATCAATAGCAATGTGGACACCCCACTAACAGTAGACCAAGACGGTTTATTCACCTCGATTTAAGAATCACGGCTAATTGAATTGTTTTTTAACAAACAAATTTTAAAATTAGAAAGCTTATTCACCCCATTTTGAGACTCAAAGCCTAATAGAATTTCTTATCTACTAAACAAGGTAGACACCACAATTGCGGTAAAATTAGAAACCTTATTCACCCCCAATTTGAGAATTAAGGTGTAATAGAATTTTTTATCTATTAAGCAAGGTGGACACACCAATAACAGTAAAATTAGACAGCTTATTCACCACAATTTGAGAATCAAGGCCAAATACACATGGGTGGCAAAAAAAAAAAAAAAATAAATTCCATTTTAATTTTCTACATTTTCTTATTTTCTACAGTTCTACGTTACATATTTTTTCCAATGGGGATAAATATCCTTAAACAAGTAGACTAATGAAGGATGTTTCCCTTAACATCTAATATGGGTTTCTGTTTGACCTCTTGTACTCATATATTAAGATACATTAACCATATCTATGGTACTGACTAACACAGGTATCTAAGGGAACTTATTGTTCCTATCACTGTGTTTGATCTGATAACATGTCCTTGTCCAGACAAGGACATAATAAATTACTTTAAGATCAAAGGTTGTAACAACCTCTTTTCCAGTTACCTTAGTTAATTTATCCTACCCCACAGGCTAGGGATTTCTGTATGACCCATCATCCTGCTTATCGGTAAAGCACAATATCAGCCTCCAAGTATCTTCCAAAGCGACGGCAGTGGTATCTTCCGAAGCGACGGCAGTTAGGGGGCGTGACTACCCTACATGTCACTCTGACTGAGAACGCTCCGGATTAGACAGCGCTGGTGTATCAGGGGCGGAGTATCCCCTTTTTAAAGCAAATGGTTTTGGCGCACGCCACGGCCAAACCAGAGCCGAGGTGAGTGCTTGGTTCATTCATATGGTGCCAGACCTTGGAACGATAAAAAACAATGGGGTAATATTGACAAAATCCCGAATAGTAGGTTCGTTTGGTCTGTTTGAGCAAGTATATACTCAAATTTTCTTCACCACGGAGATTATGTTTATAGGTGTGCTGATTCAGTAGGATGCACACCTTGTTGCTCCAAGGGGACATTTGGTAGTGCAACAAACGTTTCACGGAAAATGGTGCACTGCAGCGGAAAATGCAGTTGACAATATATGGCTAAACCCTCACTCTGATGTTAAAATGAGACTTTTGCCAGTATATCCTTATATCAAAGACATACCGGAGCCCGAGCACCGCATCAAGGTATCTCAGTTGGCACGGGACCTAACGCTATCCCTACTATGGTATAGGTAATGACAGATAGGTGCATGAGGTCCGAGACACAGCGACCAGCTCCCAGTTACCTCCAGCGTGAAATCACACATACGGTGGGAGGGGGGGCGGAGGCTGTATTTCCCACATTGCCCTGACATCATGTGACCCAGGCTGTTCAGGTGCACCTGAATGTTACCCATTAGTATAATCAAGGCACATTCAACCTGGAGTTGCCACGCCTCCAGGAATAAACGTACAAACAAACTCACAGAAAAAAAGATGGTCTCAAATGGCAGAACATGCTCAAAACCCCAATGCTGTAGCGCATATATAACTGGGGGAGCAAATCCCGCACATGTGGCCCGCTGCCGAACGTAAGCCCCAGCAAAAAATGCATACAATGGAGGATGCCTGCAGCGGACCACATGTACCACAGTGGTCTCAATTGGCAGAACATGCTCCTGTGTAGGATGTTTTTGTGGTACATGTGGTCCGCTGCAGGCATCCTCCATTGTATGCATTTTTTGCTGGGGATTACGTTCGGTCATTACCTATACCATAGTAGGGATAGCGTTAGGTCCCGTGCCAACTGAGATACCTTGACGCGGTGCTCGGGCTCCGGTATGTCTTTGATGTAAGGATATACTGGCGAAAGTCTCATTTTAACATCAGAGTGAGGGTTTAGCCATATACTGTCAACTGCATTTTCCGCTGTAGTGCACCATTTTCCATGAATTGTTTTCTATGTAGATTGTCACATCCGCACATTTGTCTACCCTGTGTAGGATGTTTTTGTGGTACATGTGGTCTGCTGCAGGCATCCTCCATTGTTTGCATTTTTTGCTGGGGATTACGTTCGGCAGCGGGCCACATGTGCGGGATTTGCTCCCCCAGTTATATATGCACTACAGCATTGGGGTTTTTGAGCATGTTCTGCAATTGAGACCACTGTGGTACATGTGGTCCGCTGCAGGCATCCTCCATTGTATGCATTTTTTGCTGGGGATTACGTTCGGCAGCGGGCCACATGTGCGGGATTTGCTCCCCCAGTTATATATGCGCTACAGCATTGGGGTTTTGAGCATGTTCTGCCATTTGAGACCACCTTTTTTTTCTGTGAGTGCAACAAACGTATACAAACACCAGAGTCCTCAGGTGGTGTGCCTGGGATACAGTGGGTTGAAGGGCAGTAGCCTCTCTCCCCTCCCCTGAGTTTTTAATGGTTACAATGAATAAAATGTATTTATTTTCTATCTTTTAGTATCTGTCAGGTCTCTGGCCCCTCGGCGTGGCATCCCTTGCTCCTCGCTGGCCACGAGGGGCAGGGTGTCAACCTCGGGGTTCACATCCAGTAAGGGTTCGCGTTTCTTACGCGCGCGTCATTCTATGAGACGCACTACACGTCCTGGTATTGCTGGGAGACGGGACGCCGTCATTCCCAGCGTTGACACTAGCCAGGGGTCCCGGGACGCCGGGGCTCCTAGCGTCAGCTGTTGCCAGAGAACCACTACCAATTTATCTCCTGAGTCAGGGAGGTGGTGGGAGGTTTTCTCATTTTCACCCACTCAGTCCTCACCTGTGCTTCCTTGGCCTGAGGGTGGAGATTGGGTGTGATGTTAGCAATGTCATGTGATCCCAGGAGGGCTATTTAAACTAGCTGTTTGCTCTCACACATTGCTGATTATTTCAGTTACTTTCAGTGCTGGAACTAAGCTATCTGGTGAGTGTTTCTCTTTGGTTATCTGCTTCAGCTTTGGTACTGGTGTTCTGCTGGTTCTCCTGTCCTGGTTTATGTTTTGACCTTGCTCTTGTCTCTAACCATTACACTGCATTTATCTCCCAGTACCCTCTAGTAGTTTTTGCCCAACCATGGTCGGTGTGCCCAGCCACCAGCTGCCTCGCTACAGGCACCTGGGAAGGGCTCTGCATAAGCCCCCTTCCAGGGGGAAGCGGGTGAAGAGTACCCCGGCCCTCAAGGGTGTTCAGAGCGTGACGGCTTGCGCAAAGCTTGTTTGGTACGCCGCATTTGCTGACCACCAGTTCGGCTTTAGTTCCATAGCCTTACAGTATCCGATCAGGAAGTGATCTATATCTTGACAAAGGCAAAACATCATTAGAAGTTCACCTCAATCCATCGACCTTTGTGGTCTCCTATGATTGTATAACCGCTTCTGAGCTCTTAAATGCAAAGACAGCATTAGTAATGTCAAAGTGACACTAACATACATGGCAATGGGGAAATGGATGGTAGCAGTGGATGGTATCAGCCTGTTTAACCCCTTCCCGCCCAGCCCCGTAAACGTATGGCGCTGCGGGAAGTGCATTGCCGCCCAGCGCCGTAGTACTACGGCGCACTGATCGGGCGGGTGCAAGAGCTGTGCCCACCTGATCAGCGGCGGGGGTCCGGCTGTGCCAGTTTGCCGGACCCCTGCTCTATGCGCAAGCATCGGTGAAAACACTGATGCCGTCACATTAACCCTTCATGTGCCACGGTCAGCGCTGACCGCGGCACATGGGATGTGTGCGGCGTGCAGGGGAGTCCATTGGGTCTCTGCGCTGCCGTGACGGGGACCCGATGGCACAGAAGGCAGCCTGATGCCTTCCTTAGGCATCGGGCTGCCTTCTACGGAAGCCTGTGAGATCCAGCCCCCTGGATCTCACAGGCAGTGAGCAGTAAGTGTATTACTGTGTGTAATACACTTACAGCCAATGTTTTACAATACAGGAGTATTGTAATGCATTGTAAAGGGGATCAGACCCCCAAAAGTTAAGAAATGTGAAAAAAAGTTAAAAAAGTTAAAAAATAAAGTTAAAAAAAATAATAGAAGTTTCAAGTAAAAAAAAAAGTGCCCTTTTCCCAAAAAAAGGAAAAAAAAAAGGTATCGCCTCATCTGTATCGACCGGCTCCATAAATATATCACATGATCCACTCCACCAGGTGAACACAGTAAAAAAATTTTTTAAAAAGTGCCAAAACAGCCATTTTTGGTCACGTTCCCCAACAAAAAGTGTAATAGCAGGCGATCAAAAAGGTATATTTAACCCAAAGTGGTACCAATCAAACCATCATCTCGTCCCGCAAAAAATGAGACCCTACCTGAGACACTTGCCCAAAAAATAAAAAAATATGGCTCTCAGAAAATAGCAACACAAAAAAAGATTTTATTCTGTTCAAAAATGCATCTAATGTGTAAAACTTAGCAAAAATAAAAATGGTAGACATATTGGGTATCGCCACGTCCGTAAAAACTTGCTCTATAAAAATATCACATTATACTCCCCCTCAGGTGAACTCTGTAAAAAGTTTTTTTTAAAAACTATGACAAAACTACCCTCACAAAAAGTGTAATAGCAGCAGATCAAAAAGGTGTATGTACCCCAAAATGGTACCAATCAAACCGTCCTCTCGTCCCACAATAAAAATGAGACCCTACCTAAGACAATCGCCAGAAAAATAAAAAAAATAGGACAGTTAGAAAATGGCAACACAAAAACAAGATTTAATTCTGTTCAAAAATGAATTTACTGTGTAACACTTAACAAAAATAAAATTGTTACACATATTGGGTATTGCCGCGTCCGTAACAACCTGCTCTATAAAAATATCACATGACTTGCCCCTTCGGGTGAATGCTGTAAGAAAAATTAAAAACAAAAAAACTTTGCCAAAACAGCTGTTTTTCACCTTGACTCACAAAAAGTGTAATACCAGGCGATCAAAAAGCCTTATGTACCCCAAAAAGGTACCAATGAAAACGTTACCTCATCCCGCAAAAAATGAGCCCTCACATAAGACAATAACTAAACAAAATAAAAATTAATGGCTCCCACAAACCAATCCATCAAAATCTGTGCTGCAAAATCCATATGGCGCTCCTTCTGTTCTGAGTCCTGCCATGTGCCCCCACAGCAGTTTACCACCACATATGGGGTGTTGCCGTATTCAGGAGAAAATGGGGAACAAATTATGGGGTGCTCCTGTTACCCCTTGTGAAAATGAAAAATTTGGGGCTAAAGCAACATTTTATTGGAAGAAATGAAACTTTTCATTTTTATAGCCAAGTGTTTCCAAATTTGGTAAAACGCTTAGGGGTCAAAGTGGTCAGTTCCCCCCTTAATATATTCTTTGAAGGGTGTAGTTTCCAAAATGGGGTCACTTTTTGAGGGTTTCCACTGTAGGGGTAAGTCAGGGTCTCTCAATTACAAAATGGTGCCTAAATTCCATTCTAGCAAAATCTGCCTCCAAAATCCGTATGGCGCTCCTTTCCTTCTAACCACTGCCACAAACCCATAGAGACTTTTACCACCACGTATGGGGTATTTCTGTAAACTGCAGAATCAGAGTAATGTATATTGAGGTTTAGTTTGCTGTTAACTCTTGCAGTGTTGCAAGAAAAAAATTGATTAACATGAAAAGTTTCCATTTACCTTTAATTCTTGTGGAACACATAAAGGGTTAACAACGTCTGTAACGTCAGTTTTGAATAATTTGAGGGGTTTTGTTTCTAAAATGGGGTCATTTATGGGTGGTTCCTATTATGTAAGCCCTTAAAATCACTTTATATCTGAATTGGTGCTTAAAGGGTTTCTGTCACCAGTTTTTTCGGTATGAATCAGGCTGACATTAGAGATGTGCTAATGTCACCTGATTCCAAATATATATCTTTTATTTACTGATGCCCCCATTTTTATATAAAATGAACTTTTATTTTATGCTAATAAGGCTCCAAGGTGCAAGGGGCGTTACCTCTGCTCCTAGAGGCTCTGTTGATTGACAGGACCAGGCAGAGAAGAAACACTTCATTCACCATAGCTTTTAAGGACCTTCAATGATGTCATGACCATGTGATCAGTCACATGGTTTAGGAGGAGACAGGCTGTTTGTGTGATCCTAACCATGTGACTGATCACATGGTCATGACATCATTGAAGGTCCTTAAAAGCTATGGTGAATGAAGTGTTTCTTCTCTGCCTGGTCCTGTCAATCAACAGAGCCTCTAGGAGCAGAGGTAACGCCCCTTGCACCTAGGAGCCTTATTAGCATAAAATAAAAATTCATTTTATATAAAAAATGGGGGCACCAGTAAATAAAACAGATATATATTTGGAATCAGGTGACATTAGCACATCTCTAACGTCAGCCTGATTCATACTGAAAAAACTGGTGACAGAAACCCTTTAAAAAAAAAGGGTTTTGGAAATTTTGATGAGAATTTGAAAAATGGCTTCTAAACTTCTAAGTCTTCTAACGTCCTAAAAAAGTAAAATTACATTTACAAAATGATGCCAACATAAAGTAGACATATGGGGAATGATGACTGATAACTATTTGATGAGGCATTACTATCTGTCTTAAAAGTAGAGAAATTCAAATTTAGAAAATTGTGAGTTTTTTCAAATTTTTGGTAAATTTGGGATTTTTAAAAATAAAGGAAAGATATAATGACTCAAATTTGCCACTTTCATACAATGTGTCATGAGAAAACAGTCTCAGAATGGCTTGAATAAGTAAAGGTTTTCCAAAGTTATTACCACATAAAGTGACACATGTAAGATTTGCAAAAAATAGCCTGGGCAGGAAGGTGAAAACAGGCCCGGGTCTGAAAGGGTTAAAAACACATTGCACTGTCAGATTTTTTAAAATTACAAAATGGTCTAAAATTATACTTTTTTGGTGGAAGATTCACTTGCTGACCTGTAAAATAGTAGCTACCAATTTGAGTGATTTATCCTAAATGAATCAAGTCACTTAGTTGAATCAATTTGCTTAGCTCTACTAGTAACTTTTTGTTACTTGGTTCTTATTTCTTAAAAGAAGTATTGTGTTCGTGAATATGCATTATGACAATTTGCTCATCATGTTTAACCATATATATTTGTTTGAATGTTCACTGTAGAAATCCATTTCATGTTTAGTCCTAAAATTTGATAATTTTTTTCAGCAAGTCCTGATCAAATGCTTTATGTGGATATCTTTATGGGTGCCCAAAATTCATATCTATCCAAAATAATAAGAAACATCATGGGTATGAGTTGAATGAAGTCTTCATTCAGAAATGTTTTGAAGATAAAAATTAATGGTAAACTATATAACACTAATAACTAGAGATGAGCGAGCATTAGGGTATTCGCATATGCTCGCTACTCAGACGAGCATATCGCGATCCTCGAGGAAATTACAACTTCCTCTTCCTGCATGTTAGCCGCCTTTTTTTCAGCCAATCAAAATGCAGGAGAGTCTTTGGTACCTCCTAGCATCACGTGGGGCCCCTACAAGTCGATAGCAGACATTGGCTGGCCAGATCAGATGACCTGGGAATATAAGAATCTGGTCCCGCGCTGCTCGTGTCATACGCCGTCTGCATGAGATTAGGGATAGAGTTGCTGTCTGTCAGGGAGAGTGTTAGGGCCTGAATTTAGTTGTTGGTTAGGCAGGAATCACCCACAAAGAACCCAACAGCCCTTCTAAGGGCTAAAAGCACCTTTTTTTTTTTTTTTGTCTCCTGCTGGCTGGGACTTGTAGTGCAGCTACCTCCATCTTGGCTGCACACTGTTAGGGCGTGAAATTAGAATGTGGTTAAGCAGGAATAATCCACAAAGAACCCAACGCTCCTTCTAAGGGCTACAACAACCTTTTTTTTTTGTCCTCCTCTCGGCTGCTGGCTGGGACTTGTAGTGCAGCTACCGCCATCTTGGCTGCACACTGTGCACAGCGACTGGTGGCAGAAAGGGGACAGCACATGGTCTACACAGACCCCAATGAAATTGCCCAAAGTCCTCTCAGTACTCATTTTTGCTGCTGCTGTACCTTTGCTTGCTGGGATCTGTAGTGCAGTCTAGAGAATACGTTTTTTCACTCAGTTATATAAACTACAGTCCAGTGAACAATTGTGAGGTGTGCGATACACTAGCCGGAGTCTAGAGAATACGTTTTTTTCACTCAATTATATAAACTACAGTCCAGTGAACAATTGTGAGGTGTGTGATACACTAGCCGCAGTCTAGAGAATATGTTTTTTTCACTCAATTATATAAACTACAGTCCAGTGAACAATTGTGAGGTGTGTGATACACTAGCCGCAGTCTAGAGAATAATTTTTTCACTCAATTATATAAACTACAGTCCAGTGAACAATTGTGAGGTGTGCGATACACTAGCCACAGTCTAGAGAATATTTTTTTCACTTAATTATATAAACTACAGTCCAGTGAACAATTGTGAGGTGTGCGATACACTAGCCGCAGTCTAGAGAATAATTTTTTTCACTCAGTTATATAAAATACAGTCCTGTGAACAATTGTGAGGTGTGCGACACACACAGCATTACCAGCTACTTACCTGTAGGAGACTAAACCTGAGGAGAGGGTGTGCTGGGTTTATATAGGGTGCTGCTAATTATTGCCAGGTGAGGCACACCTGCAGCCAAACCTAGTGGGTTTATGTTCTTATGTTATGTTTGGTATAATTTGGTAAAATGTATATAGATTGAAAGCTCCGTTTTTATTTTAAAAGTAGACAGCTAGAATGCTTTGTGTTTTATGTAGTTTAATGTATGATCTATGTGCAATATTTCTGTTTTAAATCAAATGCATGTTCCTTTAAGACTGATGGATTCTAGGAACTGGTAAATTGTATATAAGTGCACTTGTATGTAGGTGGAGGGATCTTCAGTTCAGACTGGGTGAGCTGAGAGCTGGGGTGCTACTTGATCCTAAGGTAGCTGCAACTTAACCCCTTATTCTCCTGAACTTTGTTTTTGTTAATTTGCTTTGTTTTTGCTCAAAAATAAACCTGAGCTTATTTTGCCAAGACCTGAGTGAGGACTGTTTCTAATGGCAACGACTCCCACACCCCAACAAGGGGCAGGCTGGAGGGGAAGGAGGTTGAGCTGGAGGAGCCAGAGGTCTAATCCCTTGGCTAAAGTGGGTGGACTGTGTGGAAGACTGGGTGGTGAATAAATTACTTGAACACATTATCCGCTATCCACGTCATCACCTGTTTGCACTGTTGTGGTTTCAATAGTGGTGTACCACGTGACCTTGTAAGTTGCGAGATGAAGCTGGGGAGCGAAACTCTGCGGCGTTTCACTGCTCCCTCATCAGTAGGTACTGTGTCACCCTGCCCAGGACCACGGCCTCTGCCCCCCTACATCACTTGGACGCCCACGGCCTCGACCCTTAGCCCTTGTGTTCAACATTTTGTTTAATCACTAAACTGTCGAATTAATATCTGAGGCCACAAACCTATTCTCTAGACTGTGGATAGTGTACCACACACCACATAATTTTTCACTGGACTGTATTAAATGTATCTGAGAGAAAAAAAACGTATTTTCTAGCCTGCCGCTAGTATAACGCACACCACACAATTTTTCACTGCACTGTAGGATATATGAATGAGAGAAAAAAATGTATATTTTCTAGACTCTGGCTGGTGTGCAGCACACGACAGAATTTTGCACTGCACTGTATAATGTATAACTGAGACAAAAAACGTATATTTTCTACACTCCGGCTAGTGTGCAGCACATGACAGAATTTTTCACTGCACTGTAGTATATATAACTGAGAGAAAAAACGTAGTGTTTAGACGGCGGCTATTGTACCGCAAATCACTCAATTTTTCACTGCATTGTATGATATATAACTGAGAGAAAAAACGTATATTTTCTATACTCCGGCTACTGTGCAGCACACAACAGAATATTTCACTGCGCTGTAGGATATCTAATTGAGAGAAAAAAACGTATACCCTAGAATGACGCTACTGTACAGCACACAACATAATTGTTCACTGGACTGTAATATATATAACTGAGAGAAGAAACGTATTCCGAAGACTGCACTACAGATCCCAGCAAGCCCAGGTACAGCAGCAGCAAAAATGAGTACTGAGAGGACTTTGGGCAATTTCTTTTGGGTCTGTGTGGACCACATGCTGTCCCTTCTGCCACCAGTCGCTGTGCACAGCGTGCAGTCGAGATGGCTGTAGCTGCACTACAAGTCCCAGCCAGCAGCCAGGAGGAGACCAAAAAAAAAGGTCGTTGTCGCCCATAGAAGGAGCGTTGGGTTCTTTGTGGATGATTCCTGCTTAACCACATTCTAATTTCACGCCCTAACAGTGTGCAGCCAAGATGACGGTAGCTGCACTACAAGTCCCAGCCAGCAGCCTGGAGGAGACCAAAAAAAAAAAGGTGCTTGTAGCCCTTAGAAGGGCTGTTGGGTTCTTTGTGGGTGATTCCTGCTTAACCAACATCTAAATTCAGGCCCTAACACTCTCCCTGACAGACAGCAGCTCTATCCCTAATCTCACGTTTACCGCCATTCCGTGTCATGGTAAAATTTTAAGTGCTTCACCTGCTACCTTAGTCTCAATTGGTCACTCTGTGTTCACCGCCATGCTGTGTCAGGGTAAATTTTTGGGTGGTTCACCTGCTACCTCAATCTAATTTGGTCATCAAGCTGTCACCACGCTGTGACAGGCTTATGCCTGTGTCATGGGGCGGGGGATAGAACAGCAGTGCCAGCATGGGCAGTGGTGTCACCCGCAGTCGGTGATGGACCTTCGTTGCACCTAGTTGGGTGCTTTACTAACATGTGATGGGCATGTGCCTTGCCCATCTTGGTCTGGGTCAGCACAATTGTCTTGACGGTCACCACCGGGCTGTTGCCCGAGAATTTGGGGTAATAGTGGGATTAGGCAGCCTCAGAGGCATCCATGCATGCTGCCCCTGTTGTTTCCTGTCCATTTCCGTGGTGTTTCCATCATTTTCTGTGGTTTCCAGGTTTTCACCCAGCCTTCCCTAGGCAGAGCCTTGGCCCCCTGCAAAAAATGCTCGAGTCTCCCATTGACCTCAATGGGGTTTGTTATTCGAAACGAGCACCCGAGCATGTAGCATATCAGAGAAAACCAAAATTTTCTCATAAATTGATTACCACAATCAAATCTGAAATATGTCTTGTTGTTCAAAAGTTATCAATACAGAAAGTTGCAACAGCAACCGGTAGTGTTCCCTGTGATGCACAGTTATTTGACCTGATGCATCTTCTCTCCCAACCTCCAATAGTCATCATCTACACCATCCACCAGGCCCTGCTACCACCTTTTTTGACTACTTCAATACCTGGCTTCTACACTTCCTCTGTGCTAACATCCCCACCATTATCATGGGAATTTCAACATCTCTTGACACGTGGCACTCAGTTGCCTCCAAACACGACCGTGTGAATGGGGCCATATCTATTCCGCAATATTGCGGAATAGATGCGGCCCCATTTACCTCTATAGGAGCGCGGAGCCGCCGCACGAAGCTTGCTCCGTGCTGCGGTTCATATGAAGCATGTCCTCTACTTGTCTGCATGCACGGACAAGTACAGGCATTTTGGATGGGGTGCCCGGCAGTATGTTCTGAGCGGTGCTGAACACACGCAGGGCGGGACCCATATTTTTGCGGGTCCGCAATATTGCGGACCCGCAATTATACGGCCGTCTGAATGGGGCCTAAATCTCTTACTTTCTCCTTTTGCCTCACACAATGGTCCTCCACAGCCACCTTCCAAAGCAGACACACACTAGACCAGTTCTTTTTCAGCCTCTGCTCCCCATCTAATCTCTAAAAATCTGGTTTTCCCCTCACAATCTACTTACATTCTCAACCATTCTCTGTTTAACTGTCCCACCAATCCATAAACTATCACACCCTCATAGAAACCTCAAACATCTCTCCATTCACACACTCTTTGACTCTCTGTCACCACTCTCCACCATATCTTTCCTTCACGACGGTTACACAGCTGCTGCTTTCTACAATACCACAAATGCATACTTCATCCCTTGACTCAGTTACCTTCCTCACACACCAGACATAAAAATCAGACAAGCTTCCAGCTTTGCTGCGGATCTCACTCCAAAGAAGATTTACTCTCATACAAACAAACTGTTCTCAACTCTCAAGTCTGCACTCACTCCTGCAATCCCCAAAAATTGTTTAATACTTTAAACTCTCTACTCTATTTGCCAAGTGCACCCTTCCACAGCCCTTATCTCAGCCGAAGACCTAACCTCCCTACTATAGTTATCCTTGCCCTAACCCACCACTTCAACCTGTCACTAATCACTGCTGTCTTCCCTTTCTCTTTTAAACATGCAACCATCACACCGGTACTCAAAAAGCCATCACTGGACCCATGCTCTATCTGCACAAATGACCATGGCATATGAGGGGTTAAAAGACCATAATTGGCATTATCACTAATCACAGACTCTTCCACCTGGTGCCTGATGTGTAAAGCATGCCATCTTTAAGACCCAAAATTTGAAGTATTTGCACGACAGATGTCAAAAAGGAGTTAAAATGTATATACCATCATGAGTGCCAGATTTACCTTTCAGAAACTAGTAGACACGGATTTTCCTGTTCCTTACAGTTGTTTATCAAACAGACCACACCAGGAGTTTTGATAACTTTAAAAAATCTCCACCCTCTTCAGCCTTCATATTTTACCTTCCTGAATGTACTATCCCAGTTCTTCAAGTGCCAAGTACAAGAAACTTTTGTCAATTTAGTCAGTGAGGACATTGACAATCTAACCTTTAATACATCTAGATACCAAAATAATCTGTCAAGTGAAGAGAGGACAGCGTTACAGGAATTAAAAAGCAATAATGACATCGTAATTAAGCCCAGCGATAAGGGCGGGAATGTGGTCATCCAGGACAAAAACGATTACATTGCAATGGTAAAAAGACTATTGGAGGATACCAATATTTACAAAAAATTGTCGAATAATCCCATTGAAGGTTTCCTTAAAGAGCTAAAAATAATTTTAGATCAGGCTCAAAAAGATCATTTAATCTCAAAAGATGAATATGCATATCTCTATAAAAAAACTCCGACAATCGCAACATTCTATGCACTACCGAAAATGCACAAGAATAAGAACCCAATCCTGGGACGACCAATCGTCTCGGGAAATGATGCACTAACTCAACCTGCCAGTGAATACGTGGACCTAGTACTTAGACCTTTCGTTACGGCCTTGCCCTCATATATTAAAGATACGGGAGATCTTCTAGTCAAAATCCAGGATATGGTTCTAACTCCAAACACCTTTATTGCATCCCTGGATGTCGAAGCACTCTACAGCAATATTCAACACGAATTGGGTCTAAAAGCAATACAATATTACCTCAGCACTCGTAGTGTTTCATTTCAAGCTCACAATGATTTTATTTTGACACTTTTACAATTCACACTTACTCACAATTATTTTTTATTTCAGGGCACTTTTTATCACCAAATAAATGGGACCGCAATGGGGACGCCGTGTGCACCGACATATGCTAATCTATTCTTAGGGTGGTGGGAGGACCTTATAGTTTTTTCGGACACCATGTCACAATACACCAAACACATTATTTATTGGGGAAGATATATTGACGACGTCCTCATTTTTTGGGAGGGTGACCAGTCACTTTTTCATGAATTTGTTAAAGTCTTAAATCACAATCAAATAGGGATGCATTTCACTCACGAAATACATCGTGATACAATTAGTTTCCTGGATCTATCTATCAAGAAAGAAAAAGACGGCCGTTTAAATACTGAGATCTTCAGAAAGTCCACCTCAACAAATAGTTTTCTACACTATCTGAGCTGGCATCCAGTTTCCTTAAAGAACGGAATTCCAGTGGGTCAGTATTTAAGGGCACACAGGAATTGCACCACTGAGGAATCTTTTAAAAAAGAATGTGACGAATTGTACCGGAGATTTAGAGAGAGAGGGTACCCTAGGAAGACTCTCATGAAAGCTTATAACAGAGCTAAACATACAAATAGGACATCTTTGATAGTCAAAAACAAAACCAATAAGAAAACAAATACCTACCTGTCAGATGTCAGTGGACAAGAAATGGAGACAATCCAGGGGATTACAGAACCTGTGGAGAAAAAATATATCAGATGTATTGGCACATTCGATGACCATCACTTGACAATTAAAAACATTCTTAGACGCCATTGGCACATACTCACCTCCGATAGAGATCTAAGAGAGGTGTTGAGCTCTTCTCCTGCAATCACATACAGAAGGGGCCGAAATTTGCGAGATGACCTTGTACATAGTCATCTACAAACTGAAATGAAAAATATTGCAAGACAAAAATCTAAAATAACTGGTTCATACCCATGCGGGAGCTGCACCTTCTGCAAATTCTTACCAAAAATAAAAAAATGTAAGAATCCTACGGACAATCATGAATATGAAATAAGAGAATTTTTTAACTGTCGCAGTAAGGGTCTAGTATATATAGCTGCATGCCCCTGTCCAAAACTGTATGTAGGTAAGACAATACAGGAATTAAAGAGACGTATTTCGGGACACATTAGTGCCATTAATACAAAAAAGGATACAGCATTATATAGGCATATTACCTACATACATAATGGAGATATAAGTGTCCTGAAATTTTGGGGGATGGTAGGAATGCAACTTGGACCAAGAGGAGGAAATCTTGACAATAAATTATTGCAGGAAGAAGCAAGATGGATTCATAGATTAAAAACTATGAATCCCAATGGCCTAAACGAAGGGTTTTCCTATGTTGCCTTCATTTAAAATATTCTATAAAAATCCCAGTGTTTTTCATAAAAATCCCAGTGTTATTCATTTATCCAAAAATTGTGATATGTTTAATGTTGCAGGGGCACTCAAGAATAATTCCACCCTATAGTGAATATATTATCCATATACCATTAATTAATAAAAAAGATAAAAAATAAGGTATAATCATAGTACTACAATAGATCAAATAAGCCCCATCTTTAATGGACCAATGTATCAATCAGAAAAATTCCCTTTCATATTCCCTTTCATTCAAAAAAAAAAAAAAAACACAAACATTGATTTGAAAGATTGAATTCTGTTCTTTCCATTCAGGCAGAACATAAAGAGTTAACACAATCTGATCAGGTGCATTGATTTGAAAGATTGAATTCTGCTTTTTCCATTCAGGCAGAACATAAAGAGTTAACACAATCTGATCAGGTGAACATAGAGTTAACAGAGATGTCATTTTGATAGGTGCTATTGCCTGTCAATCTTGCGACTAGAAAAAGTCATTGACACATGCATGATGATAGGTTCTAATACCTGTCAATCTTCAGACTGGAAAATTCATTGGCCCATGCATGATGGACTGGGACTAAGGATATCACAAATAGGGATCTGGGATACCCCGCGTGTGCTATACCCACCCCCCTGACGAAGCCATGCACAGTGGTGAAACATGTTGGGATAGGGTGATAGACATCAGGTTTTAGACAGTTGGCAGCAAAGTCCTTTTGTAGCTATTTATGGAGTGAGGCAAAGGTTTGTGCTAGCGCTGCTTAGGGAAACAGCATACAGAGCGAGGCATTGTCCTGGCTGGCGCTGTACAGGGAGACAAACAAATCGCGGTGATCACGTATTACGTGACCGCACAGACCCGCGATCTCCCGGATACAGAGCCAGTTTGTAGTACCGATCTTTCACTGATCGGGGGAAAGGTGTCCCCGATCAGTTACACAGACGGTACCTAGCGTCGATCACATATCGCGCACTTGCAGGTTCACACGCAGGACAGGCTGACGGACAGTCCGGAGCGGTCACGCACCACGTGACTGTAACGCTCCAGTGTCCCTCAGTGGCATGCGAACCGCTATACAAACCTGCTCTGTTGGGGAAGCAGCTCCCCGGTCTTATTAAAACATAGGCAGCATTATCAACACAACCATTGCTGCTGCACGACCAGCCTTTTCTAATAGAGGTTAGTAGTGAACTGTGAAAATAGCCTACATAGAGGGCTCTGACCTGAAATAAGGCAGACTCTCTCATACAGCCCAGGCATTGATCGCTGTGTGCATAGTGGCAGCACACAGCGATACAACGAACAGAAAGCCTTTTTGTAGTGCAATTATAACAAAAGTAACTATTATAGGCTCAACAGTTCTAAACCTCTATTATTAATGATACTATGTTCCAGAATTAAGGGCTATTACCATTCCCCAAATATATGTTGTCACATAGTATCTATAAAAATATATCCTCATAAAAAGGTGACTCCTGGCTACCTAATTATACCCACAACACGTGGGTGTTAGTACCAATAGGGCACAGCTGCCGGCTGACAGTTTTAATATTTTTGAGTGCAATATTTGTTATTTATACATTTCTAATAAAAGTTAAGTCTTATCTACATAAATCCTAGGGAATCCCTAAAGGGGCAAATTTTGTTGATCAAAGGTGTGATCAAACTGGTTTTGTATATATTAACACCCCGAGGATTACCCTATAGGGGATCTTGGCTATATAATGCCATCTTTAAGACCCAAAATTTGAAGTATTTGCATGACAGATGTCAAAAAGGAGTTAAAATGTATATACCATCATGAGTGCCAGATTTACCTTTCAGAAACTAGTAGACACGGATTTTCCTGTTCCTTACAGTTGTTTATCAAACAGACCACACCAGGAGTTTTGATAACTTTAAAAAATCTCCACCCTCTTCAGTCTTCATATTTTACCTTCCTGAATGTACAGTCATGGCCAAAAGTTTTGAGAATGACACAAATATTATATTTTCACATGATCTGCTGCCCTCTGTGTTTTATGTGTGTTTGTCAGATGTTTTTATCACATACAGAAATATAATTGCAATCATATTATGAGTAACAAAAGCTTATATTGACAGTTAGAATGAGTTAATGCAGCAAGTCAATGTTTGCAGTGTTGACCCTACTTCTTCAGGACCTCTGCAATTCTCCGTGGCATGCTCTCATTCAACTTCTGGACCAAATCCTGACTGATAGCAGTCCATTCTTGCACAATCAATGCTTGCATTTTGTCGGAATTTGTAGGTTTTTGTTTGTCCACCCGTCTCTTGATGATTGACCACAAGTTCTCAATGGGATTAAGATCTGGGGAGTTTCCAGGCCATGGACCCAAAATCTCTATGTTTTGTTCCCTGAGCCATTTAGTTATCACCTTTGCTTTATGGCAAGGTGCTCCATCATGCTGGGAAAGGCATTGTTGATTGCCAAACTGCTCTTGGACGGTTGGGAGAAGTTGCTCTCGGAGGACATTCTGGTACCATTCTTTATTCATGGCTATGTTTTTAGGCAAGACTGTGAGAGAGCCGATTCCCTTGGCTGAGAAGCAACCCCACACATGAATGGTTTCAGGATGCTTTACAGTTGGCATGAGACAAGACTGGTGGTAGCGCTCACCTCGTCTTCTCCAAATAAGCTGTTTTCCAGATGTCCCAAACAATCGAAAAAGGGATTCATCAGAGAAATTGACTTTACCCCAGTCCTCAGCAGTCCACTCCCTATACCTTTTGCAGAATATCAGTCTGTCCCTGATGTTTTTTCTGGAGAGAAGTGGCTTCTTTGCTGCCCTCCTTGAGACCAGGCCTTGCTCCAAGAGTCTCCGCCTCACAGTGCGTGCAGATGCACTCACACCTGCCTGCTGCCAGTCCTGAGCAAGCTCTGCACTGCTGGTAGCCCGATCCCGCAGCTGAAACACTTTTAAGAGACGGTCCTGGCGCTTGCTGGTCTTTCTTGGGCGCCCTGGAACCTTTTTGGCAACAAAGGAACCTCTCTCCTTGAAGTTCTTGATGATGTGATAGATTGTTGACTGAGGTGCAATCTTTCTAGCTGTGATACTCTTCCCTGTTAGGCCATTTTTGTGCAGTGCAATGATGACTGCACGTGTTTCTTTAGAGATAACCATGGTTAACAGAAGAGAAACAATGATGCCAAGCACCAGCCTCCTTTTAAAGTGTCCAGTGGTGTCATTCTTACTTAATCATGACAGATTGATCTCCAGCCCTGTCCTCATCAACACCCACACCTGTGTTAATGGAGCAATCACTGAAACGATGTTAGCTGGTCCTTTTAAGGCAGGGCTGCAATGATGTTGAAATGTGTTTTGGGGGATAAAGTTCATTTTCTAGGCAAATATTGACTTTGCAAGTAATTGCTGTTAAGCTGATCACTCTTTATAACATTCTGGATTATATGCAAATTGCCATTATAAAAACTGAAGCAGTAGACTTTGTAAAAATTTATATATTGTATCATTCTCAAAACTTTTGGCCATGACTGTACTATCCCAGTTCTTCAAGTGCCTACTATGCCTGTAGATAAATCTAACATGGACCATCATCAAATTACATTTATGAGCAAATTTCAAGGAGAGTACTGCTGTAGCAAGTTACTTTCTCTGCCACTCATGGGAGTGTCAGCTCCACTAAACAAGGGACCAGGGGAAGAGAAAAGGCCAGAAAAATGTTGGTAGTGGGAGACTTGATTATTAGAGTTAGGGATAGGCGATCTGCCACAAAGACTAGGATCGTCAAACAGTGTGCTGATAGATTACTGGGAGTGACTGGCTAAGACCCAGTGGTCCACACTGGAACCAATGACAAAGTTAGAGGCAGGAGGAGGATCCTTAAAAATGATTTCAGTGACTTAGGTCTCAAGCTTAGGGCAAGGAGCTCAAAGGTACTATTTTCTGAAATACTACTGGTATCACAAGCCACACCAGAAAGGCAGCGGGAGATTAGGGAGAATAACCAGTGGCTCAAGAACTGGTGTAAGAAGGAGGGTTTTGGGTTCATGGAGAACTGCCGACTTCTCTGTCGGCTGCAGGGTCTATCGTAGCGATGAGCTGCACCACAATGGGGAAGATGCAGTGTTGGCTAGAAGGTTGGAGGAGTGTTTAAACTAGGGACTGGGGGAGCATAATTACATTATAGAAGGAGAAGATAATGGGACAGGGGAGGATTGGAGGGAGGCACTAAAACTGTTCATATAGTAAAGTCCATCTCACTTCTCGATTCACCCCCTGTGCATGGAACGAGCCTGGCAAAACTCTCCAGCGGAACACAATATGAGAGAACAGATTCCAGCACTTTTGATAAAACTTTGTTGCACTTTTATTTCTTCTTGTAGCAAATAATTCATATGGACACGACCCTCCAACCCAACAAGGTTGACTTGTTTCGAACACAGGTGTGTTCTTAGTCGTAACTAAATGAGTCTCCCTTAGTTGCACCTTTAAATACATACCCTACCTCCAGTTAAACTAAAGGCGGGACTAACTTAGGTGTTATTTCAGGTAAAACTCATTTACTTGCCACATATATAACACAAAGATTCACCACATATAAAAATAAATATAATGCAGTATATTATGCCCTAATTCATACATCTATAAATCATCAAATTGCTTGTGTAATAATGAACATGAATAACCGCAATATCTGTGCAAAATTAAAAAAGGAAAAACTCAGCGTTAGTTTCAAAGGTAACATTCTCAAGGAATGAATCAATACAGTATTTATAATTCCTTAACCTATTCCTTAGTCCACAGAAAATCTACTGCTAAGGGAAATGTGTCGGCAAAACATAATTATGTTGTTATTATTGGGGACTTCAACTACCCAGATACAGGCTGGGAAACTGAAACCTGTACATCTCATAAAGGAAACAGGTTCTTGGCAATAACTAAAGACAATTACCTTTCCCAACTGGTACAGGAAGGTAGTGAGAAAGCATTAAAAACGCCACAGAACTAAAATAGAATATGTAAAAGATAGATAAAAGCAGCCAAGCTGGAGACAGATAAATTAATTGCCAATGAGAGTAAATCTAATCCTAAAATGTTCTTCAATTATATAAATGGTAAAAAGTTTAAACCTGGAAGGGTAGGCCTTTTAAATAGTATTATTTTTTTTTCTCCACTGTATTCACTGAGGAAAATAAACTGTCAGTTTAAACTCAGCGTTTCAAAATAAACTCCCCATTAAAGGTGACCTGTCTGACCAAGGAAGAAGTGCAGTGGCATCTTAAGAAGATTAAAATAGACAAATCACCAGGTAAATATGGCACATACCCGATATCCTAAAAGAAGTAATATAATAGACAGTCCTTTATTTCTGATATTTTGGACACTATATTGATAGGCAGTGTTCCACAGGATTGAAGCCTAGCAAATGTAGGGCCAATATTTAAAAAGGGTCCAAAAACAGAGTATGGAAACTATAGCCCAGTAAGTTTTATTATCTGTTTTGGGTAAACTGTTTGAGAGTTTTCTAAGAGATGCTATTCTGGAATATCTCAATGAAAATGTCCAAATAACAGTATATCAGTATGGCTTCAAAAATTTTTAATCAGTTTCTATGAGGAGTTAAGTTCTAGACTTGGCCATGGCGAGTCGATGATGTCATATATCTTGACTTCTCCAAAGCATTTGACACTGTCCCACATTAAAGGTTAGTACATAAAATGATAATGCTTGAACTGGGGGGACAATGTGTGTACCATATGTAGGTAAGTAACTGCTTAGTGATAGAAAACATAGGGTAGTTATTAATGGTACATACTCAGATTGGGTCAGTGTTACTAGTGGGGTACATCAGAGCAGGGTCGGACTGGAGTACCTAGGGCCCACCAGAGGAAATAATTCTTGGGGCCCACCATAAAGAAATATCTGTGTTTGTTATCCCTGTACAGTGACATCACTGTGTTTATTATCCCTGTACAGTGACATCACTGTGTTTATTATCTCTGTACAGTGACATCGCTGTGTTTATTATCTCTGTACAGTGACATCGCTGTGTTTATTATCCCTGTACTGTGACATCACTGTGTTTATTATCTCTGTACTGTGACATCACTGTGTTTATTATTAGAGATGAGCGAGTAGTGTTCGATCGAGCCGGTATTCGATCGAATACTACGCTATTCGGCATACTCGATTTCAATCGAGTATAACGGCGATGGCGCACTTAGAATTCGTTTCCCCTCCCAACTTCCCTGGCGCTCTTTTTCCACCAATCAACATGCAGGGGGGGTATGACAGGCACGCTGAGCACGCTGGCAGCGCGAAAACAGCGTCTACATGGATTGGCTGGAAAAACCATGTGACCTCGAATATTAAAAACTCAGCTCTTCCTGCTCGTACGCATATGCTGCGTGAACTTAGTCAGGGACAGAGGCTGGAGAAGGGACAGACAGGTTTTAGCAGTTGGACAGGCAGGAGCGTGATTAAAAGCCCTTATCAGGGCTACTATAGTGCACTACAGTGATAGCTTTACTACAAGATACACTTTACAGAGAACGGCTGCCGTATTCAGGGATAGCTGCTGGAGTAGGGACAGAGAGAGCCATTAGTGGTGTATTAGGTGCTCTGCTACATACCAAACTATATTTGGCACTACTGTTCAGCGTTCTTTTTGGCTGAAAAACCCTGTTATATAACTAGTGTGTATATGCACCATCTGATCTGGCAGTATACGGCTGTGAATTTTATTTTATTTTTTTTAAATACAGTTTATTTGGCTCTAGTGTTCTGGGTTCTGTGTGCCTGCAATACCCTTTTTGTATACCAGGTGTAAATACCCACCGTCTGTTCAGTTAGTACACGGCTGTGTACCTTGAAATATACAATATCTAGGCCATTTAATAGGCCACTGTACTGTGCGTTCTCTTGCTAAATTATCTCACATACCTGGTGTAAATACCCACCGTCTGTTCTGTTACTACACGGCTGTGTACTTTGAATATACAATATCTAGGCATTTTAATAGGCCACTGTACTGTGCGTTCTCTTGCTAAATTATCTCACATACCTGGTGTAAATACCCACCGTCTGTTCTGTTACTACACGGCTGTGTACTTTGAAATATACAATATCTAGGCATTTTAATAGGCCACTGTACTGTGCGTTCTCTTGCTAAATTATCTCACATACCTGGTGTAAATACCCACCGTCTGTTCTGTTACTACACGGCTGTGTACTTTGAAATATACAATATCTAGGCATTTTAATAGGCCACTGTACTGTGCGTTCTCTTGTTAAATTATCTCACATACCTGGTGTAAATACCCACCGTCTGTTCTGTTACTACACGGCTGTGTACTTTGAAATATACAATATCTAGGCATTTTAATAGGCCACTGTACTGTGCGTTCTCTTGTTAAATTATCTCACATACCTGGTGTAAATACCCACCGTCTGTTCTGTTACTACACGGCTGTGTACTTTGAAATATACAATATCTAGGCATTTTAATAGGCCACTGTACTGTGCGTTCTCTTGCTAAATTATCTCACATACCTGGTGTAAATACCCACCGTCTGTTCTGTTACTACACGGCTGTGTACTTTGAAATATACAATATCTAGGCATTTTAATAGGCCACTGTACTGTGCGTTCTCTTGCTAAATTATCTCACATACCTGGTGTAAATACCCACCGTCTGTTCTGTTACTACACGGCTGTGTACTTTGAAATATACAATATCTAGGCATTTTAATAGGCCACTGTACTGTGCGTTCTCTTGCTAAATTATCTCACATACCTGGTGTAAATACCCACCGTCTGTTCTGTTACTACACGGCTGTGTACTTTGAAATATACAATATCTAGGCATTTTAATAGGCCACTGTACTGTGCGTTCTCTTGCTAAATTATCTCACATACCTGGTGTAAATACCCACCGTCTGTTCTGTTACTACACGGCTGTGTACTTTGAAATATACAATATCTAGGCATTTTAATAGGCCACTGTACTGTGCGTTCTCTTGCTAAATTATCTCACATACCTGGTGTAAATACCCACCGTCTGTTCTGTTACTACACGGCTGTGTACTTTGAAATATACAATATCTAGGCATTTTAATAGGCCACTGTACTGTGCGTTCTCTTGCTAAATTATCTCACATACCTGGTGTAAATACCCACCGTCTGTTCTGTTACTACACGGCTGTGTACTTTGAAATATACAATATCTAGGCATTTTAATAGGCCACTGTACTGTGCGTTCTCTTGCTAAATTATCTCACATACCTGGTGTAAATACCCACCGTCTGTTCTGTTACTACACGGCTGTGTACTTTGAAATATACAATATCTAGGCATTTTAATAGGCCACTGTACTGTGCGTTCTCTTGCTAAATTATCTCACATACCTGGTGTAAATACCCACCGTCTGTTCTGTTACTACACGGCTGTGTACTTTGAAATATACAATATCTAGGCATTTTAATAGGCCACTGTACTGTGCGTTTCTCTTGCTAAATTATCTCACATACCTGGTGTAAATACCCACCGTCTGTTCTGTTACTACACGGCTGTGTACTTTGAAATATACAATATCTAGGCATTTTAATAGGCCACTGTACTGTGCGTTCTCTTGCTAAATTATCTCACATACCTGGTGTAAATACCCACCGTCTGTTCTGTTACTACACGGCTGTGTACTTTGAATATACAATATCTAGGCATTTTAATAGGCCACTGTACTGTGCGTTCTCTTGCTAAATTATCTCACATACCTGGTGTAAATACCCACCGTCTGTTCTGTTACTACACGGCTGTGTACTTTGAAATATACAATATCTAGGCATTTTAATAGGCCACTGTACTGTGCGTTCTCTTGCTAAATTATCTCACATACCTGGTGTAAATACCCACCGTCTGTTCTGTTACTACACGGCTGTGTACTTTGAAATATACAATATCTAGGCATTTTAATAGGCCACTGTACTGTGCGTTCTCTTGTTAAATTATCTCACATACCTGGTGTAAATACCCACCGTCTGTTCTGTTACTACACGGCTGTGTACTTTGAAATATACAATATCTAGGCATTTTAATAGGCCACTGTACTGTGCGTTCTCTTGCTAAATTATCTCACATACCTGGTGTAAATACCCACCGTCTGTTCTGTTACTACACGGCTGTGTACTTTGAAATATACAATATCTAGGCATTTTAATAGGCCACTGTACTGTGCGTTCTCTTGCTAAATTATCTCACATACCTGGTGTAAAATACCCACCGTCTGTTCTGTTACTACACGGCTGTGTACCTTGAAATATACAATATCTAGGCCTTTTAATAGGCCACTGTACTGTGCGTTCTCTTGCTAAATTATTTCACATACCTAATTATATACCCAAATATTGTATTTGCAACAAAAAAAAATAAAATGCGGAGGGGGGCTAGCGGAATCGGACGTGGACGAGGACGGGGCGCGGAAATGCTGTTGGTGGCCTTGTTGAAGCCAGTGGGGATACAATGCGTGCTGGTGAGGGTCAGCCAGGATCACACTCATCCAGAATCCCTGCCTTTATGGGACAGTTAAGCAGGGGGCGAGTTACACCGCTGTTGAGGCCTGAGCAGGTTGAACAGGTGGTGCAATGGATAGCCGATAGCGCTTCCACACAGTTGTCCACCAGCCAGTCATCCACACAGTCTCACTCTGACCCTCCTTCCTCCACACCTGGCCAACAGAGTCATCCCACCCTTGACCCCTCCCAGGAGCTCTTTTCGGGTCCTTTTTCAGATGTGCCGGAAGAATCCCAGGAGCTAGCAGAGGAATTTGTTTGTAGTGATGCCCAAACACTTGAGTTTTCGCCATCTCCTGCTGATGTGGACCCTGAACCAGCATCTGTTATCATGAGCGATGATGATGATGAGACGCAGTTGCCATCAAGGGAGGCTGTTGGAATGTCCAGTGGGCAGGAGGAGGAGCAGAGTGAGGAAGAGGAGGTGGTGGATGACGAAATGACCGACCCCACTTGGCCAGGGGTGATGTCCAGCGGGGAAAGCAGTGGAGAGGTGGTGGTCTGCGCAGCACCGAAAAAGGCAGCAAGAGGCAGAGGGATGTCCACAGGCAGAGGGATGTCCAGAGGCAGAGGGATGTCCACAGGCAGAGGGATGTCTACAGGCAGAGGGATGTCCAGAGGCAGAGGACAGTCCAGACAGAGTAGTGAGGCCACAGCCAGCACGGCCGAAGCTGTTCCCGGCAGCGGGCAGTCGCGTGAAGCTCCCCCATCGAGGCCTCGTACTTCTGTGGTGTGGAGATTTTTTAATGTTTGTGCGGATGACAAACTGAGCGCGGTTTGCACACTCTGCCACTCAAAACTGAGTAGGGGCTCTGAGAAGAGCAATCTGACCACCTCAGGCATGCGGCGTCACTTGGAAGTCAAGCACTGGGCTGAGTGGGAGAGAGCAAACGCAATACAACCTGCGCCCGGTCTTGCTGCCACTGCCTCTTCCCCTTTGTTGTGTGCTGCCACTGCGGTCCAGACCTCCAGCCAGGACACCTCCACATCTGCCTCGGCTACTTTGGGGCCTTCTCCTTCAGCCTCCCCTTCCCCCGCCTCTTCGCCTGCACCTTCACACTCCTCGTCCCAACAACTGTCCATCTCGCAGGCGTTCGACCGCAGGCGGAAGTACGCCTCGAGTCACCCCCAAGCCCAAGCCTTAAACTGCCACATCTCCAAACTGCTGGCCCTGGAGATGTTGCCATTTAGGCTTGTGGAGACGCAGGCCTTCCGCGACCTGATGGCGGCTGCCGCACCTCGCTATTCCGTCCCTAGCCGCCACTACTTTCCCGGAGTGCCGTCCCCGCCCTGGCCACCAGCACGTGTCGCGTAACATCAGGCGGGCCCTGAGGTACGCAGTCAGCGCAAAGGTCCACTTGACCACCGACTCGTGGACAAGCGCTGCGGCCAGGGACGCTACATCTCTTTGACGGCACACTGGGTGAATGTAGTGGAAGCGGGGACGGGGTCGCAAACAGAGACGGCTACCTACCACCCCCGCCCAAGATTGCCAGCATGGGTTCTGATAAACCCCCCTCCTCCTCCTCCTCCTCCTCCTCCTGTGCCTTAACATCTCCCTCAGCCGCTAGCTGGAAGCGTTGCAGCACTGGCGCGGGGAGACGTCAGCAGGCGGTGCTAAAGCTCATCAGCTTGGGCGACAGGAAGCACAGCGCCCCAGAGGTGAGGGACGCCATATTGCAGCAGACGGAGATGTGGCTGTCGCCGCTGCAGCTAGGACCAGGCATGGTCGTGTGCGATAACGGCCGTAACCTGGGTGGCGGCTCTGGAGCTTGCGAACTCAATCACGTACCATGCCTGGCCCACGTTTTAATCTGGTAGTCCAAAAATTTCTGAAGACTTACCCCAACCTGGCAGAGCTACTGGTGAAAGTGCGGCGCTTGTGCGCTCACTTTCGTAAGTCAACTGTAGCTGCTGCTAGCTTAAAAAACTCCAGCAACGCCTCCATTTGCTCTGAACATCGGCTGTTGTGCGACCTGCCCACTCGCTGGAATTCCACCTATTCCATGTTGGCCAGGGTGTGTGAGCAGCAGAGAGCATTGATGGAGTACCAGATAATGAATCCACGCGTGCCTCCAACTCAGCTCCCTCAGTTTGCCAACCATGAGTGGCCATGGATGGCAGACATATGCGATGTTACTGCGTATCTTTGAGGAGTCCACCAAGAAGGTCAGCAGCGAGGACGCTATAGTGAGCGTAACCATCCCGCTCCTAGGCGTCCTTAAAGAATCGCTCATCGCAATAAGGGAGAACGCATTGCACGCAGAGGAGACGGGGGTAGGAGGAGACGCAACGGAGCTACACAGTCAGACCACACTTTTGTCTGCTTCACGGTGGCAGTTGCAGGAGGAGGAGGATGAGGAGGAGGACGACGTGGAGGTGGCTGTGGAAGAGGAGGAGGATGCTGGCGGCGAGGGTAGCAGTCAGGCTGTGTGCGTCCCATTGGTTCAGCGCGGATGGGGCGGAGAGGAGGCGGAAGAGGAAGAGGAGGAAATGGCAAGTGATCCTTCTGGTGGGGGGCAGTGAGGTCATGCCTATTCAGAGTCTGGCACACATGGCTGACTTCATGCTGGGCTGCTTTTCCCGGGACACACGTGTTGTCCGGATAGTGGAGAACAAACTGTACTGGGTCTTCGCACTCCTGGACCCCCGGTATAAAAGATAACGTCTCCTCTTTTATTCCGGTAGAGGAGAGGACGAATCGATTGCTGGAATACCAGAGGGAACTCGTGCAGAACATGATGGAGATTTTCCCACCCACCATCGCTGGCGGCAGAGAGGAGAGGGTCTCCCAGAGTCCCACAACATCAATCAGGCCCACAGCCACCAGGGGAACACTCTCCAAGGTGTGGGACACGTTCATGGCACCCCCTCGTGCAAACTTCCATCACTGCGGGGCCCGCTATCAGCA
>ONZH01020497.1:0-24803 GCA_900303285.1 Rhinella marina
TGACTTCAATGGGGTTCGTTACTCGAAACGAGCACCCGAGCATCGGGAAAAGTTCGACTCGAATAACGAGCACCCGAGCATTTTAGTGCTCGGTCATCTCTAAAGAGGATTCTTTACGGTAAAAGCAGTGAGACTACGGAACTCTCTGCCTGAGGAGGTGGTGATGGTAAGTTCACTAAAAGAGTTCAAGAGAGGCCTGGATGTATTTCTGGAGGGGAATAATATTACAGGTTATAGTTACTAGAGATGGGTCATTGATCCAGGGAGTTATTCTGATTGCCTGATTGGAGTCGAGAAGGAATTTTTTCCCCTAAAGTGGGGAGAATTGGCTTCTACCTCACAGGGGTTTTTTGCCTTCCTCTGGATCAACTTGTAGGAAAACAGGCCGAACTGGATGGACAGATGTCTTTTTTCGGCCTTATAAACTATGTTACTATGTTACGTTGATGACATATTCATTATTTGGGATGGGGATGACGTCTCAGACAAAAACTTTAGCGATGCATTGAATAAAACAGATTGGGGTATCTCCTTTAGCCCCTCCTACAACAGAACAGATATTGAATTCCTGGACATTGTAGTTATGAACAACAATAATATCCTCTCTACTAAAACATACTTTAAACTGGTTGATACAAATAGCTACATACACTACAGCAGTTTTCATCACAAAAAATAGATTTATTTACTTATTTATTTATTATTTATTATATATTAGCAGAAAGACCTGGCTTCGCCTGGGTATATTTCATCTATTTATTTAATGTTTCTGTGTGTCGTTGCAGAGAGAAAGTCAATGCAGCTGACAGACATTGATTTTTACCTTCATTTTTTCAATCCCTATTGGCTGCGGAGTGGGAGGGGTGTGGTTTAATGGGACACGGGGGGGGGGTTAAGTCCTTCATTTCAGGGTGGCCTGAATTATAGGTTAATGCCATGGTAATTTGAGGAAACACAATGGGTAGCAGTGAAAGAAAACATTGCTTTGCGTGGGTATATTTAATCTATTTCATTTAATGTTTCTGTGTGTCGTTGCAGAGAGAAAGTCATCCTCCCTCCCATCCCTGCAGCTGACAGATGTTGATTTTTACCTTCAATTGTTCAATCTCCATTGGCTGCGGAGTGGGAGGGGTCATGGCCTGACTGAGTCGGGGGCGTGACGTTGCAAGACCTGGGGCGGGGTTTTAAGTCCTTCTTTTGATGGTGGCCAGAATTACAGGTCGATGCCATGGTAATTTATGAGGACACGCCATGGGAAACAGTGGAAGAAACAATTGCTTTGCACGGGTATATTTAATCTATTTCATTTAATGTTTCTGTATGTTGTTGCAGAAAGAAATCCAACTTCCCTCCCACCCCTGCAACTGACAGAAGTTGATTTTTACCTTCATTTTTTCAATCCCCGTTGGCTGCGGAGTGGGAGGGGGCGTGGCCTGACAGAGTCGGAGCGTGGTTTCCCGAGATCTGGGGCGGGGGTCAGAGTGGCATGAATTACAGGTCGATGACATGGTAATTTATGGGGACCCGCAATGGGGAGCAGTGGAAAAAAAACATCTTTTATTAGTACTGAATGGTCGTAGTCTAAAATTAGTCAATTTCATCTACGATTTTTGTGTGTCGTTGCAGAGAGAAATTCACCCTCCCACCACTGCAACTGATTTTTTTCAATCCCTGTTGCCTGCGGAGTGGGAGGGGGCGTGGCCTGGCAGAGTTGGGGGTGTGGATTATCAAGATGCTTCGAACGGTTGTAGTCTGAAATTATTCTATTTCATCTAAAATTTTGTGTGTCATTGCAGAGAGAAATTCTCTCTCCCACCCCTGCAGCTGACAGAAGTTTATTTTTCCCTTCATTCTTTCAATCCCTGTTGGCTGCGGAGTGGGAGGGGGCATGACCTGACAGATTTGGGGGTGTGGCTTAGCAAAGCGCTTCGCATAGGTGATTTAATCTATTTCATTTAATGTTTCTGTGTGTCATTGCAGAATGGCTGCAGAGTGGGAGGGGGCGTGGTCTGACAGTTTTGGGGGCGTGACTTAGCAAGACGATTCGAAGAGTTGTAGTCTATAATTAGTCTATTTTATCTAAAATTTTTGTGTCGTTGCAGAGAGAAATTCACCCTCCCACCCCTGCAGCAAACAGAAGTTTATTTTTACCTTTATTTTTTCAATCCCCGTTGGCTGCAGAGTGGGAGGGGGCGTGACCTGACAGAGTCGGGGGCGTGGATTAGCAAGACGCTTCACATGGGTGTATTTAATCTATTTCATTTAATGTTTCTGTGTGTCATTGCAGAAAGAAAGTCAACCTCCCACCCATCCCTGCAGCTGACAGAAGTTGATTTTTATCTTTATTTTTTCAATCCCTGTTGGCTGCGGAGTGGCAGGGGGCGTGGCCTTACAGAGTCGGGGCGTGGCTTAGCAAAGCGCTTCGCATAGGTGCATTTAATCTATTTCATTTAATGTTTCTGTGTGTCGTTGCAGAATGGCTGCGGAGTGAGAGGGGCGTGGCCTGACAAAGACGGGGCGTGGCTTAGCAAAAGGCTTCGAACGGTTGTGGTCTATAATCAGTCTATTTCATCTAAAATGTTTGTGTGTTGTTGCAGAGAGAAATTCACCCTCCCACCCTTGCAGCAAACAGAAGTTTATTTTTACCTTCATTTTTTAAATTCCCATTGGCTGCGGAGTGGGAGGGGGCGTGACCTGACAGAGTCGGGGGCGTGGATTAGCAAGACGCTTCGCATGGGTGGATTTAATCTATTTTATTTAATGTTTGTGTGTGTTGTTGCAGAAAGAAAGCCAACCTCCCACCCATCCCTGCAGCTGACAGAAGTTGATTTTTACCTTTATTTTTTCAATCTCTGTTGGCTGTGGAGTGAAAGGGGGTGTGGCCTGACAGAGTTGGGGGTGTGGCTTAGTGAGACCTGGGGCGGGGGTTTTAAGTACTTCTTTTAGGGTGGCCTGAATTAAAGGTCAATACCATGCTTATTTATGAGCCCACGCAATAGGCAGCAGTGGAGGAAAACATCTTTTATTACTACTGAACTGTAGTAATAGAAAAAAACATAAGTTATATTTATGGTAACCGGAATACCTTTAACAGTGTCAGTAAATAGAAATGGATGAGATCCTCAGCTGCTGATAATTACCTGGTTGTTATGGAAACTCCCTCCCTGTGTGTGCCTTTGCAGAGAATGGCAGTTGGAGTTTAAAACCAAAGTTCCCAGTTGTAATGTTGGCTAATGGAGATCATATTTTGGGAATATCTCGGGAACGGTACGTCCTAGAGAGATGAGACCTGGTCTAAAACCTTCCCGGACACCTGATGTACCTGTGTGTCGAATTTGGTGAAAATCGGTCCAGTAGTTTGGTCGCGCATAGAGAACAGACAGACAGACAGACAGAAACTCATTTTTATATTATTAAGAGATAACTGTGTATAGCCCGATATATCTTTTATACATTCTCACACTATACATTGAATCATAAAGCTGACACATAGTGAACATAGTGAAGCTGGATAATTGTTTAAACACAGAACATATGTACTCAGCCCGACGCTCGTCAAGTACACAAAGAATAGTATTTCAGAGCGCTCTGGGCGATACTTCGGAGAAGCCGCTCCCGCTCCCCTCCCCTGTAATAAGCTGCTTCCAGACTGCGAGCAAGCGCTTCATGCGCACCATCTGGCAGCGCAATACAGAGGAGGAGGCACCCAGCAACCAGCTCGCGGAGCGCCTAACAGTCAGCACACGAAAACGGCGTGCTCTGCATTACTGGACTGCCACTCCTCCCCCCAACCTGTAAGATTACCTGTATATACTGTACATTATTAACTAAGAACACCTCCCCAGGGGCATGGAATAGGCTAATACCATTAAAAGCAAATTAAGCCTATTGTCCCAAGGGGAATGAATATGCAAATTTTTAACACCTCCTACAGTCTGCCCCTAGTTTTTGGCACCCAAACACTTTTAAATAGAGAGTACCACAAGAATATGTATATGTGCATTATATTTATATTTTTATTGTCCTGATGAAGGGGGCTATACGCCCCTGAAACGCGTTGACATTACCAATAAAGAAGTTAGATCTGAACTACTATGCCGGAGACCTTCTGTGGCAGCGCCAAAAAAGAGGTTCTACATCAGTTTTTTCTTCACTCTGTTCTGTGCACAGAGGCAGATCTACTCCCTCAGGAACTTCATCAGAGCAGGGAAAGAAGCTGACATCACAGACCATATGACGCTCAGCTAACTAGGAGAACAGGACCACTGTAGATAAAGTAAGTGAATTGAGAACCCCTTACGATTGCTTAGTTAGAAACAAACAAAGAACAAAAAAACTTGGACAACCCCTTTAACCCCTTCCCGACCAGCGCCGTACATGTACGGCGCTGGTGCAGTGCGGGGACATGACGCCCACTCACGGGTGCGGTGGGCGTCATGGCCGGCAAGTCTCTGCTGTTTCTAACAGCAGAGACTTGCCGCTACTACTTACTGCCATCGGCGGCGTCTTCTAAGGCCTTCTGATGCCGTGATCAGGGGCGGGCTGGGCCGGGGGGCAGGAGGGCACTTTCCCCCCCCGGGCCGGTAGATCCAGGGCCGCTGCGGCCCCTCTACTCAATTGTATCTGTGTCCGCTGGACGCAGATACAATTAAGCCTGCAGCAGCGCCGGCGGGACAAGGGAAACACTGGTTTCCTGCTCCGCTATTCCCGGCCGGCGCACGGATGTGACGTAGGCGGCGCGATTTCATCATCGCGCCGCCTGCGACCATCTTGAGAAGCAGAACCGCCAGAAGAGGCGGGGTCTGTATCGTGGGACCACGCCAGGACAGGTGAGTGAACTGCAAATACCCTCCCCCATTCTATCCATATGATGCCCTAACCCTGCTAGTGGCCCCTGACCCCTAAAACTGTCCCTGTCTGACCTCTAATACTGGCCCCTGACCCCTACCCTAGTACTGGCCCCTGACCCCTACCATAGTACTGGCCCCTGACCCCTAATACTGGCCCCTACCCTACTACTGGTCCCTGACCCTACACTATTACTGACCTATAATACTGGTCCCTGACCCCTACCCTAGTATTGCCCCCTGACCCCTACACTAGTACTGACCCCTAATACTGGTCCCTGACCCTTACCCTAGTACTGGCCCCTGACCTCTACACTAGTACTGACCCCTAATACTGGCCACTGACCTCTACACTAGTACTGACCTCTAATACTGTCCCTAACCCTACTACTGACCCCTAATACTGTCCCTAACTCTAATACTATGCCATATTGACCCCTAATCCTAATACTTACACCTAACCCCAAGGCTACATTCACATGACCATATGTGTTTTGCGGTCTGCAAATTGTGGATCCTCAAAACACAGATACCGGCCATGTGCGTTGCGCATTTTGCGGACCGCATATGGCCAGAGCTAGTGTTAGGATTATAATCCTAATAGTATAGGATTATTGTCCGCGGATCTTTTTTGTGGTGTGCTGTCCGCATGGAAATACAGTCGTGTGAATGTACCCTAATGCTGACTCTAACCTCAGTACTGGCCCCTAATTCTAATACTGACCCTAATCCTAATACTAGCCCTAAGGGTGTATACAGATGACTGTTTTTCTGGGTCTGCATCCATTCCGCAATTTAGCAGAACAATTGCGGACCCATTCATTTTATTGCAGAACACTTTCGGTCGTCTTATGCTAATACTAGGCCTAACCCCAATACTAACCCCTAACTCTAATACTGCTAGTACTACGCCTAACCCCAATATTAGCCCTAATATACGAACCGTAATACTAATCCTAACCCAAAAACTGACCGTAACCTTAATTGCAACCCCCAATACCTCACAAAGTGCTCATAATATCTGTACCCACTGCATCTTTAACGAGATATAAAAGATGCAGTATATACAGATATGGTATATACAGCAGTGTACTGATATATCAGTGCACTGCTGTATATACTATATATCTGTACCCACTGCATCTATTATACCTCTTGTCATTTGACCCTCAGGAACATGTAACCAGTTACTTTACACCTTTTGTTTTCTAGCTTCTACAGAGTATTATAATACAGTGTGTGTACGCTGTATTCGGGGGGCACTTAGAAGAGGCACAATACATAAAGAGGGCACATAGAAAAGGCACTATACATAAAGGGGCACATAGAAGAGGCACTATATGTAAAGAGGCACATAGAAGAGGCACTATACATAAAGATGGCACATAGAAGAGGCATTATACATAAAAGGGGCACATAGAAGAGGCACTATACATAAAGGGGCACATAGAAGAGGTATTATACATAAAGGGGCACATAGAAGAGGTATTATACATAAAGGGGGCACATAGAAGAGGTATTATACATAAAGGGGGCACATAGAAGAGGTATTATACATAAAAGGGGCACATAGAAGAGGCATTATACATAAAAGGGGCACATAGAAGAGGTATTATACATAAAGGGGGCACATAGAAGAGGTATTATACATAAAGGGGGCACATAGAAGAGGTATTATACATAAAAGGGGCACATAGAAGAGGTATTATACATAAAAGGGCACATAGAAGAGGCATTATACATAAAGGGGCACATAGAAGAGGCACTATACATAAAAGGGGCACATAGAAGAGGCATTATACATAAAAGGGGCACATAGAAGAGGCATTATACATAAAAGGGGCACATAGAAAAAGCATTATACATAAAAGAGGCACATAGAAGAGGCATTATACATAAAGGGGCACATAGAAGAGGCACTATACATAAAAGGGGCACATAGAAGAGGTATTATACATAAAAGGGGCACATAGAAGAGGTATTATACATAAAGGGGGCACATAGAAAAAGCATTATACATAAAAGGGGCACATAGAAGAGGCACTATACATAAAAGGGGCACATAGAAGAGGCACTATACATAAAGGGGGCACATATAAGAGGCACTATACATAAAAGGGGCACATAGAAGAGGCACTATACATAAAAGGGGCACATAGAAGAGGCATTATACATAAAAGGGGCACATAGAAAAAGCATTATACATAAAAGGGGCACATAGAAGAGGCACTATACATAAAAGGGGCACATAGAAGAGGCACTATACATAAAAGGGGCACATAGAAGAGGCATTATACATAAAAGAGGCACATAGAAGAGGCACTATACATAAAAGGGGGCACATAGAAAAAGCATTATACATAAAAGGGGCACATAGAAGAGGCACTATACATAAAAGGGGCACATAGAAGAGGCACTTTACATAAAAGGGGCACATAGAAGAGGCATTATACATAAAAGGGGCACATAGAAGAGGCATTATACATAAAAGGGGCACATAGAAAAAGCATTATACATAAAAGGGGCACATAGAAGAGGCACTATACATAAAAGGGGCACATAGAAGAGGCACTATACATAAAAGGGGCACATAGAAGAGGCCTTATACATAAAAGGGGCACATAGAAGAGGCATTATACATAAAAGGGGCACATAGAAGAGGCATTATACATAAAGGGGCACATAGAAGAGGCATTATACATAAAAGGGGCACATAGAAGAGGCATTATACATAAAAGGGGCACATAGAAAAAGCATTATACATAAAAGGGGCACATAGAAGAGGTATTATACATAAAAGGGGCACATAGAAGAGGCACTATACATAAAGAGGGCACATAGAAGAGGCACTATACATAAAGAGGGCACATAGAAGAGGCATTATACATAAAAGGGGCACATAGAAAAAGCATTATACATAAAAGGGGCACATAGAAGAGGCACTATACATAAAAGGGGCACATAGAAGAGGCACTATACATAAAAGGGGCACATAGAAGAGGCATTATACATAAAAGGGGCACATAGAAGAGGCACTATACATAAAAGGGGGCACATAGAAAAAGCATTATACATAAAAGGGGCACATAGAAGAGGCACTATACATAAAAGGGGCACATAGAAGAGGCACTATACATAAAAGGGGCACATAGAAGAGGCATTATACATAAAAGGGGCACATAGAAGAGGCATTATACATAAAAGGGGCACATAGAAAAAGCATTATACATAAAAGGGGCACATAGAAGAGGCACTATACATAAAAGGGGCACATAGAAGAGGCACTATACATAAAAGGGGCACATAGAAGAGGCATTATACATAAAAGGGGCACATAGAAGAGGCATTATACATAAAAGGGGCACATAGAAGAGGCATTATACATAAAAGGGGCACATAGAAGAGGCATTATACATAAAAGGGGCACATAGAAGAGGCATTATACATAAAAGGGGCACATAGAAAAAGCATTATACATAAAAGGGGCACATAGAAGAGGCACTATACATAAAAGGGGCACATAGAAGAGGCATTATACATAAAAGGGGCACATAGAAGAGGCATTATACATAAAAGGGGCACATAGAAAAAGCATTATACATAAAAGGGGCACATAGAAGAGGCACTATACATAAAAGGGGCACATAGAAGAGGCACTATACATAAAAGGGGCACATAGAAGAGGCATTATACATAAAAGGGGCACATAGAAGAGGCATTATACATAAAAGGGGCACATAGAAGAGGCATTATACATAAAAGGGGCACATAGAAGAGGCATTATACATAAAAGGGGCACATAGAAGAGGCATTATACATAAAAGGGGCACATAGAAAAAGCATTATACATAAAAGGGGCACATAGAAGAGGTATTATACATAAAAGGGGGCACATAGAAGAGGCACTATACATAAAGAGGGCACATAGAAGAGGCACTATACATAAAGAGGGCACATAGAAGAGGCATTATACATAAAGGGGCACATAGAAGAGGCACTATACATAAAGGGGCACATAGAAGAGGCACTATACATAAAAGGGGCACATAGAAGAGGTATTATACATAAAAGGGGCACATAGAAGAGGTATTATACATAAAGGGGCACATAGAAAAAGCATTATACATAAAAGGGGCACATAGAAGAGGCATTATACATAAAAGGGGCACATAGAAGAGGCACTATACATAAAGGGGCACATAGAAGAGGCACTATACATAAAAGGGGCACATAGAAGAGGTATTATACATAATGGGGGCACATAGAAGAGGTATTATACATAAAAGGTGCCCATAGAAGAGGTATTATACATAAAAGGGGCACATAGAAGAGGCATTATACATAAAAGGGGCACATAGAAGAGGTATTATACATAAAGGGGGCACATAGAAGAGGCACTATACATAAAGAGGGCACATAGAAGAGGCACTATACATAAAGAGGGCACATAGAAGAGGCATTATACATAAAGGGGCACATAGAAGAGGCACTATACATAAAGGGGCACATAGAAGAGGCACTATACATAAAAGGGGCACATAGAAGAGGTATTATACATAAAAGGGGCACATAGAAGAGGTATTATACATAAAGGGGGCACATAGAAAAAGCATTATACATAAAAGGGGCACATAGAAGAGGCATTATACATAAAAGGGGCACATAGAAGAGGCACTATACATAAAGGGGCACATAGAAGAGGCACTATACATAAAAGGGGCACATAGAAGAGGTATTATACATAATGGGGGCACATGGAAGAGGTATTATACATAAAAGGTGCACATAGAAGAGGTATTATACATAAAAGGGGCACATAGAAGAGGCATTATACATAAAAGGGGCACATAGAAGAGGTATTATACATAAAGGGGGCACATAGAAGAGGCATTATACATAAAAGGGGCACATATAAGAGGCACTATACATAAAAGGGGCACATAGAAGAGGCACTATACATAAAAGGGGCACATAGAAGAGGCATTATACATAAAAGAGGCACATAGAAAAAGCATTATACATAAAAGGGGCACATAGAAGAGGCACTATACATAAAAGGGGCACATAGAAGAGGCACTATACATAAAAGGGGCACATAGAAGAGGCATTATACATAAAAGGGGCACATAGAAGAGGCACTATACATAAAAGGGGGCACATAGAAAAAGCATTATACATAAAAGGGGCACATAGAAGAGGCACTATACATAAAAGGGGCACATAGAAGAGGTACTATACATAAAGGGAGCACATAGAAGAGGCACTATACATAAAGGGGGCACATCGAAGAGTCATTATACGTAAAGGGGGCACACATAAGAGGCACTATTTATAATGGGCACAAAACGTGGCACTATATTCAGAGGGCACAGAGCATTGGGCACTATATACAGAAGGCACAGAGGGTGTTGGCACTGTACAGAGGGCACAGAGCATATGGCACTTTATATAGAGAGCACAGAGCATATGGCAGTATACAGAGGGCACAGGGCATATGGCACTGTATACAGAGGGCACAGAGTATTTGACACTATGTACAGAGGGCACCGAGTATTTGACACTATGTACAGAGGGCACAAAGTATTTGACACTATGTACAGAGGGCACGGAGTATTTGACACTATGTACAGAGGGCACAGAGCATATGGCACTGCATACAGAGAGCACAGAGTATGTGGCACTATGTACAGAGGGCACAGAGTATGTGGCACTACTATTGGGGGCCATGTGTGTGGCACTAATGCTGCTGTTATATTCAGGACACAGCATGTGGCACTAAGATGAGTTTGTGTCAGTCTGCAGGATGCCAATGTGTTGGTAAAGAGAGAAGCTGAAGAGATCTTCTCGGCAAAATCTGCAGCGCTGAATTGTGGATGGGAAAAGTCATCATGGTGGTCTGAACCAGATGGAGAGGAACTCAGGAGGAGACGTCACCTGTAAGTCACTGAATGGAAGTGATTATTCTGCTACTGACTGTGTATGATGGGAGCTGTAGTCACCTGGATGATCTACAGCTGATCATAGGTGGTAGCATGCTGTTTTGTGAAACAACAACGCCCAGCATCCCTTTACTGCTGTTCAGGCCATGCTGGGAGCTGTAGTTTCATATGGTGAGGGCTGACCTGACTACTCAGATGGTTTCTGTGCTGAACTTTTAAAATCTGGTGCTGTATTTATGTAGAGAACTTGGTTCTGGTACTGTATTTGACTTATGGGTTTGGTTCTGGTGATATAGATATATATATGAAGTGAACTTGGTTCTGGTACAGTATTTGACTTATGGGTTTGGTTCTGGTGATATATATATGTAGTGAACTTGGTTCTGGTACTGTTTTTGACTCATTGGTTTGGTTCTGGTGCTTTATTCATGTAGTGAACTTGGTTCTGGTGCTGTATGTATGTGGTGATCTTGGTTCTTGCTCTGTATTTGTGTGTTATACGTGCATCTGATGCTATACTTCAGTCTAATACCATTCATTCACATCTGAGTTCGGGCCACTGTCACAGATTCTGTCAAAAAGACCTGACAGAAAAGTCCTGCATGCAAAACTTTTTTGTCCGGTAGAGAAACAGCTTCCTGATCAGATCCCATTATGGAGTCTCTTCAGCTCAGGAGTTGGTAAATCTGGCCCCTATAATCATCAGGCTGTTGCTACGGACTCAGTAATGTTCTGTATCTGGGATTGCACATGTGCATGCGATCCCAATGTGAAAACACAACCAGCTGCCGCCTTTTAATGATTTAAAGCCCAGTTACCTATACCGCTTTTATATGGTAGGCGGAGTTAAACCGGGTAAGGTGGGCCGCTACACATGGGCCAGTGCTCTGTGCTTGCCCCCCAGGCTAAAATTTGCCAGCCAGCCCCTGGCCGTGATCACAGCGGGTGGTGTACAGATGCCCCGAGTGGCCAATCGGGGTGTCTGTACACCATATGAAAACTAATCCTCGCTGGTGAGGATTACAGTTTTCAAAGTGCAATTCTTATTCTGGCCAATAGATGGCAGGCCAGGATAAGAAATGAGCAATTCATGGATTTATCTCAGTCTAGTAAATCCCTGATTGCTCATAAAGAAAAAAAAAAACACAATATATCAGCTCATATTTGAGCTTAAAAATAGTCAGAAAAAAATTTAAAAAAAAATGTTAAAAAATATAAAAAAATATATATATATATATAAAAGTTCAAATCACCCCCCTTTCCGTATAATGAAAAAATCAATACCTAAATAACAATAAATATAGACATCATGGGTATCACCGTGACCGAAAACGCCCGTACTTTTAAAATATATAAAAAAAATTCCAATACGGCGAATTGTGTGGCGGAAAAAAGCGTCCGAATGGCGATTCGACGTTTTTTATCGCTTTTTTTTCTAAAAAAAATTAAATAAAAAGTGATCAAAAAGTCATACACACCCCAGAATGGTATCAATAAAAACTTCAGATCGCCCCGCAAAAAATGAGCCCCCATACAGCTCCATACACATAAATACCAAAAAGTTATAGGGGTCAAGATATGACAAGGAAAAAAAAAAAAAGGGCAACTTTCTAATTATTTTATCACTATCAAAACGCAGGAAAAACTATACATATTAGGTATTGCCGGATTCGTACTGACCAGTAGAATGAAAGTAACTGGTCAGTTTTAATGCACGCTATAAATAAGAAACCCGTTGAACTGTAGTTCTAGCAGATTTCACCCGATTTGGAATTTTTTTCCCGCTTCCCACTACACCATATGCAATATTAAATGGTGGCGTTGGGAAGTACAACTTGTCCCGCAAAAAACAAGCCCTCATACAGCTATGTGAACAGAAAAGTAAAACAGTTATGGCTGTTTGAAGGCAGGGAGCGCAAAACGAAAATGCATAACTGAAAAAACCTCCAGGGGTGAAGGGGTTAACTACTACATTTTGTCATTTTTATTTATACAGTAAGCTACAGCACATGTACAGCAGAAGCCTGATCACATACTATTTTCAGAGCAATACATCTGAGCAGAAACAGACCGAGTAAATATTAGGAAATGTGTCCCTAAATATGTTCCCAAAGTAATTGGCTTATTGACTTCAAACAGAAATGTCTTATTAAAATAAGTCTTGAAGAAAAATTCTAGCAAAGAAATTCTGCCTCTACTTTTATACATGAAGAGCCTTTCTTTAGTGCCTTGGTTTCAAAGTCAGGAAAAAGCAAATATGTATGTTTAATGTAATCATATTTTACGTGACTTTATTTCCCTGGTTCTGTTTAGAAGACATATAGATATGTTATTCTGTACTAAGTACCTAAGGATGCTCAGTGCTGACCTTGTTTACAATGAAAGTAACTCTGGTTTGACAATTTATGTAACTCTGTAAGGAAGCACAATCCATCAAATAGCTGCTCCATCTAACAAACCTCAATGCAGCCATTCAGTTTAACAATTAGCTCATAGGTATTGTAAATATTGATTCGCTTTTAGAAAGGCTTTTTATATTGTTTAGAGCTATGGTTTTAAAAAGGTAATTGTCTATGCTCCCGGAATATTTTATACTCACTTTGGGTTATCTAAACTCTTATTATCCTCAAGGAAAGCTTGTGATGGCTTAAAGGGAATCTGTAATCTCCGAAACACCCCCTGAACTAGAGTAAGCTGTGTATAGTATAAGTGATGCTGAATCCGAATATGTAAGTTTTATCTTCATACTCACTTCCATTCCGTTGCTGTGCTCCCACAAACCGGCAGTAAAATGCATTATTATGTGAGTGAGCACCGGAGTCCACTGAGTGCATTTTACTGCAGGTTTGTGGGAGCACAACATCAGAATGCAAGTGAGTATGAAGATAAAAATTACATAACCGGACTCGACGTCACTTACACTATACACCACTTACTCTAGTTTGGAGGGTGTTTCAGAGCTGACAGGTTCCCTTTAAAGGAGTTGTCTCACTTCAGCAAATGGCATTTATGAAGTAGAACAATAACAAGGCAGTTACTAATGTATTTTGATTGGCCATATTGCCTCCTTTGCTAGATTGATTTATTTTTCCATCGCATTATACACTGCTCATATCCAGGGGTTATGGCCACCACTGCAGCACACATACAAGGTTTCTGGGATGGGATGAGTGTCTATGTGCGCTCCCACTGCCCCAGTCAGGGACACCAACCCTTTTTCCAGTGTCCCTTCTCTCTCAAGGGACCCAGCTCTTCTCAACTGGCACATGGTCAACCTCTGAGTCAGTACAGATTGTTACTAATACAGTCATTTCATCTACAGGATGCTCAGGAACAGTATGGGCCATGTCTCTCTCATAGCCATCTTCTGGTCATTGCAACCATGCTTTGTTACGATTGTATGTAGGGACAGACAAGAACAGTGAGCCCTAAGGCTAGAACCCAGCACGCTTTCCCTATCTACTTGCAATACAAGCCCGATATAGCTAGAATGCAACTGGACGATGGTCCCTATGCTATTTAAGTGCAGAGATGGGCAAACAACAAAGATGGACAAACACAATATCAGCATGGCAACACAAAAACAGCATTTTGCAAACAAAAATTAAAAAATAGACATATTAGGTATCACTATTAGAAATCATTGTGTTCAGAATTACCTTCTCTATAAAAAAAATCTAATGGTTTACCCCTGCAGAAGAATGCTGTTAAAAAATGTTTCAAAAGTGTAAAAAAAGCCATTTTTTGTCACCTTGCTGTACAAAATGCATAATGGTGAGTAATAAAAAGTACTATGTACCCCAAATTGGTATCAATGAAAACATCAACTCATCCTGCAAAAAATGATTGATAGAATTTTTTTTTTAAAAAAAGTGGCTCTCAGAAAATGGCAACACAAAAACAGCATTTGTTTCAAAAATGGTTTTTATTGTGTAAGATTGAAAACAAAAATAAAAAAATTGACATATCAGGCATTGCTGCATCCGTAATTATGAATATGCATTAAATGGATTAAAATTAAAATCTACTGAAATTTTTTTAATTTTGCCTCCATTTTCCTTTAAAGGGTTTCTGTCACCAGTTTTGGGCATATAAAACAGGATGACATTTGCAATGTGCAAATGTCACCTGATGCCCAAACTGGTGATCATTTTTTTACTGGTGCCCCCGTTTTTGAAATAAATCAACTTTTGTCGTATGCAAATGAAGCTTACTAGGTGCAAGGGGCGGTAACCCTGCACCTAGTAAGCGCCGTTTCCCTACCTTTATTCACGCCCCCTTTGTTGTGATGGACAGGGCCAGGCAGCTCGCTCTATCTGCTCCTGGCCCTGTCCGTGCTGAAAATCCCGCGCCTGCGCCGTTCGGACTTCATTCGGCGCAGGCGCAGTGAGTGCCGATTGCTGCCGGGCTCCCGGCTTCCTCACTGCGCCTGCGCCGCCTTCTCTTCTGGGTGTTCTGTGACGTCATCGGCGCAGGCGCAGTGAGGAAGCCGGGAGCCCGGCAGCAATCGGCACTCACTGCGCCTGCGCCGAATGAAGTCCGAACGGCGCAGGCGCGGGATTTTCAGCACGGACAGGGCCAGGAGCAGCTAGAGCGAGCTGCCTGGCCCTGTCTATCACAACAAAGGGGGCGTGAATAAAGGTAGGGAAACGGCGCTTACTAGGTGCAGGGTTACCGCCCCTTGCACCTAGTAAGCTTCATTTGCATACGACAAAAGTTGATTTATTTCAAAAACGGGGGCACCAGTAAAAAAATGATCACCAGTTTGGGCATCAGGTGACATTTGCACATTGCAAATGTCATCCTGTTTTATATGCCCAAAACTGGTGACAGAAACCCTTTAAGTCTTGTGAAACATGTAAAGGGTTAACAATGTTTTTTAAATCAGTTTTGAATAACTTGAGGGGACTAGTTTCTAAAATGGGGACATTTATGGGTGGTGTCTACTACATAAGCCCCACAAAGGGACTTAAAACTGAATTGGTCCTTTAAAAAGTGAATTTAGGAAATTTGCATAAAAATGTTAAAATTTGCTTCTACCAATCTAAACTTTCTAACTTCCTATGCAATCAGAAAGTAGAGGTATTGTGAATTTTAATTAATAACTATTTTGCAAGGAATCACTATCTTAAAAGAAGAGAAATTTAAATTCAGAAAATTGTAATTTTTTTCCAAATTTTCTGTAAATTTGGGATTTTTTCATACATAAAGGTAAAACATATCAACTCAAATTCACCACTAACATGAAGTACGAAGTGTGACGTGAAAACAATCTCAGAGTCACTTGGATAAGTAAAAGCATTCCAAAGTTACTACATAAAGTGACATTTGTCAGATTTGCAAAAATAGACTCTATCAAGAAGGTGAAAAATGCCCTAAAGGTGTTACGACTCCATTAGCAAAGTTGGCCATACGCATTAGTCAGCCAACATTCTAATTTGTATGGCAGGATCCCAACTCTCCCTCGACATTAATATTTTAACCCGTTCATTTTGTTTTCTGGGGAGATGAGCCACCGTCAGAAGTGTCTGGCACTGGCTTTCTACGCTGTCCCCATAGAACACATATATACGTTCAGCCAATCCAGACATGTATGTGTATGGGGATGCCGGGAGTCCAGAGAGATAGCTGTTGGCCAACAGCTACTGAATTTGTATGGGAGCTTTACTTTAGTGCAACCCCAGCTGCAGAATGTGCACATCACTCTGAGCTATTGCACCACATTCAAGGGGAAGTGTTCTCTGTGTCTGCCCCCTTATGGCTGGACAAAACACTCAGCTTCTCAGGCCTACCTTCAATGGAGCAGGCTACAGAACTGCTACGGGGCCCAGGGAAAAGGCAGGTGGGGTGCAGAACTCTACTCTCCTAATGTGTAAACAATGCATTTTCATGCAACCATCAATATGACCTCATTGCAAACAAATTATTACAGCTTCTAATTCAGTCACTTGTAACTGCATAATTCCTGTACCTTGAGCTCCTCCTAGTGGTGGCTGCGGGAAAGTCAATCATTTTTGTTTTTTGTTGGAATCTGTATGAATCCAAGAAAAAAATGTCACCTCGTTCTATCACAGGCATTATTACAGATTTATTTTCCCTTTCATGTTCTGTGTGCCACCTTGCAGCCTTACATATTCAACATTAGACTCATTATAGAGTTCCTAGATCTGTAAATCTTTCATTCATTCAGTATCCAAATCACTAAAACCGTAACCGCTATAACTGTCTGTTTACTTCACAGTAGTGGAGCTGCGTCACTACATAACTAGGCAGGTTTAACAAAATCTATCATGCAATATGTGTAGATCAAGTAAGGGTATGACCACACAGTGTGGTCGTGACGAGGTTGCGTCGTGGGCGTGTTGCAGGTGAGTATGGCTGCGTTTGTACAGGCTACAGCTGCTGCTAATTAAATTAATGAGCTGGCACTGTTCAGTGGGTCTGTATTGTTAATGGCCGTGCTGTATTGAAGGTCCCACACAACCAATAACAATGCAGTCTGACTACACAGTGCAATCTTCAACAGATAAATAAGAGGCAGTGCAATACGCTACTGTCGCATGGCCGGGTCCCAAATGTCCCATGACCATGCCATGTAGCCGTACCCTACAGTTTATTAAAATCATTGTCAACAAGATTTCAATTTCATATGCCACCAAACGTGTGGCCCAGATGTGTGCAACATCATACTATAAGTATGTTCACATGCGACAGATTCATATATTTCCTCTACTGAAGAATCTGTTCCAGATTTCTGACTGAGGTTGACCCTGCAGTATGAGTGTGTGATTTTTTACAGACTCCATTAAATTACATGGGAAAGATTTTTTTGTCTGCCACAAATCTGCAGCATGTGAACATACCCTTAGGGCCTGTTTACACAAAGTTTTTTGGCGCCGATATTGGAGTGCTTCTGCCTCAAAGCAACTCCAAAAACACCCCAAACAGCTTCCTATTCATTTCAAAGGGAAGCAGCACGTGTAAAAAAGAATCATGGAAAAAAAGAAGCAGCATGCCTTATCTTGGGGCAGAATCAGTGCTGAGTCTCCCTTTGAAATGAATAGATCTGCTATAAAAACCTCAAGTTGAAAATTCAGCTTTGTAAAGAAGTAAACACCTAGTGGTTTTAAAAAAAAAATGTGCCAAGAAAACACATCAAAAACATGTGCTGATTTTTAAGTGTATTTTTTACAGTCACTTGTGTGAACTGACCCTTATACAGTTGAAAGTCTATATTATTGTAAAAATATGTTTTGATGACATGCCTATATTTTAAAAAGAGTATTTGACTATGACTTTAACACAGTTAAATAAAGTATACTGATATAGTCCTACCAACAGAATGCTTTGACATAGCTTTGGCTGTTGAAAGTGGCTATATATACACTCACCGGCCACTTTATTAGGTACACCATGCTAGTAACGGGTTGGACCCCCTTTTGCCTTCAGAACTGCCTCAATTCTTCGTGGCATAGATTCAACAAGGTGCTGGAAGCATTCCTCAGAGATTTTGGTCCATATTGACATGATGGCATCACAGAGTTGCCGCAGATTTGTCGGCTGCACATCCATGATGCGAATCTCCCGTTCCACCACATCCCAAAGATGCTCTATTGGATTGAGATCTGGTGACTGTGGAGGCCATTTGAGTACAGTGAACTCATTGTCATGTTCAAGAAACCAGTCTGAGATGATTCCAGCTTTATGACATGGCGCATTATCCTGCTGAAAGTAGCCATCAGATGTTGGGTACATTGTGGTCATAAAGGGATGGACATGGTCAGCAACAATACTCAGGTAGGCTGTGGCGTTGCAACGATGCTCAGTTGGTACCAAGGGGCCCAAAGAGTGCCAAGAAAATATTCCCCACACCATGACACCACCACCACCAGCTTGAACCGTTGATACAAGGCAGGATGGATCCATGCTTTCATGTTGTTGACGCCAAATTCTGACCCTACCATCCGAATGTCGCAGCAGAAATCGAGACTCATCAGACCAGGCAACATTTTTCCAATCTTCTACTGTCCAATTTCGATGAGCTTGTGCAAATTGTAGTCTCAGTTTCCTGTTCTTAGCTGAAAGGAGTGGCACCCGGTGTGGTCTTCTGCTGCTGTAGCCCATCTGCCTCAAAGTTCGACGTACTGTGCGTTCAGAGATGCTCTTCTGCCTACCTTGGTTGTAACGGGTGGCAATTTGAGTCACTGTTGCCTTTCTATCAGCTCGAACCAGTCTGCCCATTCTCCTCTGACCTCTGGCATCAACAAGGCATTTCCGCCCACAGAACTGCCGCTCACTGGATGTTTTTTCTTTTTCGGACCATTCTCTGTAAACCCTAGTGATGGTTGTGCGTGAAAATCCCAGTAGATCAGCAGTTTCTGAAATACTCAGACCAGCCCTTCTGGCACCAACAACCATGCCACGTTCAAAGGCACTCAAATCACCTTTCTTCCCCATACTGATGCTCGGTTTGAACTGCAGGAGATTGTCTTGACCATGTCTACATGCCTAAATGCACTGAGTTGCCGCCATGTGATTGGCTGATTAGAAATTAAGTGTTAACGAGCAGTTGGACAGGTGTACCTAATAAAGTGGCCGGTGAGTGTACATCGGGAAGTGCTGCCAGTGTATACACTTAACTCCCATCCCAAATTTGAACTGAACAGAGCTTTAATCAAAGGAAGAACTACTCTGAAATACTGTTGCATTGGAACCTCTCAGCTCCTCCAATGGCGAATGATAGATAAGAAAAGAATTGGGCAGATGTAAAAGACTAGAACAGGGATCAGCAACCTTCAACACTCCAGCTGCTGTGAAACTACAACTCCCAGCATGCACATTTTCTCGGCTGTTCTTGTAACTCCCATAAAAGTGAAGGGAGGATTTTAGGAGCTGTAGTTTCTGAACTGCTGACGTGCTGGAGGTCCCTGGACTAGAAGTTTCAGGCTGTTGGATTTCAACATGCCCCATCCTTTTGTTCTCAGGAGATAAACCACTACCGCATGTATTTTACTCTACTCTTCCTTTTGAGAACACTTGAACAGCTGAGATATGTATGGAGGAGGGGGAAGGGGCAGAAGAAATATGTGTCATCCAAATGACCATTTTACTGACAGCTATCTAATGTGTATGGCCAGCTTAAATGTCTATAAATTAAATAGGAAATGTAGCTGTGAAAATCTACGATTAAAAACTACAAGCAAATTTCTCATTCTATTTACTCCTCAATATATGTACCTCCATATAAATTACACAGGTAAGACAGAAAGAGCGGTTATGATAATTCATTGTCATTACAACTCATCATACTTGTCTTGCATGTTCTCATATCTAATATTTCAGTCACCCAGTCTTTACAGGCGTTTAGTGCACGCACAGTACAAATGAATATTAGCATGTTCTAATGGAACTAAACCACAGCATTTGTTTATGAAATGGCTTTCTGAAGAGAAAAAGTGTCAGGTAATAAGATATAATGTAGCACTTAATCGCAATCATCATGAAAAAGTAATGAAAAATGAGATGATATTTCCAGCAGCATCCTTTCTACGCTTCTGACATCCATTACAGAGAACTGCTAATGGAGTAAGCTTTTGCTTTTGAAATATATTACAAGAAAATTTATCTTTCAAACCTTTTTTATTTCTATTCTCTTTTTTCTTGTGCATTTGTACAAATATGAAGACATTTTGTTTTATAGAACCTAGCTCCCGATGAAACTGATAGGAATAATTTGTTCACAAATATATTTTCCTGTTACATTTACAATATGGAGTAAATGCAGCTTTTCCGACCATCAAATTCTATGCCGCTGGGCTGTATTTCGAGGAAGTTTTAATAAGAAAAGACCTCATTCTGTTAGAAAAACAGAAATGTTCTTGGCAGCCTGAGAGGCATGCCAAAATATTAGGATTCCAAAATGAAAGCAAATGCCAAAGGAAGCTCCTGAGCTTATTTTATAGCAAATCTAGTTTTGTATGCATTGTTTTATAAATGTATTTATGCTGTATTGAGCTACCAAAAGGCTCAGAAATGTAAACATATATAAAACTCCCACCTTGATATAGGCAGTCTTTTAACATTTTGTCATAAATTTGCAGATGCTTTGTGCAACCTTAAAGGGGTTTTCCAGATTTGATAACTTTTTTTTTTTTAAATTTCAATCCCAGAATGCTGTACCTGTTGAAAAAAATCATACTCACCTGCATCTTTACGATCTGGCTCCCTGACTTCCCTCAGCGGTGTTCTGGCCACCATCCCGCAAACTTCCAGATGGAAAGGGTTATTGCATCACTGTAGCCTATGACTGGCCTCAGCTGGGATATGTCCCCAAAAGGAACATATGTCCTCAAGCAAGCACACATGACCCCATCTGTCTAGAATTTTACAGCAGGGGACCAGAAGATCAGAAGCCAGGGAGTCAGGATGGAACAGTAGGGAGCAAGTGAGTATGTTTTTTTCAACAGGTACAACAGGATGGGCTTGAGATTTAAAAAAGTGCACACAGCTGGGGCAAACACTTTAGCTATACTAAAGTGAACTGTTTAAACAGAGATCAATTAGAGCAGCAGCTACATCCTTATATAGTCACTATACAGTGGTCCCTCAAATTACAATATTAATTGGTTCCAGGACGACCATTGTATGTTGAAACCATTGTAACTTGAGTAATCAGTTCCAAAGCCCCAAAATGTCATCCAAGGTAAGAGAAAATGAAGACATAAGAAAAATAAGCAGATAACTAAGAAAGATAAAACAAGTCCTTAATACAGCTATTTTACCAGACAAATTGCCTTGATTGGTTGGGTCAGGGTCTGAGGCATTGTTTGTTGAGTCTTGTTTTAAAGGGGTATTCTCATCTTGGACAATGGGGGCATATCGCTAGGATATGCCCCCATTGTCCTATAGGTGCGGGTCCTGCCGCTGGGACCCGCACCTATATCGAGAATGGGGCCCCCAAAGTGAAGAAGTGTGCACCGCGCAAGCGCGGCCCGCTCTCCATTCACTTCTATGGGGCCGCCGCAAATAGCCGAGCGCTGGCTCGGCTATCTTCGTCGGCTCCATAGAAATGAATGGGAGCGGTGGCCGTGCATGCGCAGTGCGCTCCCATTCATTTCTATGGAGCCGACGGAGATAGCTGAGCCAGCGCTCGGCTATTTGCGGCGGCCCCATAGAAGTGAATGGAGAGCGGGCCGCGCTTGCGCGGTGCGCACTTCTTCACTTTGGGGGCCCCGTTCTCGATATAGGTGCGGGTCCCAGCGGCGGGACCCGCACCTATAGGACAATGGGGGCATATCCTAGCGATATGCCCCCATTGTCCAAGATGAGAATACCCCTTTAACTTATGATGGGTCAGAAAAAACCATTGTATGTTGAAAATATTGTATTCTGGGGCCGCAAAGAATGATGTAACTAGCATGTAACTCTGTAATCTCTCCCTCCTTATGAGCTTTCTGAGTACCCTAGAAGAAAACAAACATAGCTGGGAGTAAAGTCAGTGCATACAGTATTGGAACATTCAAGAGAAGAGAGACATCCACTGCTTATGAGAAAAATGCATGTAGCTGTGAATAATATGACTGAAAGAGACTAAGTTCAAACAAGTTAAGACTGTACAAAGAAGCACAGCCATTATGCAAACTTTTTTTTAAAAAAAACTCAGGCATACTTTAAAGGTGTGGTCACATCTGGAAAACAGCTTCTTACAATATAGCTATTCCAATGTTCAACTGATCTGTTGATATCACTAGAGGAAGTTCTATGCTGCTGCAGGAAAAACATAATTCTATGCTAATATTACATAGTGACTAGAGATGAGCGAACACTAAAATGCTCAGGTGCTCGTTATTCGAGTTGAAATTTTCCCGATGCTCGGGTGCTCGTTTTGAATAACGAACCCCATTGAAGTCAATGGGAGACTCGAGCATTTTTTGCAGGGGACCAAGGCTCTGCCTAGGGAAGGCTGGGTGAAAACCTGGAAACCTCAGAAAATGATGGAAACACCACGGAAATGGACAAGAAAGTGGCAGCATGCATGGATGCCTCTGAGGCTGCCTAATCCCACCATTACCAAAAATTCTCCTAGTGGGGCATGTGAGGTATCGATTCTTTTCAGTTTAAAATCGTATATGTCCCCTATCTTGGGACCATATATTTGATGGATTTTTCGAACACGGAAAAGGAAAAAGAGCTTGCTCTGGCCAGGGGAGTGTCTTTTCTACTGCAGCTAAGGGGACATGTCCATGCTCTGCCTATCACAGGTCAGGAGCCAATTAAAAGAGTAACCAACAAAAATCAGTATAATATCTAATACGTCCCCTATCCGGGTAAATTGTTTGGAGAGAGGGCCTGTAGGTGGGGGGCAGGCTGGGGGGAAGGAGGTTTTGCTGGAAGAGCCAGAGAAGTGCCCCTTGGGCTAGCGTGTGTGGTGGTGACAACAGCCGGATGTTGTTAGAATGACGACGCAGGACCCCAACTTAAAAATTTAGCATCAACCGGTACAATTGTCAATTATGAGCTCGATCAAGTGTGGCATGTGTTCTATGTATTCTTCTCAGTTTAATACCGTATATGGCAGCTATCCGGAAAAAATAGTTTGGAGAGAGAGAAAGATAGAAAAAAGACGTAAATTGTTTGGAGAGAGGGCCTGTAGGTGGGGGGCAGGCTGGGGGGAAGGAGGTTTCGCTGGAAGAGCCAGAGAAGTGCCCCTTGGGCTAGCGTGTGTGGTGGTGACAACAGCCGGATGTTGTTAGAATGACGACGCAGGACCCCAACTTAAAAATTTAGCATCAACCGGTACAATTGTCAATTATGAGCTCGATCAAGTGTGGCATGTGTTCTATGTATTCTTCTCAGTTTAATACCGTATATGGCAGCTATCCGGAAAAAATAGTTTGGAGAGAGAGAAAGATAGAAAAAAGACGTAAATTGTTTGGAGAGAGGGCCTGTCGGTGGGGGGCAGGCTGGGGGGAAGGAGATTGAGCTGGAAGAGCCAGAGGAGTGCCTCCTGGGCTAGCGTGTGTGGTGGTGACAACAGCCGGATGGAGTTCGAATGACGACGCAGGACCCCAACTTAAAAATTTAGCATCAACCGGTACAATTGTGAATTATGAGCTCGATCAAGTGTGGCATGTGTTCTATGTATTCTTCTTAGTTTAATACCGTATATGGCAGCTATCCGGAAAAATAGATTGGAGAGAGAGAAAGATAGGAAAAAGACGTAAATTGTTTGGAGAGAGGGCCTGTAGGTGGACCTCTGGAAAAATTGTTTGGAGAGAGGGCCTGTAGGTGGACCTCTGGAAAAATTGTTTGGAGAGAGGGCCTGTAGGTGGACCTCCGAAAAAATTGTTTGGCGAGAGGGCCTGTAGGTGGACCTCCAGAAAAATTGTTTGAAGAGAGGGCCTGTAGGGGGCCCTCCTGAAAAATTGTGGTAAAAGAGTGCCAGTTGGACCTCTAAAAAATAGTGTTTTTTGGGGCAGCGTTAGGCTAAGACCACAAGGAGGAGGAGAAGGAGTAGGAGGAGTAGAGAAGAGGAATCGGATACATAAGTTATTTAAATCTTTAGCTGCTTTCCCCCGGAGGAGATTTGAATTCCGGTGAAATCCAGGCTTTGTTCATTTTAATAAGCGTCAGCCTGTCAACGCTGTCAGTAGAAAGGCGTGTACGCTTATAGGTGATGATGCCACCAGCTGCACTGAATACCCGCTCTGACAGCACGCTAGCGGCAGGGCAGGCCAGCACCTCCAAGGCGTACAGTTGTATGGAGCAGAGTGATCGCTACGGACATTGGTATGGTCAGCTAGGTACTCCCTCACCATCTTTCTGTACAGCTCCCCCCTACTCTGCCTAGACTGGGGACAGGTGACAGTGTCTTGCTGGGGTGACATAAAACTGGCAAAGGCCTTGGAGAGCGTTCCCCTGCCAGTGTTGGACAAGCTGCCTGCTCGCCTCCTCTCCCCCACTACTTGGCCCACAGAACCACGCCCTCTGCCGCTAGCGGCATCAGATGGGAAGAATT
>ONZH01020498.1:0-178884 GCA_900303285.1 Rhinella marina
GTACCAGCCTGCAGCCACCCCAGAGCCAGACCCTCATTTAGAAGGTCCGGTCCTGCGGCCCGGCTCTTCCCGGCACCCTGTGGCGGTGGGTGCCGAGGTAATAGATGTTGGGGTTATGCTGGCCTGCCATACCGGCAAGCACTAAGCCCAGTATTAGTAATCAGGCCGTCAGTAGATAGCCGTAATTACTAAAACGTAGTATTGTAAAAAAAATACACACACACCAAATATAAAATTTTTATTGAAATAAACACTCCCCAGACCCCTGTTGACCATTTTATTAAAAAAAAAAAAAGAAAAAAAGCTGGTCCGACGTAGTCCTCTGCATCACGACCCTGAAAAATATAGAAAAACAAACACACAAACACAGACCACTTACCTCTTCCTGCAGTGGGATAATACACAACAGCGAGTCACTGTACAGGGATAACAAACACACGATTCACTGTAAGGGATAACAAACACAGTGATCACAGGCCTCACCTTTTCTCGCTGTCTGTCCCGCTGTGTCCAGGCCCTGCGCTGGGAGACGCTCTATAGTCCATACAGAGCGGGGGTAGGGGGGTCGGTACCGGGAGACCGGGAAGGAGGCACGGACACGGCAAACACTAAAGAGAATGAGGAGCCGGCGGGGCAAGCAGAAGTGACGTCACCCGGCTCTTCTGCGGCGGAGGGGTGGAGCTTCTAGACTGCCGGTTAGGAGGGCAGTCCCTCCCATTGCACTGCTCCTGCACCGTGCCGCACAGTGAGTCAAAACAGCAGTGGGTGTCCACACGCGGCCAGTATCCGTGTTTTGGGGATCCGCAATTGTGAACCGCAAAACAAATATGGTCATGTAAATGTAGCTGTAGGGTTAGTGGTCAGTAGTAGGGTTAGGGGTCAGTATGGCGTACTATTAGAGTTAGAGAAAGTATTAGGAGTCAGTATATATACAGTATATTAGGGTTAGCGGTCAATATTAGGGTTAGGGACAGTATTAGAGGTCAGTATTAGGGTTAGGGTTCAGTACTAGGGTTAGGGACATGGCCAGTATTAGGGGGGTGAGACAGGGCCAGTATTAGAGGTCAATACTAGGGGGTTAGGGGCCAGTATCAGGGTTAGGGGTCCAAGGTTAGTACCAGTATTCAGGGTCAGTAGCCAGTATTAGGGTTAGGGTAAGGTAGGGCCAGTATTGGGGGTCTGGGGCCAGTATTAGGGTTAGGGTAAGGTAGGGCCAGTATAGAGGATCTGTAATAGGGAGGCAGGGCCAGTATTAGGGGTCAGGGGCCAGTATAGAGGGTCTGTAATAGGGAGGCAGGGCCAGTATTGGGGGTCAGGGGCCAGTATTAGGGTTAGGGTAAGGTAGGGCCAGTATAGAGGGTCTGTAATAGGGAGGCAGGGCCAGTATTAGGGGTCAGGGGCCAGTATAGAGGGTCTGTAATAGGGAGGCAGGGCCAGTATTAGGGGTCAGGGGCCAGTATAGAGGGTCTGTAATACGGAGACAGGGCCAGTATTGGGGGTCAGGGGCCAGTATTAGGGTTAGGGTAAGGTAGGGCCAGTATAGAGGGTCTGTAATAGGGAGGCAGGGCCAGTATTAGGGGTCAGGGGACAGTATAGAGGGTCTGTAATAGGGAGGCAGGGCCAGTATTAGGGGTCAGGGGTCAGTATAGAGGGTCTGTAATAGGGAGGCAGAGCCAGTATTGGGGGTCAGGGGCCAGTATTGAGGGTCTGTAATAGGGAGGCAGGGCCAGTATTAGGGTTAGTGCTGCATAGGGAGAGGGCAGTTTATGCTTACCTGTCCAGGCGCGGTCCCACGATGCAGACCCGGCCTCTTCTGGCAGGTCTGCTCCTGAGGAACGTCGCAGGCGGCGCGATGACGTCATCGCACCGCCTACGTCACGAGTGCACCGGCCAACGGGAATAGAGGAGCAGGGAACCAGAGGTTCCCTTGTTCCTCCGGCGCTCGCTACTGCAGGCACAATTGTATCTGCATCTAGTGGATGCAGATACAATTGAGTTCAGTAGCCACCTCACAGCAGCCCACCTATTTAAAATATGGAGCGGCCCACCGGGCAAATGCCCGATCGGCCAGATGGCCAGTCCGGGTCTGGTTGAGGGGGATTGTTGACAGGCGTCCAGGCCCCCCTTTCTTGACGAATCTGCCCAGGCCCCCCACAGCAGGTTCTGCTGTACCCCCCTGATGGTGGCACTGCATATACTGCACCCACCATTATGTCTCCTTGCACCCCCCTCCCCCATATACTGCACCCACCATTATGTCTCCTTGCACCCCCCCAATATACTGCACCCACCATTATGTCTCCTTGCACCCCCCCATATACTGCACCCACCATTATTGTCTCCTTGCACCCCCCTCCCTCATATACTGCACCCACAATTATGTCTCCTTGCACCCCCTCCCCATGTACTACTGCACCACCATTATGTCACCTTGCACCCCCCTCCCCCATATACTGCACCCACCATTATTTCTCCTTGCACCCCCCCATGTACTGCACCCACCATTATGTCTCCTTGCACCCCCTCCCCCATGTACTGCACCCACCATTATCTCCTTGCACCCCCCCATATACTGCACCCCACCATTATGTCTCCTTGCACCCCCCCCATATACTGCACCCACCATATTTACTGTTGTGCCACCCATGAAACTTACCTGTAGAAAGGACCTGCAGTGGCTCAATGGGAGACGCAGAGAGAAACAAACTCGTGGCAACCGTGTAGACCAGTGAGGCTAAACTGAATAAGACGCGCCTACAATCACGTGACTTGAGGAGTCATGTGACCTCGAGACGTCAGGAGGTCCCTTTACGGTATGGGATTTAGACATTACCTTTTAGTCTCAGTTTTAGCACAGAGTGTGTTAGGGAAAAGAAGCTCCAGTAGTTCCTCTGCGGATCCCCAGCACCAACCAAACTGAGAGATTCTGATGCTAATACATTTATAGTCTTTCTCCAGACAGACCAGAAAGCTACAAAGCTGACTATCAGGTGGAGGTAAATCTATTTATTGCTGTGTCTGGACTCCACTACCTATATACCCAGGAGAAGCTCCATAACACCTGGAAAACTACGGTATGACAAGTGTGCAATTGTCCTGCTGTTAACCACACCTTACCCCTCAGGAGTGTGGACCCAAAGTAAATCCAGTACCCAAAACCTGGCTGTCTTATCAGAGACTATATAGCTGACCTTACATACCCAGCCTATTTGGGAAGTCTACAGCATCTGCCCCTTGTGAACTGCCTTCTGTATGAATAACCTGTACCTCAAGGTGGATTTAGGAATAAGTAAAAGTTTCCATTGTTTAACAACGCTGCCTCCTCCTAATTACAAACGGACGCTGGCATCACGACAAATCACCAGGACTCTGCCGACAGACACCTTAAAATACCCAAAACCATCAAGGGCCCCTCGCCTCACCATCCAGCAGTGTTCCTGTGGACCAGAGGTGCCCCGGAGGAAACGGTGTCCTTCCTCCCACGCAACTGCACACCGGCCCAGGGAGTCACCAAACCGTGAGCAGTATTACCACCGGCACCATTAGTCGCTGTGACATATCCCCCAACACTCACGCATGCCCCTGCGGTCCGGCTCGCTGCATATATAAAGGAGTCTCCAGTCCCAAAGCCCTTTTAAAGGCAAAGTTCGTCATTAATTATTTGATTGGACATATTTTTCATGGCCAATCTAATTATAGGTTAGAAAAATTTGCCTCCACAGTTTATCACATGAACTATTTATTTGACAAAAATTGTATTTTTTTGCCTCGTCTTGTCTGTTTCCTATTCACGAGTCTTGTTTGTTGGCCCATTGCATTTTTCAATTAGTGATAATCTTTATAAAATAAAGTATTTCTCCTCCCTCCCTTAGATGTAATCAAATGTTTCTGCAAATAGAAATAGCAGTTTCTTTCAAGTCCGTATTAATCAGCTATGATTTAGACCGTTAATCAGAAAGCAGGGCTTGGAAATCCATGTGCAATCCCCAGAGACTGAAGTCATAAGCACATCTAATTATTGATATAAATATTTTCTCTCTCCATAATAATACGGCAGTGATTAGTTAGAATTACGCTGATTTATTTTATCATTAATATTGCATACTGCTGGATATTACGGATATTAACCATTTCCTCCTGCTCACATGTAGACCATGAGGCCGGCAATGCATGGTGATTCATGTCGCGCACAATTTTTTCAAACTTAAAGGGGTTCCTGTAATCGCTGCAGCCTCTTCCTAGGCCAGGGATGTCACATTTATTGATCACATGGCCTTGGCACACTTCAAGTGAATGTGCCTGGGCTGCAATACCAAGCACAGCCACTATGTAATGTGCGGCGCTGTGTGGAGGTAGCGGCACTCAATGAAGCACAGTGACACTTGGCTGATTGGTGGGGGAGCCAAGTGTCAGACCCCACTGATCAGATATTGATGACCTTTCCAGAGAACAGGCCATCAGTATTGAACTTTCAGAAAATCCCTTTAAAAGTTTGGAATTGGACGTTTAACAAGTTACAGTCAGGGGCATAAGTATTGGGAGTGCATAGGGGTCAGTCACACTCAGGCCCTGGTATATAGGGGAGTCCAAAGCTTTGAAGGGCTGTCTCTCACCAGCAAATAGTATTTATCATGTAGAGAAAGTTAATACAAGGCACTTACTAATGTATTGTGATTGTCCATATTGCTTCCTTTGCTGGCTGGATTCATTTTTCCATCACATTATACACTGCTCGTTTCCATGGTTACAGACCACCCTGCAATCCATCAGTGGCGGTCGTGCTTGCACATTATAGAAAAAAGCACCAGTCTATGTGAGCGCCCACAGTCCCAGCCACCAGAGAGGCCAGCGCTTTTTCCTATAATGTGCAACCATGGCCACCTCTGATGGATTGCAGGGTGGTCATAACCTTGGAAACGAGCAGTGTATAATGTGATGGAAAAATGAATCCAGCCAGTAAAGGAATCAATATGGACAATCACAATACATTAGTAAGTGGCTTGTATTAACCTTCTCTACGTGATAAATGCTAGTTGCTGGAGTGACACAACACAACCCCTTTAACTCCCGGGTTATCAGGTTGGCCAGGCATGTTGCTTTTTAGTGCCTAAGCCCAGCTTCATGGGGAAGATAGATTCCCAGCTTTCCCAAAAACATGCCTACTTATGTAGTAATTTAAAAGCAGACAATGATCAGACTGATCTTGGAGCTGATGATATTGGTCTGATTTGGCCCATTTAAGGCCTATTTTCATGAGTAGATTTTTGGTTTGTTCCCGATCATTGCCCTGGGTATCAGCCCATGTAAATAGACCCTAACACCAATAAGAACCAATTCTCATCTGTTATGATCGTCCCAGCATCTTTTAGATGCCGTTTACAGGCCCATTGTGAAAGGTGGACAAACTGTTTTTAGTTTTCGGGCTGATGACACAGATTTACATGTGACTTTGTGGCCGTGGGTCATAGACTATTACAGAGCTGATGTGGATCTGCTGTGTCTACTGAACAGATTTGGCTTGGGGTTATTCCTAAAGGTGTCATCTGAGTGGTAGCTCAAGCCTTCAACCTTTAACCCTTGTACAGGGATCTGGACTCTGCTACAGGGGAACCACCAGGCTGCTACCCATGGAGTAGTCTCTTTTCATGTGTCTCTTGACCCACAGGGGTCAAGAGACACCCGATGGAGCCCTGAAGAATGAGGCAAAACTGTAGTCAGGGCATGGTTGCCAGAAATCCCTGGACAGTCTGTAAAAATAGAGGACTTTTTTGCAGTGTCCGTGAAAAAATTAGATGTTTTTGGAGGTTGGTGGTACTTGAGCAGGTCACTTTTATTGTAATTCTCAGCATTTTTGACTTCACAGAAAACTCTGGTAATGTGTTCAGTATTTGTATATGATCTTTAGACAGGTATTACTTATAATCTTTAGAGTTCATTATAGTTTTCCAATTTGTACGTAAAAAAAAATGTTGACTGTCTGTGATTTTTGAATAAATTATCCAGAGAAAAAAAATTTAGGTTGGCAACCCTGAGTCAGAGACATGCCAGCAACATATATAACTAAAGTAACACTCCCATCAGAACGGAGTATTTTTTTTTTAACTCAAAATTCATAGAAATCAATTTTTTGTCTGTCTTTCTTTTTCATTTCAGCAGTACTATGTCATTGAAAATTAAGTGCAAAATAATGTCCTTCTGTAGCAGTTTACATCACGATAAGACCTCTATATAGATGGGTAATTCATTGTCAGTTTACTGCTGCTGTGAAAGGAAGATGTTATCTGCAGCACAATCCTGGTTATAATAGTAGATGTAGAATTGGGATAACAGTATGACAGCTCTATTGTTCTCTTGATAAGGCTAGATAAAGATGCCCACAGAAGAGCATTGCATTGATTATTGGAAGGCTAATGCACAGTCCGTCCACAGTGTAAGTGACTGGAGGACCTAGTCACATGACCCTCAGTCAGCAGCCATTTTGGGACCCTAGCGCAAAGCAGGTAAGAGGATATCCTAATAAACATAAGGCATATTGAACCATTGACACTAGTGGTTTAATAATGCTTATTAGTAGGTGTATGTATGTATATTTTGCCGGAAAAAGAGTCCTGCATGCAAGATTTTTTGTCTACTCATTTTCACAGAATGTGTAACGGAGGCCCCGAATGGAGCCACCAGTGCAGATGTCAACAAACCCTGAGAAGCCATGACTCTGGGGTGGGATTAGAATTTATAACTGGCTGTATACTAGTTTTCTGGTGTATAAATATTGCAAATATTTGTGCAAGCCTCATTTTATGCAAAAATGTGCAGTTTTTTTAAATTTCTTGTAATGAGAAGGAGGGGGGGGGGGCGGTTGCACCACCAATGAGGCCAGGTGAGGCGATCGCCTCAGGCAGCACCAGGTAAGGGCAAGAGGGGGGGCCAGCAGAAGGGCCATGGGCAATGAGCGCTTTCATTGTGGAAACGCTTGTCTCTACACATTCAACCTGTACTCAGGACAGCAATACAGTTGAATGCTGCGACAGCAGTGATGTGTTCCTGGCCCACCGTTTCCTCTAATAAGCTTTAGTCCTAGTTCCTGTAGCCTATCAGAGGCCGGTGTCTTCATTACCCCGCTGCCTGAGCCGGCCGTTTCATTTTTCGCTTCAGGCAGCAGAAAGGCTAGGTGCACCCCTGGGGGGGCTAAATTTGAATGCGAATCTGCCCCATAATAGGAAATGTTGATTTGCTAAGGTTAAAGGGAATCTGTCACCCCGATCTTGGACCATTATCTACAGTTATTCATGACTAGCATTGCAGACATGGAGTCCAGATCACTATTTTTTATTTTCTTACCTTCCCCCCCGTTTCCCCTCTGTCAGTGCTCAGAGCTGCATTGAAATACATTGTCAGGACTGCTGTGCATGTGCTCTAGTCCTCTCCATTATGTTAGAACAGCACAGCAGTCCTGACTGTGCATTTTAGCGCAGCTCTGAGCTCTGACAGAGGGGTAATCGGGGACAGAAGTCATCTGAACTCCTTATCTGTAGTACTACACCATACTGTACATAATAGTCCTAAATCAGGGTGACAGATTCCCTTTATAGCCTCTCTAACTTTTCAAAAAACTTTTGATATGTCATAGAGGCATGTCAAAATTTTTGATCAGTGGGGGTATGAGTGCTGAGACCCCAAAGATCTCAAGAACGAGGGGAGAGAAGTATCTGCATATCGTGCTCTCTCTCCTCACTGCACCAGACGGGCTCCTTAGAAGTCTATGGGACGGTCCTGATTCCACTGGTGGGGGTCAAAGCACTCAGACCCTCACCGATCTAACCTTTTCATATGGCTCTATGACGTATCAAAGTTTTTTCAAAAAGTTTGTGTCAATCACAGTCTAAGTAAATTCCTCCTCTGTACAGGCTCTGTGCACCTGACTCTGCCGTGCACCTGAAGCCAAATGATTACTTCCTTCCACTTCATTATTTCTAACTACAGATGAAATGCACACTGAACGCTCCTCCCAACTTAGTAATTTTTTTTGTTGTTATGGCAGCATAGAGATGTTTTTGTCAACCTCTGTGTCTTTTGTATTCTGCATACGATGCAGTGTAATTTTTCAATACTTCTCACCTGTGCCACTTCTGTAAATGCTTCCTGCTGTTCCCATCTTGCAAATCCTTAGCATAACTTCTCACAGTCCTGCTGAAAAACATGACAGCTTTCAGTTTTATAAAAAAAAATAGGAAAAATAATCCCAGTTTCACAATGTAACTGCAAAACTAACTTTATTTTAACCCCTTGGAGCCATATTCTGAGAGGCATAATGCTGGGAGTTTGTACTGAGGTGGCAGCCTTCAGGTTCTAGAGACGTGACCATGATGTGGAAGAAAACCACGTGGCCTTGAGAGCCGCTGCTGTTTTTCATCAGTCGTTAAAAACTGACGCTGGTTAATGGGTGCATGTTGGTCAATCAATTTTAATGAGTTATAGAAAATAGCTGCAGCTGCAATTTTTGGTCACGATTGGCCACCACATCTGACCTAATACTTAGTGCCCAGTTAGCGCCTACCCTTAAACCCTACGGAAATCGTAGGATCGGAAAACACTTTTAAACTGGTTGTTCAGCCATTGTGATGCCAAGATACCATGATCAATACCATTTAAAGCTTCATAGTAGCAGGTCTGCAGTGGTTGCGATTGATGTGGCCCCAACACTACATAGGGTCCCCAGACACCATCAAGGTTTCACCATGTGTTGCTGCTCCCCGAAAGGGATGGTAAGATGTGGTGCACCCCAATGGCAAATAAGTCTAGAGAGACAGGGTCTGCAGTAAACCAGTGTGCTTCTTTACCGGAAGAACTCAGGAAAGGCTTTTCCAGTCTCCTCCCTCGCAGAAGAAGGTTTTGTGCTGTGAAAAGGCCTGAGCTAGCTGTCCCTCTCTCTTTCTTGCTCTCAAAAGGCTGGTACTCAGGCTGGTCCAGAGTCTATGGCTCAGTCTGGCTGGCCCAATAGTCCTTTGGCTGGTGACCCACAACCTGTGGCAGAGTATCCCGTCTCAGCGTCTTCTTCTGGTCACTCATGCAATCTGGCCGAGTTTCTCCTACTATCTGCAGACAATTAGGTGATGCACATTCTCTCCTTTCATACCTTTTCTAGCTAAACTAGAATCTTGTAGTGGGAGGGGTAGAGTGGAGAAGCAAACAGAAATGTTACAATTTCATTCTGCCATAGACTTGTATAAAAGTTCAATACAAGTCTATGGGAATGACTAAAGCAGTTTTTCCAGACATAAACACATCTTCAGATGTAAACAAGAAAGCTAAACCAGACATTCAAAAGGATTGTGTGTCTGTTTTTCCCCTCCAAAATTTTGCTCTGCATGTTGTCTTAAGGGCTCATGCATACAAATGTGTGTGGGCATATTACTGTCAGGGGGCACAGCTGGGCATATTACTGTCAGGGGATATGGCCACCGCCGTGATGGCTATATTTGTGCTGTGTAACAAACTGTTTATGTGGAGGCTGGGATTGCAGGAAGGAATGGGTATAGACACAAACTTGAACCAGCTCCCATCCCAGCTACCTAGATCCAGTGTGGACTGGGGCCTGAAGGACCGTGCCAACCATGTGTAAGAGGGAGCTGGCGGTGCGGCATCCTCGTCTCCATAGCAACAGCTGGCGGGGAAGGAGTTGAGCGCTGACCATGATGAGTCGGCTTCTGGTTTTGACTTTTGGCTTCCCCTGGTTCAGGTTTTGTCTCTGATTCAGATTTGGTCACCCTCTCAGTTTTGAACTCAGCTTGGTAACGTTACACGTCTGTGTTCTGTCTTTTGTTTGTTCCCCATTGTTTTCTTCCCTTTAAGGCCCTACACTTAAGCCAAGTTAGGGACCGCCGTCCAGTTGTGGACCATCATTTAGGACAGATCGTGCAAGTAGGTAGGGACAGTGGAGTGGGTGGAACACAGGGCTGCACTGTACCCTACTTATTTGTGACACCATGCTTACCATAGCTGGTTGTCACCATCTGCAAAAGGTCACTCTGAGCTGTGGGAATGCGCGCACACACAGGCAAGTGGCGCAATGTCATCATCAAAGTGACGCTTCCCTGTGATGGCAATATGAAAAAAGGGATCCACCCCCAGAAGAGGCAGGGAGTACTGAGCTGCAGATCATCAGCAGCACTAAAAAGGTGAGATAGGACAATCCCTTTAAATTTAACAAAATTGTGGTTCCCAAGAAAATGTGCCTCCCCCAATTGCCATACAACGGCTGCCGTAAGTAGTGGTCCATTATCTAGCATTAGCTATCTATACATAGGACCAATTAATAATTATGCACATCGTAAATATATTTTGCAAATTCCTAATAAACACCAATAATGATTACAATGTGATGTTCATAGTTTGTATACAAATAGAGTATTTGTCAGTGCTGAACCTCATTAATCTGCTGTAAGAGAAGATCTCGTCTTGCAGAATATTTCACGTCTCATCATAGACGGAAGTCTCCTGAGGAGCTCAAGATGCAGAACGTGTAAACGGCAGAGGTACAGCGCTAAATTAAGAGTCGTTTTGCAGAATCTCGGAGTAGTAAAAGCTCTCCAAAGTCTCAGCGCTGATAGAAGTCTGAATTTGCATTACAAATTACCTCTAAAGCTTGCAGAATGCAAACTGATTGAAAGAGACTGACGTTCTTTTGCTGATGAAGGGTTGTTAAACCCTGTTATTTTTAAGAGCAATAAAATCTCAAGTAGATACATAAAACTGGTGATCATGACCTGGACTGGCTCCAAAGACAGAAGAAGGGTGGAAAAAATAAAGGGCTTTTTATGGGATGGCCCTTGAGATTTTTCCAGAAAGCTCCAGTCAAGTGTGGCTTGGTCAACCTTAGTAGGCCAAGCTCAGAGGTCTATAACTTGTAGTTCTGCAGCTATGGGGAGATCCCCTGTGATGGAATGGTATCCCCTTATGGTGCTATATAAAATGTCTCACTGGTGGGCCAATCCACCAGCAATTATGAGATATGAGTACCATTCACTTAGTCCTTTGCAGGGACTGATATTATTCTGCTCATTGAAAAGGTCCATTGACATGACGTTTCCATGCTGGACCTCCTAGCAATTCAGAGTTATCTATGGAAATCTAGCAGGAAGTGTTAAATTTCCCAGCAGCGCCACCGCAGGAGAAATTAAGAATTACACGTTGTCCATTCAAATCAATGTGTTGTCTGAGTAACAAAGAGAGACTTGATCCTTGTAACTGCTCTTCACTCTGGCCAAAGATGAGGATGTTGAGCAAAGGGACCCCAATGTAATTTACTCTTTAAAGGGAATGTGTCATTTGAAAATAACCTATTGTTTAAATCACGTTTTTATTTTTAACATATTTTTATAGAATTTTTGATGATGTTATATTTAAGTTTCCATATCATATATTAAAACAAAAAAACATAAAATCCTGCAGTTTTCACACTACCACTAAGCCTAATAATAGGCGTGAGTTCTTGGTCTGTATAGATCACTTTTCTGCAGTTATCTGCTTATCTGTCATTCTAATCCTGCCTGTAATGATATCACCTCTGTGTACAGATAAGACAGGATCCTCCATTCACAATGGATGATTGTCAGAGGTTATCTATTCTTTCCTTGCACAATGACCTCTGCACAGGTCACAGGGCATGCCTAGAAAACTCTCAGACTATTGTGTATATTGCCCATGTGTGCAGCAAGCCCCAGGGGGAGCCGGTGCAGAAGAATGGGAGTGGTAGTGGCCCTGATGTAGTGTTGTAGTGTCATGGTGTCCCACCTCAGGGCATCGTTCCCTGGGGTCCATTGCAGTCAAAGTAGAGTAAGGAAGAAGCATGCCAGAGTGGAACGTAACAAAGTCCTTTTTACTAAGTGCAACAGAACTTGAAACACACACAGTAGCAGCAACTGATCATCCTGCAGCCTGCATTCTCAAGGCTTTACTTTAGACAGCATTTGATTGACATTTGGCAGGAGAGGGATTATTCGGGTCCTGGCCTGTGGCGTACACAGAGAAGTAAGGGCCCCATAGCTAGGACTAAACCAGGCCCCCCACACAGGACAGAAGGGTTTCTGCCTAAACCCTTTTCAATGACTCTTGGGCCATTTTTCCACTGCCTCATTTGCTAAAAGTTGTTCCTTTAGAGGGAAGAGTCCTGACCAAGTTTTCACCTCCAGTAGAAGAAGAGATAATTATGGCTTCCACTGTATCAATAAAAATTTTTTCATAATTTGATGACCCTTATGAAAAAATAAATAAATACAAAAAAATAAATAATAAAAAAATAATAATTTTATTTAAATAAATAATTTAATTTATATATATATATATATATATATATATATATATATATATATACATACATATATATATTCCCTTTCAAGAAATACATCCAGACCCATCTTGAGCTCTTTCAGTAAGTTCACATTCACAACCTCCTCAGGCAGAGAGTTCCATAGTCTCACTTGTCTTACAGTAAAAAATCCTCTTCTATATTAGTGTGGAAACTTTCTTTCTTCTAGACGAAGGGGATGCCCCCTTGTTACCATGATGGTCCTGGTGTTATAAGTCTGCCTACTGCTTTAAATTCTCCTAGTTACTAACTTGTTTTGGCAGTGTTTTATATGAATCTGGGTTTTAGTATCCTGTAACCTTACCTGGTTTATTAGGATGGAGTGCTGATTGTTGAGTCTATTTATATCTAGGCTTCACACCATGTCAGGTACAGTATTTGCTAGGTGAATTTCTTCTCATATCCTATTATTGTGATCTTCTTCTAATTTAGTGTGTATTCTGGAATCTGTAGTTCCACGGCAGCTAATATGTTTTATGTGTATCTTGGAATCTGTACTTTCACTGGGTTTAGTGTGTTTAACATGTTTTGAATGCATTACTGTGCTGTTGTATTTTCCTGGCTGAGTAGAATTTAGATATGGTCTGTTCAGTATTGCACATGACCTGTGATGTTTCGTGCACAAGCCTCAGAGTTCAGATAACAGTCTGTACACAAGACGTCACTGGCCACGCCCCCTTTCTTTGCCGGGCTCCTGCTATCTGCTCTCTCCCTGGATTCCTTCAGATAAAACATTAACCCCTTCAGCCAGAACACACTGATGGCTCAAGGCTTTACAACAAATAGTAGCTGCAGCAGTGAGAGGAGACAAATGCTGGGCAAGGAGCTATAGAGGAATTGTATTGTACAAGAACAGGTAGGGAGAATTTCCTGTGTGTATCAGCAGTGTCATTGTACAGCTGGGACTTGTAGTCCTACACATACAACATGCTGCTGAGTATTCCAGCAGGCAGACATGTCACTCAGGGCAGCACTTGTATTCACTAACCTTTGCAGAGCAGGAAGGGGGAGGGGCTGAGATTCTTGTTATTGCATGTAAACAAAGGCCAGAAGAGAACCAGGGAAATGAGGAAATATAGATTTTTTTTTTGCCTAAAACTTGCTGAACTTAGTTATATATTGCTGCCCATCAGATTTACAGTGCTATATATATTTTTTTCATAACTTTGACAACCCCTTTAAGGTGAAGCCTTGATGCAGTACCTAGCAGCCACCTGAATGTGACATTTAAGATATGCTCTATGGGTATGCCATAAATGTCTAAAATGCGAATATTCCTTTGAAACCTATAGATGGCATAAGCTTAGACTGGCTGTCTAGTCCTGCACCAGATTTATCACAGGGGCCCATTTCTCTGACTCTATACCAACTATTGGTTGGCTTACTTTGAGACAGATACCTCAGAACTGTGAAGGGGAGCACCACCAATGAGGCCAGGTGAGGCGATCGCCTCAGGCAGCACCAGGTAGTGGCAAGAGAGGGGACAGCCGAAGGGCCATGGGCTGAAGGGAAAGGCTTAGGTTAAGAAATTGGCATGGGAAGGGAGGGGCGGGGCGCCGTTTCAGTTTTCACCTCAGGCAGCAGAAAGGCTAGGTGCACCCCTGGAACTGTGGCATAATTTTGGTGCAAAATGGTGCATCTTAGTCCCTGGCTCCTTTCGACTAAGCTGCACCCCCTTATTGAGCATGTCAGAACAAAGCGTAAAAACCCTAGATTCACCACCTTTTAGATTTTGGCACATACACATTAGTAAATCTAGGCCAATGTGTCTTTTTTCTGATTACACCATCCCTTTAATCACTGTTCATTCAGTTCCTAAGCAGAAGATTGTAAAATACCTGTCGAGAGCGGGGTGGAAATGTCATTGTGGAACCATTGTTTACACAACATTATATTAAACCTGGTGACGGTTCTTACGTCACCATGAAACCGGCATGGAAACCTCAAGTAGCTCTATAAGAAAACAACATTCCTTCAACACTCGCTGTCACTCCCTATACGTGAATAACCCTTTCTTATCTGCATGTGACACTGAACCACCAAAGGCTTCACATTTATCTTGATATCATCTGTGTAGGATCTATGTAAATCTTAATAATGACTTATTCTTACTGTGGGATACTGTATCTCGATTTATAAAAGTCTCTAAAATGTCCTAAAAATGGAAAACAATAATTTTTCAGTGCACTTACCTTTCCAAATTGCTTTTGTTCTCCCTGTATTCTAACTTTTACGGACCTTGGACTAATAATAATAATTAGAGATGAGCAAATGTCTTAAAGGGGTTTTATATTGATGACCTATCTTCAGGATAGAAGAACAATGGAAGACTGGCACTCACGTTCTTTTTAGATATGCTTATTTAAGAAAAGATTATTGACCTCAGGGAGATCAACCATCATCATCACCACAGAGACACCATCACGAGTCTCAACGTTGGTGAATCGTTGAGACTCGTAATGGTGTCTCTGTGGATGATGATGATGGTTGATCTCCCTGAGGTCATTCATCTTTTCTTAAATAATCTTCTACTAGGCATTGCTCCCACTAGCCAGATTCCTACTCCACACAAATACCCCAAAACAGCTGTCTGTGGATGGATACCATGCTTTGGCATAGGTGGTTTCCTTTTGAAGACTGCCCTTCCCTTGGTTGTTCCTTCCCTGTGAAAGGCCTGGCTAGTTTTGACCGTCATTAAGACACGTGATGGTGTCTCCGTGGTTTTCTTTTTGATTTGCGCATTGCTTTTCCCAGGGAGCCTTGTTTTAGATTCACCAATGTTGAGACTCGTGATGGTGTCTCTGTGGTGATGATGATGGTTGATCTCCCTGAGGTCATTCATCTTTTCTTAAATAATCGTCTACTAGGCATTGCTCCCTCTAGCCAGATTCCTACTCCACACTGATGAGGGGCAAATACCCCGAAACAGCTGTCTGTGGATGGATACCATGCTTTGGCATAGGTGGTTTCCTTTTGGAGACTGCCCTTCCCTTGGTTGTTCCTTCCCGGTGAAAGGCCTGGCTAGTTTTGACCGTCGTTAAGACATGTGATGGTGTCTCCGTGGTTTTCTTTTTGATTTGCACATTGCTTTTTAGATATGCTGTGATTTTATTGTCACACTATAGTTACTATAGTGTGACAATAAAATCACAGCTTATCTAAAAAGAACGTGAGTGCCTGTCTTCCATTGTTCTTCAAGTACGCGGGACGCCGATCCTGAGACACGTGCACCACGCCATCTACACCACGGTGCCAATCGATATCTCTAAATACTATCTTCAGGATAGGTCATCAATATCAGATAGGCAGGGGTCCAAACCTTGGCACCCTCACCATTCAGCTGTTTGTAGGGGAGGCGATTCCTCTTCATTACTGTCATCTTGGAAGCGAATGTAATTACAACTACTTGCTCCGTTCGCTCGAATGGAACGACGCTGCTGCAAGGGAGAAGGCGCATAGTGTAATGAAGAGGAAGCGGCGCTTGCACTGAGCACCGCCTCCTCCTCAAACAATTGATTTTGGGAGTGCCGAGTGTCGGTCCTCTGCCGATTTGATATTGATGACCTGTCTTGAGGTTAGCACACCTATATGTACCACGCAATCAAGACGCTCAATTTGATAGGAGGAGCAAAAGTGCACAAGAATGCTACTCAAGATAAGCTAAGAGCGCATTCACACCTGAAGGTGCCACTCCCTCAGGTATATATTATAAACCAAGCTTATCTTGAGTAGCATTCTTGTGCATTTTTGCTCCTCCTATCAAATTGAGCGTCTTGATTGCGTGGTACATATAGGTGTGTTTGCTCCTCCTCTCATTGGTTGCTGTATGCACGTAGAGGTTACTAGGAGCAACACGCCTATATGTGCGGCGTCCACGCTCCTAGATATAGATGCCCACTGGCATGGTTAGGTTTAGCGTAGGACCTGCCTGACCTGAGACCACCGTGACGCTGGGTAGGTGGGCACAGATGTGTTTTGATCAAAATATATTGGCTAAGAGTCTCAGATTTTATCATATCAGAATGAGGTCTTATTTTATACAGTATATATTGTTTGCATCTATTTTTGTGCACTAATATCCCTTTCTGTGATTTATTTTGATATATATAGCCACTGACATCCGCAGTCATTATTATCACATCATGCAAGATGCTTTTTATCCTTTTGTCTCTGTGAGTTCTGTCTTGAGGTTAGGTAATCAATACAAAACCCCTGCATAACCCCTTTGAAATTCATTTCAGGTCCAGTTTCAAACAAGTTTGTCAAAAATGTTCAAACTGGTCCGAATTCATTCTACCAAAATTAAAAGTGCTCAAATTGGCCTGAAAATTGGTATATAACACTCTGAGGTCTCCTACAACTTATATTTTTTCTCCTTTTTTATTTTTATTTTTTTTAATTTTTGCTCTTTCTCTCTCTTCCCAGTGTCAGATTGCTATCTTTCTTGCAACAGTGAGCTGTGGCTACCAAGGCCTGACAATCCAACTGTATCCATGCCACGGATGGCTCTAAAGATGGCAGCATCCACCCCAGAATGCCGCGGAATCTTTAGGCCCCATTCAGACGACCGTGTTTCACAGCCGTATACGGGCCGTGAAAGCCCGGCCTGTGCTGCCCCAGAGGACGGGAGCGCACGGCGTCATTGGTTGCTATGACGCCGCCGCCTCAGGAAGCGCACGGCGTCATAGCAACCAATGACGCCGTGCGCTCCTGTCCTCTGGGGCAGCACAGGCCAAGCTTTCACGGCCCGATACACGGTCGTCTGAATGGGGCCTTAGGGTGGTTCTAAATATACCTAGCCTGGTCAGTTCCCTGATGGGGATGCTAAACATGCCGCCAGATCAGGTAATGAGGAGTGTGGCCTGCTCCAACATGCTGCTGCATCCAGTTATCACCCTAGGAGTTGAGCACACCGTGATCATTATTCCGATGTCCAACTCCACTGGATCATGGCATTGCTCTGGTGCAACAAAGCATGGTGGATCCAAACTGGTAATTAGGCATGCCCAATCAGCAGCCTAACCCTCTCTGGGAGGATAAGACCATGGACCCTGTTTTTTTGGGTGTAGATACTGATCCTGCAGTCCTGGATTCCACCACCGGAGGTCAGCATAGAAAAATCTGTGGAGTTCCTGCTGGAGGTACAGCCATCCAAGGTACTCCAGCTCACGGGACCTGCATCAAGGATCCAGCATGTGACAAACCAGTGATTGTGGGTTCCGACCCAGCCTGAAGTTTCTTCTGACAGGCCAGAGGATTCAGGAACACTAGGAGACATAGGAGGGCGAGATACCTGAGAATGGCCCCTGTTTGTCTTTGTTTTATGGGCCCTATCACCCTCCTGTCTCATGCTGTAAGGGACTCCCCTGTCATCAATCAAGTTGCACCTGTTGTGCATTTCACAATGCTTTCTCAGGTCTTTATTCCATCTTGCCTGAGGTTTCACTTGTTTTCTTGCAAGGTTCAAAGACCTTACCCGACACCAGGACTCAGATGCACTTGAGGTGCGCCATGCTTGGGCCCTGTGTTTACAGGACTTTAGTTGCAAGAGCTGCAGACCCAAGTATTTTCACCCAGCTGTGGATTCCCAGGGCTCTGACAAACCATAGCTTCACAGCCTAGAATTGTTTTTATCTTGCTTAGAATAGGGTAGCTAGCACCCCTGTTGGCCAACATCAAAGACTGGTCCCCTCGGACACTAGCTATAATATCCCTCTGGTAGGCCTCTCACACCAGCGGCAGCACGGATCCGGCGGGTGAAGGGTGCCGCCGGATCCGTGCTTCCGCAGGTACACGTGTGGGGCCGGAGCTGCTCATGCACATACACACACATACACACACACATACACAGACACATAAACATACACAGACACATAAACATACACTTACCTGTTCCAGCAGCTCCCGACCTGTCCCAGCTCCGGACCTGACCAGCGACGAGGAGGAGGAAGGCGCGCATAAGGGTAAGTTTAGCCACAGCGCCACCTGCTGAAGGGAGGGGAAATTGCAGGGAGAGACGGATCCGTCATGAACTCCTTTGAAAGTCAATGGAGGACGGATCCGTTTACCATTGTGTCACACCAAACGGATCCGTCCACATTGACTTGCATTGGGGGTCATTCCGGATCCGTCTTGGTGTGGATTCCCAGACCGGAGAGCAAACCGCAGCATGTTGCGGTTTGCTCTCCGGTCTGTATACTGAAGAGAACTGAACGGAATGCATTTAGGAGCATTCCATTCTCTTCAGTTCAGTTTTGTCCCCATTGACAATAAATGGGGACAAAACTGAAGCGTTTTATTCTGGTATTGAGCCCCTATGACGGAACTCTATACCGGAATAAAACAACGCTAGTTTGAAAGTAGCCGTAGTCAGTTTGCTTAGCCTAGGTAATTTGATGTACATGTATGCACTTATGTCCTTAACCTGGTCTCTTCACAGCAATGGGAAGGAGATGGTCAGTGTGAACAGCAGCTTTGGGTATTTGATGCCGAGCTAGCAGGGGGGACCATGAGCATAGCCCGAAGATGCCCTTCCTTTCACCAAGGGGGAGTATAGTACCCCAGACCTGTGGGTACTCAAATATTATATATAGTTACTGTTTTATATTGTTGTGTATTGTTATATACAGTAATTTTCTTAGTTTCTGGCCATTAATTTCAGCAATAGATGGATGGCAAACGGCAAGGAACAGAGCTAACCACCCTGTTTCTCCCCTCTATGTATCAGCGGGCTGGCCCTGCTTTCTGCAAAGGCAGGTAGTTCCTGCTGAGACACAGAGACGAGAGGAAGCACACTGCAGAGCGCCTGCTCCTAAGAAGGTTCTCCAGAGTGATCAACTATATCAAGTACTTAGATGAATCCTTGAGAAGACAGACAGCAGAGTGAACTGCTATATTCAGCATCAAAGACAGTGCTGTACGGTTAAGGACTACAGCTAAGACACCCATCACCCAGACTTCCACTAGACCAGTAAATTCTAGTGCTAAACTGCAGCCAATCAACTTGCCTCTATCATCCTTACTGGCGCCAGAAGATTGCACTTAAAATATGCTGCTACTGAATGTATTTGCAGTTCTATGTTGCACTTCTAAAATAGACTTTTATAGGTTTTAATTCTGGCCTCGCTGCATATAGCTATGGGTAAACGCATGGTTGACAATGTTAAAGGGGTCGTCTCTCTTCAACAAATAGCATTTATCATGTAGAGAAAGTTAATACAAGGCACTTACTAATGTATTGTGATTGTCCATATTGCCTCCTTTGCTGGCTGGATTAATTTTTCCATCACATTATACACTGCTACTTTCCACAGATACAAGGTGGCCAGGTGGCTTCTGCGCATGCGTACCTTTGCGTGCTCCCACAGTACCGGCCATCAGAGGTTGGCACTTTTTCCTATAGTGTGCAAGCATGATCACCGCTGCTGGGGTCAGGAATGGGTTTTTGTAGGAGAAAGGGCACAGTCCAGGTACAACTGAACCTAGTTGTTCAGGCGTCCATTTGCTGTGTGTTAGGTGTTATAGAGAAGAATAACATTTTGGTGAAGTTGCGGAACTACTCCACAATTGCAGAAATACAAGACACATTTCGTGAACAGCTACATAGAAACATAGAAGATTGACGGCAGAAAAAGACCACCTGGTCCATCTAGTCTGCCCTTTTATTATTCCTTTATTGTTATCTTAGGATAGATACATGTTTATCCCAGGCATGTTTAAATTCAGTTACTGTGGATGTATCAACCACCTCTGCTGGAAGTTTGTTCCAAGCTTCTACTACTCTTTCAGTGAAATAATATTTTCTAATGCTAGCAAGAAGTACTATTGTCAGTAGGAAAACAAGTCACATTTAATGGACAACTGACAAGAAATGATAATTGCTGCAACTAAGTGGTATGGCAGCAACTGCATCACCAGCAACTTGGCCATATGGGAGCCCAGCTTGCTCACAACTGGATTGCTAGGCATGTAGAGTTGTTTTCTGGCCACACATTCCATTGTAATTGACTGATGACAGGGCGGAGATGGAGTGTGAAAACAACTAACTCGTGATGACATGACAATGACATTGTTCTGGTTGTGGATGTGGCCTCACTGTCCCAAAGAAGATCAGGAGAAGGAGTACAGTCTTGTTCCATTTGCTGGCCAGTTCTATTTTCCCACTGGATCTGGTGATGCCGCCTTCTGTGCATGGAACTGCACAACATTTTAAAAAACGAATTATGCAGATTAGTATTGAGTGAATCGAAGTTCACAAAGTGGACTTTAATCCGAATCACAGGGAAAATTTGATTCACCACGAAGCCGAATTTTTTCATGTTTCGTGGTAACAAATCAATTTTGGCAGTAAAAAAAAAAAAATCATACCTCATCCATTTCAGCGTGAAAAGGCCGCCACTGCTATCTTGCTTGAAGATCCCACACAAAATCTCATGCGCCGTGACGTATTACGTCACCACTCCTGCTGCTGTAATGATGTCACAACGTGCCGTACAAGATTTCACACTGGATCCTCAAGCAAGATGGCCACGGCAGCCTCTTCGCACTCAAGTGGATGCACTAAGTATGATTTAATTTACTTTTTTTTTCTGAGCAACCTCTAAAATGCTTTAATATTGATCTTAGATATCACAATCAGCATTGAACATGGCATCTGAGGGGTTTAATGATGGGGGCGGCGCAATCGCCGCTCCCTGTCATTGCACCCACTACTTACAAAAAAATGTTCTTTGTGACAAACTAGTTCATCACAAAGTGAATTTTTTGTAAAATTCGGCAAAGCAGAGATCTTCGCTCATCTCTAATGCAGAACTTGTACATGCTTTTTTTTTTTTTGTATTTCTGTTGTTATCATCTTTTCTGTTAGACATTGAAAGGAATCGGCGGCTGAGGATTCAGTTCATGTCTTTTCACTTCCTGACCCGACATTCTCACATTTCCAGGGACAATATTCTAGAGTTGCCGGGGCAACCCTGGCTGGATGTCAATGCTCGGATGTCAGCGTGCACGTTGTACTGCCGTATATCTATTACCTTCTGTAGCTTTGTATGTTGTTTTTTAACAAGGTGAAAACATTTATAATATGTGTTTATATATTTATTAATTATATATATATATATATATATATATATATATATATATATATATATATTTAATTGTATATTAATCTCGACCAAACGGTTGATCGAAAAATTCACAGTTTATTCATGAGATTTACTTGTCTGGTATACAGTAGCATACTTATCAACGTTTTAGTTGGTAAAAATCAGGGCATCTAAGCTACTCCCCCGGGAATGCACCATTCCACCTGGAAATGCCCACTTATGGGAGGGATTTATGTTAGCCCTACCCATTTTTGGTCCTGGACAACCCAAATTTACCGGGGCTGTCTCTGAAAACCAGAGACAGTCACAGCAAATTTGGGATAATTGGCAACTATGCTGTCATCCTGAACTTGCATCGGCTTTCTTGACACATCATTTTATCTTTCTGGGGATGCATTTCATTTAAAGGAATATGAAAAATATTATACAGTTTTCAAACCAGCACCTGGATCTGAATACTTTCGTAATTGCTTGTAATTAAAAATTTAGTACAGCCACTGAGTTATTCACTAAAATCTATCTGCATAGCGCCACCTGCTGTTTGTTCTTTTTCTAAATTCATAAAAAACAGGTGGCTATACAGATGGAATTAACTCACAGGCTATTCTACATTGTTAGTTAAATCCAATTACAAAAGTATTTAGATCCAGGTGCCGGTTGCATGTAAAATATGTTTCATGTGTTGTATAGATGTTTCGAAGTTTACAAAAATTCGATTCGGCTTCTTTGCTGAATTTCACAAAAAAATTGTTTTGTGACAACTTACTTCGCCGTGAAATGCATTTCTTTGTAAGTAGCTGGCGCAATGACGGGGAACGACAGATTCACAATTTGCGGACCGCAAAACACTCATGGACGTCTGAATGAAACCTAATATCCCTTATTACTGATATACAGTGCCTTGTGAAAGTATTCGGCCCCCTGGAACTTTTCAACCTTTTGCCACATTTCAGGCTTCAAACAAAAAGATATAACATTTTACATTTTTGGTGAAGAATCAACAAGTGGGTCACAATTGTGAAGTGGAACAAAATTTATTGGATCATTTAAACGTTTTTTGTAATAATAAAACTGAAAAGTGGGGCGTGCAAAATTATTCGGCCCCCTTGCATTAATACTTTGTTGCGCCACCTTTTGCTGCGATTACAGCTGCGGTCTCTTGGGGTATGTCTCTGTCAGTTTTGCACATCTAGAGACTGAAATTCTTGCCCATTCTTCCTTGCAAAACAGCTGGAGCTCTTTGAGGTTGGATGGAGAGCGTTTGTGAACAGCAGTTTTCAGCTCTTTCCACATATTCTCCATTGGATTCAGGTCTGGACTGTGACTTGGCCATTCTAAGACCTGGATACGTTTATTTTTGAACCATTCCATTGTAGATTTTGCTTTATGTTTGGGATCATTGTCTTGTTGGAAGATAAATCTCCGTCCTAGTCTCAGGTCTTTTGCAGACTCCAACAGGTTTTCATCCAGAATGGTCCTGTATTTGGCTCCATCCATCCATCTTTCCCTGTCCCTGCTGATGAAAAGCAGGCCCAAACCATGATGCTGCCACCACCATGTCTGACAGTGGGGATGGTGTGTTCAGGGTGATGAGCTGTGTTGCTTTTACGCCAAACATATCGTTTTGCATTGTTTCCAAAAAGTTGGATTTTGGTTTCATCTGAGCAGAGCACCTTCTTCCACATGTTTGGTGTCTCCCAGGTGGCTTGTGGCAAACTGTAAACGAGACTTTTTATGGATATCTTTGAGAAATGGCTTTCTTCTTGCCACTCTTCCATAAAGGTCAGATTTGTGAAGTGTTGGACTGATTGTTGTCCTATGGACAGACTCTCCCACCTCAGCTGTAGATCTCTGCAGTTCATCCAGAGTGATCATGGGCCTCTTGGCTGCTTCTCTGATCAGTCTTCTCCTTGTTTGAGATGAAAGTTTAGAGGGATGGCCGGGTCTTGGTAGATTTGCAGTGGTCTGATACTCCTTCCATTTCAATATGATCGCTTGCACAGTGCTCCTTGGGATGTTTAAAGCTTGGGAAATCTTTTGGTATCCAAATCCGGCTTTAAACTTCTCCACAACAGTATCACGGACCTGCCTGGTGTGTTCCTTGGTCTTCATGATGCAGAACCCTGAGACTATCACAGAGCAGGTGCATTTATGCGGAGACTTGATTACACACAGGTGGATTCTATTTCTCTTCATCAGTCATTTAGGACAACATTGGATCATTCAGAGATCCTCAATCAACTTCTGGAGTGAGTTTTCTGAACTGAAAGTAAATGGGCCGAATAATTTTGCACGCCCCACTTTTCAGTTTTATTATTACAAAAAAAGTTTAAATGATCCAATAAATTTCGTTCCACTTCACAATTGTGACCCACTTGTTGTTGATTCTTCACCAAAAATTTAAAATGTTATATCTTTTTGTTTGAAGCCTGAAATGTGGCAAAAGGTTGAAAAGTTCCAGGGGGCCGAATACTTTCGCAAGGCACTGTATACTTTATAGCTAGATGTGGGGCCTCAGGTAGAGGTAGCTGGAGTCAAACGATGTAGTAAAATGGAGTGCAGAAGCAGCAATCACACCTGGGTCCTGGGGGAGCACCAAAGGCTCTTCTGCCACCTGTGAGGACTTGGTATGGCACATGGGTGGTCCAGTCTATAGATTGAACTCATCCTTCATTGTTTTATGTGCATTACATCCCTTTGTGCTGGACGATTTGGCTTATTATATAAAAATAATTCTCCTACCAGAGGGCAATGGCATAGACTGAAAAAAGAAATCCACATATATATACGGTGACAACATAGCGCCATCTGCTGGAATTATATTGCTATATGTTTGTGATCGAGTCTTCTGTTTAGTGAATGTTATCTCTGTTTTCTGTACATTCTACTACCATCCATTCCTGTGCAACGTGCAGTGGTATAACCAGTCATGTGGGACTTCTTCGGTTGCCTTTACATGCCGCAGATTTTGTTGCAGAAATTTCTGCAACTGAAAACAGTTCCATTTATCCGAGGGGCTTGCAGAAAACCATGTGCTTCCAACCAGACCAACCCTATTCAGGTGAATGGAACTACTTTTCAGCCGTGGAACTTTCTAGAACAAAATCTGCAGCGTATGAAGGTTAATGTGATATTGGAGTCGCCCTCAGCTATGACATATGGACATGAAACATGCATAGCTAATATACACACGACACATGCAAATATCACACACAAACACGTGCAAACACATTCATACACATAACTCCATGACATGGTGGGGGTCTGACTCTATGTATTGTTTTGTCATGTTTTGCATTGTTTTAGGCCATATATTCCAGCTAGAGAAGGTGTGGTTGTCACTAAGGGGGCTAACCACGCTGATCCTCCCCTCTTGGTAGGAGTGGGCTGGTCCTACTTCCTGCCAGAAAGAGGAGCTCCAGTTCATACAGCAAAGGGAGAGGAAGCACATGTCAGAGCTCCAACTCCTAAGAACCCTATCCAATTTTCCTGTGAGGCAATCGCTCCAGAGAGATCATCAGAGTTAGGCTGCATTCAGACGGCCGTAGTATTGCGGATCCGCAAAAATGCAGATCCGCAATACCATGGATGCCGCCGGCTGCCCCGTTCAAAATGCCTATTCTTGTCCACTGTTGCAGACAAGAATAGGACATGTTCTATAATTTCTTGCGGAGCCACAGCACGGAGCCAAGGCTTGGCAAGATCGCGAGCTGGCCATAGAAGTGAACGGGCCCGCACCGATTCCGCAATTTTGTGTAATAGGTGCAGACCTGTTCACACGGTCGTATGAACGAGGCCTAAAGAACACAGGGGGAGATTTATCAAATTGGTGTAAAGTAGAACTGGCTTAGTGGCCCATAACAAACAATCAGATTTCACCTTTCATTTTCCAAAGGAGCTGTGAAAAATGAAAGGTGGAATCTAAGTCACCAGTTTGATAAATACCCCCCCAGTTTCCAGAAAGCATAAGTGTGCCAAGAGAGCAGAGTAATCAGAGAAATTACAGTTTTACAGACACTGCTGCAGGTGAGGGACTATGTCTCAGACACCCACCTTTCAAACCACCCTTCCAGTGCACCAATCTCCAGGGAGCAAAGGCCTGGGGAAGTACACCATGACACAACACCTGATTAGGGCCACTAACACTCCCATGCTCTGCATCAGCTCCTCAGGGTTCGCTTCACATTTGCTCGTTCATCAGGTCATAGGGCAGTTATCGGGAATGAGTGCTCTTAGGAACCCTCATTACCAATAATTGCCTTGATTGTTGGCCCATGTAGAGTGGCCTTTTATATGTTTTAAGGATCACCACCGTACACGTATGTCAGAAGCACTGGGTTTACCAATGTCGCCTATTCAGAAGGTGAGTCGTCAGGTGCGCCCCCTTTTCCCGGGCGAGTGATGTTATGATCATTGAGCAAATGGCCGAGATGCAGCACAGCCCCATTCAAGTAAATAGGGCACAGCCTTTATACAATGTACGGAGCTGTGCTTGGTAAGCTGTGAGGAGGCCTCGGGGCTCACAGGAGCTCCATGACCTCCTCAAACAGCTGATTGATGTTAGGTCAGACATCCATGCCTGCTGCTGCTATGCTACTCATGCTGCTGTCTCCATTGCTTCAGTATCTGTTCCCTTAGGACACGCATGGTCTCACCTGTGGCCTCTTAAAGGGCCAATGTGTGCATCTGCAAATCCTTCCCCAGCCCTCACAGTTCACCTTTTAGTTCAGGTTTGTGTTTGTGTTTCACAGCTGAACCCGAACATACCTCTAATTTCACCCAGGCAGCCTGCCTGACTAGGGCATCAGAGCATCTCATGCTCCGATGCCCTCCCTTGCCCTGCGCGATCCAGGGTTTTTTGTTTACATTATACACACTGCCGGGCGGAGGCTTCCGCCCGGCAGTGTGTTCGGTGATGTCACCTGCTGTAATGGGCCGGCTTTCGCGCTGCCCTAGCCGTTTTACTGGCTAGGGCCGCGCTAAAGCCCGCCCATCAGCGCTGATGACGTCACCGGGCTCACTGCTGGGCGGAAGCCTCCGCCCGGCAGAGCCCGGTTCGTCACCGGAACCGGGCTAAATGCCTTTGCCCTGTGCTAATTAGCACAGGGCAAAGGAGGGCATCGGAGCATGAGATGCTCTGATGCCCTAGTTAGGCGGGCTGCCTGGGTGAAATTAGAGGTATGTCCGGGTTCAGCTGTGAACCGGACAACCCCTTTAAGTTCTCCTAGTCTGTCCTCCTGTGTTAGCTACAGTCTTGACTCCTGCAGCCATCACTGAGGATAAGTCATCAATGTACAGTAGAAGACCAAGAAAATCCCTTTAAAGTTAGGTTTTTGGGTATAGCCCTCAGTGATATGTGTTGTTGCCTAGGGTAACCTGCTATCTTTATCAATGATATGATTTCAGTCTATTAAAAAAATGATGAAAATATCTCAGTTGATAAATCTCAACAGGCAAACTATGATCACTTTCCCACTCACTTTTCAAAACTGGAGTGAGTAGTGTAAACATGCAAAATGTCGCAAATCGTTGTGAAATGTCACAACAGCCATTTTTTGGCAACTTTGTAAAGCCAAAATTCTAGAGTGCTGAGCTTCCTAAAATCTAGTGCTTTTGTAATAAAACTGTCTACTGCATCTTCTTCAGAGACAGACTAGACCAGGGATCAGCAACCTTTGGCACGCCAGCTGTTGTAAAACTACAATTCCCATCATGCTCCATTTTTGTGAGAGTTCTGAGAAGATCAGAGAAAGTATGCATGCTGGGAATTGTAGTTTCACAACAGCTGTAGTGCCGGAGGTTGCCTATCCCTGGACTAGACCAACTTATCTCCAGGCATAACAGAGTAAGGGATGACCTTGCCCCCACCTAACACCTTTCTGTTAGGCCTGGTCATTAACTCTCTTTCATATACAGCCTTTGAGATGCAAAGTGTTTAAAGTATAATTTAACCCATTAAGCAGTGAACCACTGGGTCACTGCACTTGGCCTGGAAATTATCACAAGGACTAAGGCTGGATGCTAAACGTGGCGCAGCAATAGACACTTTTGTCTAACTCTATACCGACTATTGGTTGACTAAGGCCGAGAGGCGGCCAGACTAAAACTACGACATGTCAAAATTTTAGTCCACTCGCCTCTCTGCTGCCCCGCCCCCATTGTAGTGAATGAAGACGTGCACTAGCGGCAGCATGGATCCAGCAGGCTGTTCACCCGCCGGACACCCCTGCCGCTAGTGTGAAAGTAGCCTTACTTTAAGAATTGTGGTGCAACTTTAGCGCAAAAATGTTACATTTGTCCCTTTTTCATTGAAGCCACCACCCTTTTGGATTATGTGCAGGAACTTTCTCCAAACCCAGATGTGCCAAATTCTGCCACTTTTTGCTATTTTCTATTTGCAATTGACTCCAAATCTAGGTGCATTGACATTAGTAAATGTGGGCCACTATGTACTTACGTGGACAAAATTGTTGGTACCCTTCCATTATACAAAGAAAAACCCACAATGGCCACTGAAATAACTCAAAACTGACAAAAGTAATAATAAATAAATAAAAACATAAACATTTACTGAAAATTGCTTTTGAATCATGGTTCAACAGAATAATAAAAAAAAAGCAATGAAAGTGTCCTGGACAAAAATGACGGTACCAAAGATCAAAAATAATTCGACCATAGGGAAATGTTAAACTAAGGTGTGTTCTGTAATTAGCATCACATGTGTCTTCAAACTTGTAATCAGTCAGTCTGCCTATTTGTAGGGTGAAAAGTAATCTCTGTGCATGGTGGGTACCGCACTGAATATAAACCAAAGAAAGCTAAGGAGAGCGTTGTCTCATGAGATTAGAAAGAAAATTGTAGACAAACATGTTAATGGCAAAGGCTACAAGACCATCTACAAACAGCTTGATGTTCCTGTTACTACAGCTGCACATATTATTCAGAAGTTTAAGGCTTACAGGACTGTAACCAAACTCCCTGGACATGGCCGCAAGAGGAAAATTGATGAAAAATTGAAGAGACTGATAACATGAATGGTAACCAAAGAGCCCAGAACAACTTTTAAAGAGATTAGAGGTCAACTCCAAGGTCAAGGTACATTAGTGTCCAGATCACACCATCTATCGCTGTCTTAGCCAAAGTGGACTTATTGGAAAACAACCAAGAAGGAAACCACTGTTGAAAGCAAATCATAAAAAACAAGACTGGAATTTGGCAAAATTCATATGGACAAGCCGCAAAGTTTCTGGGAGAATGTCCTTTGGACAAATAACACAATACTGAAGCTTTTTGGTAAGTCACATCAGCTGTATGTTCACAGATGCAAAAATGAAACATACAAGGAAAAGAACATTCTACCTATTGTGAAACATGGTGGAAGCTTGGTTATGCTTTGTAGAGGTTTTGCTGCATCTGGCATGGGTGGTCTTCAATCTGTGCAGGGTACAATGAAATCTCAAGACTATCAGGGCATTATGGGGTGAAATGTGCTGCCAAGTGTCAGAAAGCTACCATATTTTTCGCCTTATAAGACACACTACCCCCCCCCCAAAAGTAGGGGGAAATGGCCATGCGTCTTATAAAGCGAATACTAGTGAGCGCTTCCATTATAGAAGGGCTCACTAGTATGCATTAGGTGCCGGGAAAGCATTTCAGATACTCACCCTCCTGCGCCGTGGCTCTGCTCCGGGTCCAGCACTCCCTTGTCTTCTCCTGCCGGTGCTGCACTGTCCTGACGCCGTAGTGTGCGCACCATGACCTAAGTGCAGTGCTGGCAGGAGAAGATAAGGGAGCGTTGGAGCGGAGCCGCGGTGCAGGAGAGGTAAGAGACTTTTTTTATTTTAGTCTTATGGGGGTTGAGTGGGCTGATCTGAGATTTGATGGGGGCTGAGTGGCCTGATATGAGGGCTGATGGGGACTGATCTAAGGTCTGATGGGGGATGAGTGGGCTGATCTGAGGCCTGATGGGGGCTGAGTGGGCTGATTTGAGGTCTGATGGGGGATGAGTGGGCTTATCTGAGGCCTGATGGGGGCTGAGTGGGCTGATTTGAGGTCTGATGGGGTCTGACATGGAGGGCTGATATGGGGGTCTGGTGTGACGTCATGAAATTTATGGGGATCTGATATGAGGTCTAATGAAAAATATTTTTTTTTATTATTTTCCTATTCTAAAATCTGGGGTGCGTCTTATCATCAGGTGCGTCTTATAAAACAAAAAAATACGGTAGCCCCCAGTCACAGTTTATGGGTCCTCCAACAGAATAATGACCTGAAACACAAATCCAAGAATGGCTAAGAGCAATGCTGTGGACTATTCTGAAGTGGCCTTCTATGAGCCCTGATCTAAATCTTATTGAACATCTGTGGAAATCTCAGAAACGTGCAGTCTGGAGAAGGCACCCTTCAAACTCCAGCTAGAGCTGGAGCTGACAGTTTTATGAGGAGTGGACCAAAATACCTGTGGACAGGTGAAGAAGTCTCACTGAGAGTTACAGAAATCGCTTGATTGTAGTGATTGCCTCAAAAGTTTGTACAAAAAAATATTATGTTAAAGAATAAGTTACGGGTCCCATAATTTTTGTCCACTCCAGTTTTATTTGTTTGTTTTTTAAAATTATTCCGTTGACAGAAATGTCTGATTTTCATTAGTTGATTTTCAGTCAATTTTTATTATTACTTTTGACAGTTTCAAAAGTTATTTTAGTGACCATTGTGGGCTTTTCTTTCTTTAATGGAAGGGTACCAACAATTTTGTCCATGTGTGTATATAATGATAGCAACATAAAGGAATTGTTAACCCTTAGACTCCCAGCGCCGTACATGTATGGCGCTCTGAATGGGCGGGCGCAGGAGCTGCGCTCGCCCGATCAGCTGCAGGGGTCCGGCAGTGGCAGATAGCCGGACCCCTGCTGTATGCACCAGCATCGGTGAAAACACTGATGCCGGTGCATTAACCCTCACACTGCAGCGGTCCTCTGGGAGGGAGACCCGATAGCAGGGAAGGCAGCCCGATAGGCATCGGGCTGCCTTCTACGGAAGCCTGTGAGATCCAGCCCCCTGGAGCTCACAGGCAGGAAGCTGTAAGTGTATTACACTGTGTAATACACTTACAGCCAATGCATTACAATACAGAAGTATTGTAATGCATTGTGCAGGGGATCAGACCCCCAAAAGTTGTCCCAGACTGGGACAAAAAAATAAAGTTTAACAAAAAAAAAATAAAAGTTTCAAGTAAAAAAAAAAAGCGGAATTTTCCTAAAATAAAGTAAAAAAAAATTGTAAAAAATAGGGAAGAAAAGAAAAGCAGGCATATTAGGTATCGACATGTCCGTATCGACTGGCTCTATAAAAATATCACATGACCCACCCCGCTAGGTAAACGCCGTAAAAAATAAAAAATAAAAACAATGCAAAAAAATGATTTCTGATCACCTTGCCTCACAAAAAGTGTAATACCAAGCGATAAAAAAGACCTATTAATCCCAAAATGGTACCAATCAAACCATCATCTTGTCCCGCAAAAAATGAGACCCTACCTGAGACAATCGCCCAAAAAATAAAAAAAATATGGCTCTCAGAAAATGGCAACACAAAAAAAGATTTTATTCTGTTCAAAAATGTATCTAATGTGTAAAACTTAACAAAAATAAAAATGTTAGACATATTGGGTATCACCGCGTCCGTAACAACCTGCTCTAAAAAAATATTACATGAGATGGCCTCCAAGGTGAATGCTGTAAAAGATTTTTTTTAAAAACTATGCCAAAACAGCCATTTTATTCCCTCTTGCCTCATAAAAAGTGTAATAGCAGGCGATCAAAAAGGCATATTTACCCCAAAATGGTACCAATCAAACAATCATCTTGTCCCGCAAAAAATTAGATCCTACCTTAGACAATCGCCCAAAAAATAAAAAAAATATGGCTCTCAGAAAATGGCAACACAAAAAAAAGATTTTATTCTGTTCAAAAATGTATCTAATGTGTAAAACTTAACAAAAATGAAAATGTTAGACATATTGTGTATCACCGCGTCCGTAACAACCTGCTCTATAAAAATATCACATGATTTGCCCCTTCAGGTGAATGCTGTAACAAAAAATTAAAAAAAAACTATGTCAAAACAGCTATTTTTTCACCTTGACTCACAAAAAGTTTAATAGCAGGCGATCAAAAAGTCTTATGTACCCCAAAATGGTACCAATGAAAACTTCACCTCATCCCGCAAAAAATGAGCCCCCACATAAGACAATAACTCAAAAAAATAAAAATCAATGGCTCCCGCAAACCAATCCATCAAAATCTGTGCTGAAAAATCCATATGGCGCTCCTTCTGTTCTGAGTTCTGCCATGTGCCCTCACAGCAGTTTACCACCACACATGGGGTGTTGCTGTATTCAGGAGAAAATGAGTAACAAATTATGGGGTGCTTTTCTCCTGTTACCCCTTGTGAAAATTAAAAATTTGGGGCTAAAGCAACATTTTATTGGAAGAAATGAAACTTTTCATTTTCACAGCCAAGTGTTTCCAAATTCCGTAAATTCCGTAAAAGGGGGTCAAAGTGGCCAGTACCCCCCTTAATATATTCTTTAAAGGGTGTAGTTTCCAAAATGGGGTCACTTTTTGAGGGTTTCCACTGTAGGGGTACGTCAGGGTCTCTCAATTACAAAATGGTACCTAAAAACCATTCTAGCAAAATCTGCCTCCAAAATCCATATGGCACTCCTTTCCTTCTGAGTCTGACCACTGCCACAAACCCATAGAGACATTTACCACCACATATGGGGTATTTCTGCAAACTGCAGAATCAGAGTAATGTATATTGAAGTTTAGTTTGCTGTTAACCCTTGCTGTGTTTCAAGAAAAAAATTATTAACGTGAATAATCTACCAAAAAATTGAAATTTTGAAATTTCACCTTCATTTTCCTTTAATTCTTGTGGAACACTTCAAGGGTTAATAAAGTTTGTAACATCAGTTTTTTTATAATTTGAGGGGTCTAGTTTCTAAAATGGGGTCATTTATTAGTGTTTGCCTTTAGGTAAGCCTTCCAAAATCACTTTATAACTGAATTGGTGCTCAAAAAAATGGTTTTGGAAATTTTGATGAAATTTGAAAAATGGCTTCTAAACTTCTAAGGTTTCTCACGTCCAAAAAAAGTAAAATTACATTTATAAAATGATGCCAACATAAAGTAGACATATGGGGAATGTTAAATAATAACTATTTTTCGAGGTATTACTATGTATTTTGAAAGTAGAGAAATTGAAATTTTCAAATTTGCTAATTTTTCCACATTTTTGCTAAATTTGGTATTTTTTTTATAAATAAAAATGAAATATTTTATTTTATTTTACTGAAAGGGTTAAAGCATTTGCAACCATTTTTTTTAAATTTCTGCAATGCATCTGGAATTAAAAATGATACAGTTTAGTCTTCATTAAACCATTTTATGTATATAGCTCCTATGCAGTCTAATCTGCCTGGCAGTCTGATCATGCAGTCATATTCCCTTCTAGCCATCCTCTACCTCTTTCCAACCAGCTCTGGGGGTCATTTACTATGCCTCTGTATACCAGAAATTGACAAAAAAAGTTGCCGAGCCATTGACCCTGATTCATTAAGACCAGCGTGTGCTGCTCCAATCTTGATGGAACTTTTGCTGTGGGAAGAGCCATGTTTTTTGTGACGAGGTGAGTAAATAATGAATTTCCCCCATTGTGCCTAACACAGGATTTACCGAAGAAAATGATGGCATGTTCCATTGCATGCCATACAAATGTTACATGATGGCCTGTGAGCGCTGCTGTTCCACTTACCAGCCCTGGGTTTCTTTATCTCTTCTGCTCTCCCGTTCTTGGCGGATCTGGTGTCTGGGTCTGCACTGTCTCTTCGTGCAGGCTGTGGCACACTTGTTCTCTCCCTTTGGCTCTTAAAGGGCCAGTGCACATACACCCTACTCTGCTCCAGGCTATACCTTGGGCACCTTCTCTTTTGTTGGAGGTGCTTGAGCATTAGGTTGTCTGGCTTGCTAGATCCTAAAGAGGTGTACTGTCCATTTCCTGGATACTGACCCTCTACTACCTGACTTGTACTTGACTGTTTATCAGATTGCTTGTACTCTCCCTGTCTCTGACTATGATTTTGCCCTACCCCTCAATACTTAGCAATACTTGACCCTCGGGGACCAGCATGCCATAATACAAGACTACTTCAGGAAGTAGCAGCCTAGTGGTTCCTCTGCAATGAAGTCCAGATCCCTGTAGACACGTTGAATAGTGAAAAACAGGGGACTGCAAGATAACATCCTTAGAACTAACCCAAAGTTGTATTTGTTAGCTGAAACAGTGGATCCACACCCACTGCTATACCATAGAGATGACAACAAAAAGGTTCTGGTGGCTCAATAAAACAGTCCTATAGGCTTCCATCATTCTGATCCTATGCAGATGACTTTTATGTGGGCCTAAATGTGGTCAAACTACATAGTTGTACCATGGTAAGATGTGTGGAGCCAACAAGCTCTGATTTCTTGGCAGCTATAAAGAACCCAGCAAACAAATAAGAACCCGCTATCACATTGTGTAAACATTTCTTCTGTCACATTTTCTAGAAAACGATGTAGCCGCATAATTATATTTTATGTCCTGGTGGCATTTTAAATGGATCCCTCCACTTGTCACAGACTCACACAATGTTTAATAGCAGAAGGAACAGGATAATTACTTACTTTCACGAGACGCACATATGAATATCATTCATTACTTAGACGCGGGTGGCACTAAATGGTCTGAAGAGGTTTAAATTAAACTTTCACGAAGATAGTTCATTAGTTGACAAACGAGCTTGTAAATGACTAACTAGACTCAGTGAATCATACCTCAAGAGATGAGCGCAATGCGGTTAATGTAACGTATTAGTCTGCAATGTATGTTATGGGAGAATCCTAAAATCCCTCAGATTATTTGCAAGGAGATGATGAATCTAAGTAGTAGTTGACGACATCATGCTTACATTGTGTCCCTTGAAGCAGTAGTGTACATGGAAGAAGGGGGTTATAGCTAAGATAAATATTAGGTCCTTAGCACACTCCTAACCAGTCATGAAGGGAGGTCCTGGTGCCCCCCGTCCCATTTTGACTGACTTTGATTTTTAACCATGCAAAATTCTCATTTTGATGTCCAAGTTCCAAACATTAGAGAAGGATTCCCTCCCCTTCTTGATTGACAGGACAAGGTTCCTGCATAGTCATCTTGCCTAGCCCTGTCCATCAAAGCAAGGGAGGAGCAAGGGTAGAGGAAGCAGGAGGAGCAAGGTTGCACAGAGTGGCTTGGGCCCATTATCATTGCACCTAAAGGGGTTGTGCCACTCACATAAATGTATCCTGCCCAAAAGGTATTGCTGTTATATCACTTTTCTCAAATACCACCATTTATCGAACCTGCTTTATTCTAAAGTTATTGCCCTACCATTGCACCCTTTGGAAAATCAGTTTTGATATTCAGTTGCTGTAGGTTGGAGCCTTGTAATCTAGGACATAGGAAGTGTCATTAGTAAGACCAAGTGTCACATGATCCGATGATGATGAAACCAGGAAGTAGGATTCAAACATGGGGGATAAGAGAAAACTGCAAATAAGGTAATTATGAAAAAAAAAAAACTGTCCAAGGAGGAATGGGAGCTAGAGTAATGATGAAAATACACTTTAGAGTGAAAAGTAGTTTATGGCCCACAATGCCAAACATGGGAACAGAAAAGATCCATGTCATTTCTGCATTATGTTAATCCTGCAGACCAGGACTGCTCAACCTGCGGCCCTCCAGCTGTTGCAAAACTACAACTCCCAGCATGCCCTAATAGCTGTAGGCTGTCCAGACATGCTGGCAGTTTTAGTTTTGCAACAGCTGGAGGGTCACAGGTTGGACATTCCTGTTGTAGACTAACGATCTCAGAAAGTCAACTGTACATTTTTTTAAGGAAGCCATGTCAGTTCTTACAAGCTCCCCAGAAACAGAATGGTGAAAGCCATTAAAATCAAGGCAAAGAAAGAAAATCACAGCAGACCGAGATCATTTGACTTATCCAGAAACAATCTCAGCAATAAGCTGAACAGAAGCTAAGATGACATTGTGAGACAAGTCAGAAATGGAAGTGGAGCAGACAGATGGTGTGATCCTAATAAGCCAGATGTCACACGTCCATGACATAGAAGTGCAGGACCAAGACAAGATACATAGAAAAGGACAGTAGCACTCACTTAAAAAATGCAGTAAAAACTAAAAAGCATTACCCACCAAGCAGCGTGGGCCTTTGACCATAACATAGGTCTTTTTTCAGCCAATTCTTTCATATTGTTCCTGATACGGTGGGGATCTTGAGGACTGGAGCCTCATATTGTGTGTTCTGTTGACATATGTGGCCATGTTCCATATCTTAGGACCCAAAACTGCAGCCATATGGATGTAAAGAATGTACAAGCTGAGCCAAGTGCAGTCATGACAAAAACAAAGTACACCATCTTTGAATTCTGTGGCTTTATGTATCAGGACATAATAAAAACATCTGGTCCTTAGAAGGTTTTAAAATTATGTAAATCTAACTTCAGATGAACAACAACATACACCAGATTCCACCGTGCCATTATGTATTTAACAAAAACTAGGTCAAAATGCAGAAGTTGTGTGGGAAAAATTAAGTACACCCTTACTGCTTCCAAAGGAATTAAGAGGGTAAGTAGCAGCCAGGTGCTGATCATCAAATGTCTTTGATTAATTGATAATCACCAAGTGTGACCACCTCTATAAAAGTAGATTTGGCAGTTTGCTGGTCTGTAGCATTCGGGTGTGTTAACACAATGCCAAGGAGGAAAGTAATCTGCTGCTCATCAATCTAGGAGGGGTTATGATGCCATTTCCAAACAATTTGAAGTCCATCAGTCTACAACAGGGGTGGGGAACCTCCGGCCCGCAGGCTGCATGCGGCCCCCGGGGTCAGTTCATGTGGCCCCTGGCCCCCAGCCATAACATATAGTGAAAATGCTAATGACCACTTTCATGAAAAGGAAAGTGAGAACAGCACTGCACTGGCTGTACTCACCTTCCCTGGTCTTCTTCTGGCCACGTACAGTGTCAGGACGTAGTGCACGTAGATGCGCCCTATGACCTGATGCCGTGCGCTGTCAGGTCACAGTACAGCGAGAAGGGAAGAAGACCAGGGAGGGTAAGTAAATCTGCTGAGTGGTAGAGCCGTCCGGGGCTGGAGAGGCAAGTTTATTTTTTTAATTGTCTGATCTGAAGTCTGATTGGATGCTGGGGGGTCTGATAGGGGCTGATCGAAGGCTAATTGAGGGTGGGGAAGGTCTGATCTGAGGCTGGGAGGTCTGATGGGGTCTGATCTAGAAACATAGACATAGAAACAGAAGATTGACGGCAGAAAAAGACCACCTGGTCCGTCTAGTCTGCCCTTTTATTAGGATAGATACATGTTTATCCCAGGCATGATTAAATTCAGTTACTGTGGATTTATCAACCACCTCTGCTGGAAGTTTGTTCCAAGCTTCTACTACTCTTTCAGTGAAGTAATATTTTCTAATGTTGTTCTTGATTTTTCCCCCAACTAACCTCAGATTGTGCCCCCTTGTTCTTGTGTTCAGTTTCTTATTAATAACCCTTCCCTCCTGAACTTTATTCAGTCCTTTAACATATTTAAAGGTTTCAATCATGTCCCCCCTTTCTCTTCTTTCCTCCAGACTATACATATTAAGAACTCGGAGTCTTTCTTGATAAGTTCTATGCTTTAGACCTTCCGCCATTTTTGTAGCTCTTCTTTGGACCCGTTCTATTTTAGCAATATCCTTTTGCAGGTGAGGTCTCCAGAATTGAACACAGTATTCCAGATGTGGTCTCACTAGAGCTCTATACAGAGGGATCATAATCTCCCTCTTTCTGCTTGTTATACCTCTAGCTATGCAGCCAAGCATACGATTTGCTTTCCCTACCGCCTGGCTGCATTGGTTACTCATTTTGAGGCTGTCAGAGATGACTACCCCCAAATCCTTCTCTTCTGAGGTCTTTGTTAGCACAGAACTGCCAATACGATACTCAGATAGAGGATTTCTTCTCCCCAAGTGCATTATTTTACATTTTGAAACATTGAACTGAAGTTTCCATTGTTTTGACCACTTATCTAATAAAGATAAATCATTCTCCATATTACCGACACCTCCTGGAACATCAACCCTATTACACACTTTTGTGTCATCAGCAAACAAGCAAACCTTCCCTACCAAGCCGTCCCTTATGTCACTTACAAACATGTTAAACAGAACAGGACCCAGAACAGATCCTTGTGGCCCCCACTTGTAACCAGCCTCTGCTCAGAATACACTCCATTAACAACAACCCTCTGGTATCTGTCCTTCAGCCAACTGCAGATCCACTGAACTATCCAGGGGTTAAGTCCAATTCTTGATAACTTCTCTATCAGCTCTTTATGGGGAACCGTATCAAAAGCTTTACTGAAATCCAGGCGATATCCACAGCACCACCTTCATCCAGCACTTTAGTTACATAGTCAAAGAAATCAATGAGATTAGTCTGACATGATCGGCCCTCAGTAAAGCCATGCTGGTTTGGGTCCATCAAGTTGTTTGTTGTTAGATGGTCAATTATCTTCTTTTTTAGTAGAGTTTCCATCTAATGCTGGGGGGGTCTGATCTGAGGCTGAGGTGTCTGATGAGGATCTGATCTGAGGCTGGGGGGGACTAACCTGAGGCTGGGGGGCTGATCTGAGGCTGAGAGGTCTGATGAGAGTCTGATCTGAGGCTGATGTAGTCTGGGGGTCTGATAGGAGGCTGATGGAGGTGGGGGGCAGATCTGAGACTGAGAAAGGGACAAAGGCAGGGACAGTAGTGAAGGAAGAGGGGGGACAGTGGCAGGGTGAAAGCTTGGTGGTGGTTGTGCACTTTTCCATGCACACCCACCACCATAGGATTTTCTCAGTTGCAAGTGTCAGTGTAGATTAGGACACATGACAACAGTTAGTTTTAATGTCTGTCAAACTCACATTTAGGAGTTTTTTATACATTTGAAATAAAAGTTACCTTTTATGGTGCAATGAATAACTGGGTCAAGGTGGGTAACTGACCCATAGTAAGTAAGTTATATGTACACTTACCCAGTTAGGGTCTATTTGTAGGTATCAGCTGATCAGTGGCACAATTATACAGGTCATTATCAGGAATGCTAGGATCCTGGACAATGGAGAGGGATCCACATGGGATTATGGTCATCCCATGTTGGATCTTTGGTTAATTTTGGCGGGAAATTTTTCCCGCCAGGTTTTCTGTGGTCATCACTGGGCAGATTCTTTAGGTCAGCAACAGCTGGCTCATTGGTCTGCCACTGTCTTGGGTAATTTTACCTGGCATGGTGACAGATGTTTTATTGGGTCTTGTATAGAACAATGATTATTTATAGGAGAGGAAGATATGGCCCATGGTAACTAATCCTCATTGGTGGCCTGTGGGTGTCCAGGCAGAGAAATATGGGGTGTCCATGGGTCTGAGCGCTGTTCATCTTACCTAAAGCTGAGGAGCGTCTGTCCCGCGCACCCTTAAAGGGTTTCTGTCATCAGAATTTAGCATTGCAAACCGAGTGTCATTTGCAATGCGCAAATGACACCTGATGACAGATATGTTAATTTTATAGTTTTCTGTTGCGTAGGTTTGGAGAAAATAGCATTTTTAAAATATGTAAATGAGCTTCCCTAGGTGCAGGGGGCGTTAACCCTGCACCTAGTAGCGGCGTAATTCCTCCTCTTACCCCTCCTCCGTTGCGGTGATTGACAGGGCCAGGCAGCCAGGTCTTTTGGCTCCCGGCCCTGTCCGACTGCGAAATCCCGCGCCTGTGCATTGCGATCAACAATCCGCGCATGCGCGTTGAAAGCCGCCGGCCGCCCGGGTCCCGGCTTCATCAATGGGAGGTATGACCTATTATCCCATGAACGTTCCTATGGACACTCGTTCCCAGTAATTGTCCCAAATATCGTGCCGTGTAAGAGGAGTTTAAAGGGATTTCCCAGTAAAAATAATTTTTTAACAAGTTACTGCAGTTCCCTGCCGTTCCGGTCCTCCGCACTCCCCTGCTGCCTCAATCATCTGGTCCCCGCGCTGTTTACGCCTGGCAGTGCATAGGCATAGTCACATAGACCTCTCCAGCCAATGACTGGCTTCAGCGGTGATGAGGCCACAAGCAGCACGTCACCTCTGAAGCCAATCTTTGACTGGAGCGGTGTATGACCATGCCCAGGAGCGTAGCTAAAGGCTCATGGGCCCTAGTGCAAGAGTTCAGCTTGGGCCCCCTTCCCTCAGTGCTTTGTGGAAAGGTTCAGGGAAGCACAAAGCCTTCCTGCTGCCTTAGGCAAAAATTGAAAGCACACCCCTCATGCCAAATTCTCGACCTAACTCCTTCCCTCCATCCAGAGGTGTAACTTGACCTGCAAGCACTTTCTATAATACTGGTGTCTTCTTATGTGGGACAAGGGTCTTTGGGCCTCCTCAGGCTCCTGGGCCCGGTAGCGACTGCTACCTCTGCACCCCTATAGCTACGCCCCTGACCATGCCCATACACTGCCAGGTATAAACAGAGCAGGGACCAGAAGATGGAGGCAGTGGGGGCAGTGCAGACAACCGGAGCAGCGAGGAGCAGGTAAGTATCAATCTTCAACGTATTTCATGGCTTATGATGAAGGAACTTGTTAAAAAAATCCTTTTTACCGGAAAAATGGTGAAATTTCCTTCCATCCTGCCTCCTATTCATAAATCGGAGGACGGCACTCCCTGGTTATTGCCTCCTTCTGCCCCCCAGTTACAGGCTCCATGTAATAACCAATAATCCCTGTACCATACTAGCAGGGAAAGCGCTCATTGGTTAACACATTTTTTACGTGAAACATAGGGCTTTAAAATTTACTTTTTAGCTTTATTTTGGGGAAACTACAAAACATTTTTAAAAAGTCATTTTTTAAACTATAGCTCCTTATTCTTTAAATATGCAAACTGACACCAAAATAAATTATAATAATTAATTCCTTATTTTGTGTTGGTCATTTTGTTATATAATATGTATAGATTCGTGTGAATGAAAATGTTTTGGTTGGTTTTGGTGTTTTTGTACGTATTTTAATTTGTTTCTTTTTTTTAACTTAACTTTTAATATATTTCTGCTACATAATATGTCCCTCAAGTGTCACCCAAAGGTCATAAAAATACTTTTTTTATTTTGCACATTTTCCTTTTTATTTTTTCTTTTATTTGTATTTTATTAATATTTTATTTTCTTATTATTTGGTTTATTGCTTATTTTTTTTACATATATTTTTGCCGCATATGTCCCCCAAGAGGTCATAAAAAAACTGTTGTGGGACAGTAAACACTCTTTTATTTAGTACTTTCTCCATTTTATTTTTTTTTCTTTTATTTGTATTTTATTATTTTTGTATTTTTTTTTATAATTTTCTATAATTTTTAAAAAAATATATTTTGGCACGTATGTCCCTCAAAATGCCTGTGGGTGTCCAGGCAGAGAAATATGGGGTTGTTGTTGTGTTTTTAATTTTTTTAAAATATTTTTTTAACTATTTTGAGATTTACACTAGGGCATCCACATGGGCATTTTGGTTATGCCATATTGGATTAATATGGGATTAATATTGTTACATTTAAGTATGGGCGTTTTCACTCTTGATGCCCTTGATATGTATTTTTTTATTGGTTATTTACTTTGATTTTGGGGAAAGGGAGGGGGATTTGAACTTTTATATATTTTTATACCCTGGGTGACTAAGGGTCACTAAGGGGTTAATAACCAGCCGGTTTTTGGGCCATAAGGAGGTTTTAAACAAGGGTCAAAATGATGAAAATACAGTGCCACTCACCAACTCCCTTCCCCCAATCCAACCCTTCCTGGTCCTCCAGTTATATCATTTACTGAATACCCACTGTAAGCATCTCTCTGTTCTTCATCTACGCTGTGCACCATGCTTTTCATGGAAGCTTCTTTGTTTATGTTTAGTCTAATGACAAAAGCTTCTTGTTCTGTAGATATGCAGGTCCCCGCCTCCGGTCTGTATCCTGTCTGCTGGGTGCTGTCTCCTACTAGGGTCCTGTCTAGGCTAGTTGGCCAACAGGGCTAACCTGCCTGCCAATATCAAATAAAGTGGACAACTCAGCTGCTGCAGAACTTCATACTACACACTTCAGCTGCTTCAGAACCTAATAATGCACATTTTAGCTGCTGCAGAAAATCATAATAAACACCTCAGCTGCTGCAGGACCTCATAATATACAGATAAGCTTCTGCAGAACCTTATGACACACATTTGACCTGCTGCAAAACCTGATAATACACACCTCAGCTGCTGCAAAACCTGATAATACACACCTCAGCTGCTGCAGAACCTTGTAATACATACCTCAGCTGCTGTAGAACATCATGATACACACCTCAGCTGCTGCAGGACATCATAATACACACCTCAGCTGCTGCAGAATTTCATAATACACACCTCAGCTGCTGCAGAACATCATAATACACACCTCAGCTGCTATGGAACATGATAAGAGAAGGATCTGGTTGCCCTTGTAGACCATAGACTGCAGAATAGCATGCAATGTCAATCGGCTGCTTCTAAGGCCAGCAGGATATTGTCATGTATTAAAAGAGGCATGGACTCACGGGACAGGGATGTCATATTACCACTGTATAAAGCATTAGTACGGCCTCATCTGGAATATGCTGTTCAGTTCTGGGCTCCGGTTTACAGGAAGGATGTCCTGGAGCTGGAAAGGGTGCAGAGACGGGCAACTAAACTGATAAGGGGCATAGAGCATCTTAGCTATGAAGAAAGATTGAAGGAGTTAAACTTGTTTAGTCTTGAGAAGAGACGTATAAGGGGGCGACATGATCAACCTGTATAAGTATGTAAATGGCCCATACAAAAAATATGGTGAAAAACTGTTCCAGGTAAAATCCCCTCAAAAGACAAGGGGGCACTGCCTCCGCCTGGAGAAGCAAAGGTTCAGACTCCAGGGGCCACAAGCCTTCTTTACTATAAGAACTATGAATCTGTGGAACAGTCTACCGCAGGAGCTGGTCACAGCAAAGACAGCTGAGGGCTTCAAAACAGGCTTAGATAAATTCTTAGAGAAAAGAAGGTCACCACATATTAAAAATGTAGAGTCATGTCTTAAGGTTACCCGTCCCCCTCCCCTTCATCACTCCTACCCTCTCCCTTGGTTGAACTTGATGGACATGTGTCTTTTTTCAACCGTATTAACTATGTAACTATGATAATACACACCTCAGATGCTGCAGGACACCTTAATATATACCTCAGCTGCTGTAGAACCTCATAATACACACCTCAGCTGCTGCAGGACACCATAATATATCTCAGCTGCTGCAGAACCTCTTAATACACACCTCAGCTGCTGCAGAACCTCATAATACACACCTCAGCTGCTGCAGGACACCATAATATATCTCAGCTGCTGCATAACCTCATAATACACACCTCAGCTGCTGCAGAACCTCATAATACACATCTAGTCTTTCCCTTCACTATCCTTGACACTAGAATAGAAGTCTTCCTTTGAAGTCATTGTTACTGTACACTGTCCCTAAGATTTTTTTTTCTGCCAGAATTGCTACAATCATCTACTCTCATTCACAACCCATGATAACATCCCTGGTGGCCTAGGGAAGTGAAGTGGAATGATAAGATCCCTGGTGAAGGGGGATTGATAACTTCCCTGGTAATCTAGGGAAGTGAAGGGGAATGATAACAACCCTGGTGGGCTAGTGAAGTGAATTGGTAATAACATCCCTGTTGCTCCGTGGACAGCTTATACACAGAGATACAACATCATCATCAGTTGATCACAATACAGCTCAGAAAATTATCAGATCTCTGTGACTTGCTGACTGATTTGATGTAGCATCTGTTTGTTACGCCTTACCTGTCCGTGACAGTGGACACACTAAGCCATAATCTGATTGGTGCCGGTTAAACCAAGGTGTAAAATGTAAGAGACTTCCTGGTATTCATGATTTTACCTCGATATTGAGCTGTGGACTTCTCTGCAGAGGAGTCCTTACATCATGGTCCCCAGAATAGTCTCCAATCTACAACATGGTGCAGCAAAGAAAAAACATAGCTGTACATAGCTGCGGTCAGAACATAGGGTCAGTAAATTAGTGAGAACCAGAGATGTAGCACAATATGAGGCTAGGAGAGGTTGAACTCTAAAGAAAAGGCCAATCAAACATGAATCAATGATTCATGTTTTATTCTCTCAGAGCAGCAGCCATCACTCTGGTCCATGCAGTGGTGCTGGGGGGAGATCAGGAGCATGTGCAAGTCAAATAGCCATGCTGACTTTGGCTGATCGGCCTATCAGAGAGAGGGAATTCCGAGCCAAAGAATGCCCTGGCTCTGTGTCCAATCAGAAGACTGGATGATAGATTTAAATGATTCTAACTCCTGATGCCTGTGATTGCACATGTGTCCTGGCTCCTGTGCATTGTGCTCCTGCATGACAACTCCTGGTGAACTGACTTGAGGCTTGTTTCTGGATTAACCCCTTGTCTGCTACTTCAGCTTCTTTGAATTGTCCTAGTATACTGACTTTTGGTGTGTCTCTAGATTAAGCTCTTGTCTATTGAATTGGCTTTATCTATCTCTCCTGTTTTGGACTCTGCTTTCCAAACTACCCTTTGTACCTCCCTGGTCATTCTGGTAGGTCTGTTACTAATGGACTCATATCAGTTTTATGCTACCTTACTCCTGCTTGGTCCCAAGCAGCCAAAAGTCCATCCAACCATGTGCCAGGCTCTGGTGCAGAACCTAGGAGTAGCCTTAGCTTCCTACCAACCAGAGTGGTTAAGGGAAACTGATAGCAGTTCTTGAGTTTGTGGTGGTGACCATAATACTTCCTTACATTATTTTAGTATCGAGATGCAACTTGTTTTTGCATCTTTGACAGTTTTTGAATGGGACATAGGCCAACATTTCTTCATAGATGGAGGATTTTGGGGGCCCTAACACTTGTCTAAATTGTAAAATTTAACCCCAACCAAGGTGTTATGTTGATCATTCCGTCCTACTTCCTCCCAGTGTTTTCATAGTATTATAAATGTCATCCGTTCAATTAAACGTATATGGCCTTGCAATAATTTCCAGAAGAATATATTTTACACTATGATGGGCGCTCTGGTATGACAGGCACTCGTATCTGAGGGGGATCTGTAATCAGTGTAAATTAATAGGCAATTAATGCTAATGACTTCCATTCTCTCCCTCCAATGTCACTGCTAATCTATTTCTTCCAGAAACATTTTGAAGATTATATTCTTCTTGGTGGAAGTGTCAATTGAAGTTCAGTACGCAGAGCTGCAAATTTTCCTGTGGTGTTTCCTATGTGAAAATCGCTGGTATGATGGTCCTATTAGTTTGCCTTCTGAACCATCTCTTTTTCGGCTCACGAAGGGAATGCGGAGCTACCACGTGTCACAAGTCAGCGGGAAATCTCTGATCATGTATAGCGAGCTGTATGTCATTAGGAGATAAATAACAAGGTTTAGGATAAGGGGTGATGGTCTGGAAACGCTGACAAAGGCGACGCAAGTTCACAGCCGGAACATAACGTATTTCAGAAGTTCCTCTGGACTGATTTAACAAAGAAATGTTGGTTGGCTTGATTTTGAAATGAACCTTCTGATGATAAATGTGCTAAACAGTTAAAGTTAAATATTTGTGCGAGATTGTGCTGATGACGGGTAGGACAGAATATGTCTATTTTATATGTATGTTGGGGTTTGGGTAAATGCTGGGAAAGCAGATGTTCTTCTGCTTCGAGTAAGCTTTTTAGACAGTAGACAAGGTCACAGAAGGTCTGCCATAGATCAGAGAAACTAAACAGAGAGGTCTCCATTGATGGCTGGACCCGTTTACTAGACCAGTGTCAACTACTGGATATCCACTAGGATATAACTGTAAGAATCAGATCATTATATATTGGTTATCTTGAACGTTTGTTGAGCAAATACCTGCCAAATGTATGATAAAAAAAAAGTTCCTTGGCTGCTTCTCCACTGATTCAGGTAGATGGACATCACAGAAGGCAAGTAAAGTCATAGAAAATTGCCACCAGGAGATCTAGGGACGGATTGGCTATAGACCTTACAGGAAAATTTTACCGGTGGCTGATGCCCAAGGGGCTGCCTGGGCCCTCCTCATGCCCGGCCAGTGGAAGTTTTTGGCAATGTACCGTATTTTTCGCCCTATAAGACGCACCTGCCCATAAGACGCACCTAGGTTTTAGAGGATAAAAATAGGAAAAAAAATATTTTGATCAAAAGGTGTGTTAATAATGGGCAACATGAGGTTAAAGCATGCGGTACAAGAACAGTCACTTGCTATTAATGTTATTGGCACAGTCTTATGAATTTTGACTTCCATCATTCCATGTGCCTCACATTAATAATAAGTGGCCTGTATTCTGTAACTCACATTAACCCCACGTTGCCCATTATTTGTGTAGGTACGGTACTATTAATGTGAGGCACATGGGGCCCACTCCAAAAGCATGTGCCCAGCCTGACATTAAAAATAAGTGACCCCATTCATTTTTTTAAACATGGCAGTGGCAAGATTGGGGTTAATGAGTAACATTAACCCCAATTTTGCTGGCTCTCTGGTACATTTGTTTTTGTTGCCTTTATTTTCAGGCAGGCTAATTACTTTTGTACTGCGGTTATACCTGCTGGCTTCTGCTGAGTGCTCACTGTGGGGCTGGGGACTGGGCTGATGCTGAGGAAGACAGGACAGTAAGGAGGGGAGGCTGCTGCTGCTGTTCGTCATGCTCATAGGTTCAGACGGCACAGCAGTTTATTCCCTCCCCAGTCCCTCCTCCTCCTTTATATGATCACATTTATTGGTGGCAGTGGCACGGGCAGCTTCAGAGCCCGCAGTTTTCATTGGGGTAGTGGCGGCCACATGATAGGAGGGAGGCACTCCGTCCCTCCTTCTCTTCTGTGCCGCCGAAGTAAACATGATGCACGCCAAGCAGCGCACCGCCCACATGTTGCAGATGGCCAGGAACGCTGCAGGCCAACGCTGCTGCTGTCCCATTATCTATGCGACATAGAAGAGCCGGGCTCTTCCCTCTTCATCAGTAGATACTGTACATGCCAGGATCAAGGTCCGGTACATCGCAGGCTGATACTGTATCTTTATGCAGTACAGCCTGCGATGTATCGGCCACATGCAGAGTGCTGGCCATTCAACCCCTCCCCCCCTCTGTATTCGTCCTACAAGACGCGCTATTATTTTCACCCCACTTTGGGGGGGGGGGGAAGTGCGTCTTATAGAGCGAAAAATACGGTATTTTGTGCTGCTGGCAGTATTTTATGATGGACTGTGGAATTTGGCTCTGTTGGGGTGGTATAATGTGCCACAATATGGTATTGCTGGCTCTGTCTTCCATCAGTTTGGACCCGACTACAAAATGGCACCACTTTTAGTATTTGTTCCAGGGCCGCTTTAAGTTCATAGTCCACCCCTGAGGAGACCTCGGCATCAATCTCAATCTTCAGGAATATGGATGCAAAATAGAGAGGCCGAGGTCTGCATTTTTCTGCAAATCTATGTACTGTATGCACACTGACAGGCCTGTTATGCTACCTGCGCACGTTATGTATTTGTACGCAGAAGATGTGCATGACAACTGCATGAAAACACATAGAAATACGGACTATTAATCACATTTTTATGCATTCTGTATGTATTTTTGTTGTGTATTTTCAACTTAACAACCCTATTGAAACCTAGGGGGGAAACCACTACAGACAAGATGCAGAATTGCAATTGACAATTGACAAGTTGCATATTAGAAAATGTGTATGGCAGGTCAATTTCCGTGCATACAAAATAACAAACCTGGCAAATCTCATTCACTTTGCTGGTACTGTATTATGCTGTGGTTTTTCTGCACGCAAATTCTCATAGAAAAACTGCACATAATCTGCAACGTGCGCAGGCCTAAGGGTATATATATGCATAGCAGTGTAGTTTATGTAGGTTTCTCATGCAGATTTTGTGTGGTTTTTGCTGCATATCTCGCACATTTATTGCTGATTTTGATGCAAATTTGCCCCAGATCTCTTTTGCGTTGCGCTTTCACCTATGATAAGCACTTTGGTGTCCAGATATCACAATATACAAGATGTCACCCTGTTTTGTCAGGACATTGCCACTAGGGGCGCTCTGCTTGAAGACTCAGTCTTCAGGAAGACTGCAGAGGAGATCCTCTGATGATTTCACTGTGATAATCCAGTTTTCAGCAGAAAATAATTGGGGTCATATATGAAACTGGTGTAAAGTAGAACTAGCTTAGTTGCCCATAGCAACCAATAGGATTCCTCTTTTCAAACCTGGCAAATCTCATTCACTTTGCTGGTACTGTATTATGCTGTGGTTTTTCTGCACGCAAATTCTCATAGAAAAACTGCACATAATCTGCAACGTGCGCAGGCCTAAGGGTATATATATGCATAGCAGTGTAGTTTATGTAGGTTTCTCATGCAGATTTTGTGTGGTTTTTGCTGCATATCTCGCACATTTATTGCTGATTTTGATGCAAATTTGCCCCAGATCTCTTTTGCGTTGCGCTTTCACCTATGATAAGCACTTTGGTGTCCAGATATCACAATATACAAGATGTCACCCTGTTTTGTCAGGACATTGCCACTAGGGGCGCTCTGCTTGAAGACTCAGTCTTCAGGAAGACTGCAGAGGAGATCCTCTGATGATTTCACTGTGATAATCCAGTTTTCAGCAGAAAATAATTGGGGTCATATATGAAACTGGTGTAAAGTAGAACTAGCTTAGTTGCCCATAGCAACCAATAGGATTCCTCTTTTCATTTTTTACAGCTCCTTTGGAAAATGAAAGGTAGAATCTGATTGGTTGCTATGGGCAACTAAGACAGTTCTGCTTTACACCAGTTTGCTAAATGACCTGCAAATGTTTTTCTCCATGTTGGTTTCTTCAGAATTCGGATTTTAGATGGCTAAGATAGCTTTGCACAAGATGCGTACTGGACTGCATTACCAATCATTGAGCACCTACTTGCTAATGAGGATTACACCAGAAAAAATGAGGTAAATTATGCAATGAAAATGATAAATAAATGAATAAATGCAGTTTCCTTCTAAAGTCTCTGAATCTAAAGTCACTTAAACTGAAGTCCCACACTTAAGACCAAACACACTTTAGATGAAAACACACTCACATGTTCGCAAACTTGTTGTTTTAGTCTGCTTATAAAGCTGCTATTCCCAGTCAGCTCCAAACCAGTCTGCAGATTTTTTCTCTGTATTTAAAGGAAGACTATCTCTCCAATGATCTATTTATACCCAGTAATGTGGCTGTGATGCTGGGACATCCTCCAAGCAGGGGTGCACCGCCAATGAGGCAAGGTGAGGCAATTGCCTCAGGTAGGGGGCAGTGGAAAGGCCTTGGGCAATGAGTGCTTTTATTGTGGAAGCATTCATCTCTGCATATTCAACTGTATCCGCTATATTAACCAGTATGTTTTGTAGCACTATACATAATGTTTTCCAAGTATGCCTTTAACAGTAAGGCTGGAGGGAAGGGTTAGGTTAAGACATTAAGTTTCCGCCTTAGGCAGCAGAAAGGCTAGATGCACCCCTGCCTCCATGTGAAGAGGAAAGAAAGTTTCTACACAGACAGAAGAAGATTCTTTACTGTTAGAGCAGTGAGACTATGGAGGTCTATGCCAGAAGAGGTGGTGATGGTGAACTCACTAAAAAAGAGGGGCCTGGATTTATTTCTGGAATGTAATAATATTATAAATTACTAGATACTCAAGATGGGTTGTTGAGACAGAGATTTATTGTGAGCGAGGGCAGATTTAGAACAACTTTAAGTCATCCTGGAAAAAAACTAAAAGTGGTCCCATGTTGTAGACGGCTCCATATTGGCAGAAATCAAGCTCAACATAAGTAGGCGGGGTCAGCAATTCCTCAGTGCAGCCCAAAGTACCGCCCCAGCAGAGCCAAATACTATAGTGCAGCACATAATACTTCCCCCCACAGGACTGAATACCAAAGGGCAGCACAAAATACCACCCAAGCAGAACCAAATACTAAAGTTCATTACAAAATACTGCCCCAGCAGTGCAAAATAGCAGTATGTCTTGAGGATGGTGATACAGTTGAATTCAGGAGACGATTCCCAGACTTCGCCATCAGCCGACTGGGTAAATAAAGACTTGACACTCTCAGCATTAATTGGGAGTGTCAGGTCATGAGTTATCTGGCCAAAGCTGTGAGGAGAATGCTTTGGCAGCCCCCTGGGCATCACAGCCCACTGGGAAATTTTCTGGCAGGGTCTATTGCCAGACTGCTCCTGTTTGTGATTGTCCCATGCCCCACTGTTGCCATGCCCCTTTTTTGCAAACTGGTCAGGGGGGTATGTAACACCAACTGTGACTAAATTTATGGGTTTTCTGACTTTTTTTAACCTCAAAACCAGATGAACTTTTTTGGCCTAACATACCATGGGGGAATGTATCAAGATGCAACTTTTTAAGGTCAATCTTGATTTCACTTAGAGTTGGGGAATGATGAGCCATATTTATCTAAAGTCTCACAATGTATGATAAATTGGGTGCGTTTGTTACACTGTCTAAATATGCAACTCTGCTTTATTGTTTTACTGCTTTAAGAGCAGAAGAACATTAGAAAGGATTTGTCCATGATTTTTATATTGATGGCCTATGCTGGCTGAAGTAAGGGAAAGACTTGTAGGTGTGATAAATATAGATCCAGATAGGGGAGTATTGGAAAAGAAGGTTGGAAAGAAGAACACCAGGGTCCCACAGAAGAACCACCCAGAAGGCACAAGGTCTGATGAAACAACAACCATCCATCACAATGGGGGAAGTAGATGGCTTTAAAAACTTGTTTGGGTGTTTAATACTGATGACCCATCATATCAGATTGACGGGGGTCTGACTCATGACATCAGCTGGTCGTGGTGCTTCACGTGTGATGTCACGTTCATTGGTCACTTGAAGGGGACTGAGCAGCATCTGGGCCATGTAACCAATGAACGTGACATCACTGGCCTAGGAAGAGGCTGAAGTGCTCACTGGAGTGTTACAGGATCCTCAAATAGCTGGAAGTTGGGTGTGGGACCCCGCCAATCTGGTGTTCATGGCCTATCCTGAGGATAGGTCATCAGTATTAAACACAGAGACACCCTGTTTAAAGCCACACTCCCATCGATTGTGGTTGATCTTTGTTGTTTCGCCAGACTTTGTGCCTTCTTGGCGGTTCTTCTATGGGAAACTCAGACCCTGGTGCTCTTTCCAACCTTCTTTTCCAATCTTCCCTCATCACAACTACAAGTCTTCCCCTTACTCCAGCCAGCATATAGCTCTTGCCTACTTGACATAATGGGGAGCTTCAACATCATCAACTGAGGTTTAACTCCTTGAGTAGACATCACCAGACCCCACCAAGGATCCCAAGGCTTCCCACTGACAATGCTTATTGTTACAGAATAGGATACTATCATATATACATAATGTAATGCAACATGAGGCATAGAAACCAAAACAACAGCTTAAAAAGGGGACACATTAAAATGAAAACCATGTAAAATAAAACTGTGAAAACATTGACGGAATTAGATTTTTTCACATTTAGACATTTGCTCGTATTATAATTAGTATCCAAAATGATAAGTGCCTCAAATGCTATTAAAAAAAACTTTCGACAAAGTAACCATCATCAAGCAACATAGATAAAAAATGATGAGCAATGGAACGACTAGGGGTAAAAAACTAAAAACTGGTTTAATCCAAAGGCCAAAATCAGCCTGAAATATCAAATAATCATCATATTAGGTATATGTGAACAATGCGAACTACAGAGTAAATTTAAAGGGGTTTTCTCTGACTTTTTGTATCGATGACCTATCTTAGGGTGGACCATCAATGTCAGATTGCTGTCCTGCCAATCAGTGGCAGCTCCGTCCACTACAAAGCTCCATCCACCGTTACTGCCCCCATTGACTTGAATGGTCCGGCCACTACACAATGGATGGAGTTTTGTAGTTCTACTTCCAGCTTTCCAGCTTTGGAGCTACTGCACAACAGACGATTACTGGGGGTGCGGAGAGTTGGACTCCAACCGGTCTGATATTGATGATCTATACTAAGCATAGGCCATCAATATGAAAGTTTGATGACTGGTGTTTGATGAATGGTGAAAAAAACTGCATTTTTTCCCTCAAATTTCCACCATTTTTTTTTTTTAACCAATTCTGTGTATAAAAAAAATGCCAATGTTTTCATACCACAACATGCCACTGAAAACTTTTCAAATGGGATGACTTGTAAATGAGGAAATGATGAGAGTATCAATACAGAAAAGTCTAGGTTGTATTCAGTTTTATTCTTCTCCCGTTCTTATCTGATCTGTTTTATGTAAATTTTCTCCAACCTTCCAACCATGATCTCATCACCTTCACACACTGACCAATCGCTGGGCCCCATAACATAATATCATCCATAGTGATGTCTCCTTCTTTGGCCACCACTGGCCTTCATGTGATATAACATTAAAAGGGTTGTCCAGGCTTTTTAATATTGATGACCTATCCTCAGGATAGGTCATCAATATCAGAAAGACGGGGGTCCGACACCCAACACCCCTGCCAATTAGCTGTATGGGGAGACGGTGCGCGTCCTATCCGCTGCTGTATGTCTATGGGACAGCAGCAGAGGGCAGGAAGAGAGAAGCAGGATGGCTCGTGTGCACTGTGCGCGTCGTCTCCTCATACAGCTGATCAGCAAGGGTCCCTACAGTCGGTCTGCAACTGATCTGATCAGGTCATCAGTATTAAACACTTAGACAACCTCTTTAAAAACAGAATATAATTCCCTGATGATGTTGTAATGTTAAAGGGGTATTCCCATCTCACAAATGTGGTTTGTATAGTTAGATATAGCCATACCAATATTATTACTAATAGAATGTATTTATATAAAATGTACCGTTTAGAAGATTTTCCTATTTGTATATCCATTGTCCCACACACATCAGTCAGGCCGTTGCCCCTAGTTACGACCACCGCGGACATGTAGTAGTGGTGGCCGGCTTGCTCCTGTTCAGACCAGCTCTGAGGTAACTGCTGTATTCTGAACACACATTGCATGAGCATGCGGGGAGACATCTTAGGTTTGTAGTATTTTTGTCTGCGCTTCCAAAACACAGAGAAACAGATCCTGTTCTAAGATCAATTCATCTTTATGGAGCAGGATCTGTTTATAAAGTCTGCGTTTTGGACGGATCTTGACCATTGCGTTTTGGACTGGTAGCGTCCAAAACACAGATGTGAAAGTACCCTAAGATGTGTCTCCGCATGTTCATGTAATGTGCGTTCACAATACAGCAGTTACCTCAGAGCGGGTTTGAGCAGGAACAAGCCGGCCACCACTACTACATGGCCGCGGTGGCCGTAACTAGGGGCAACAGCCTGACTGATGAGTGTGGGACAATGGATATACAAATAGGGAAATCTTCTAATTTTATATAAATACATTATATTAGTAATAATATTGGTATGGCTATATCTAACTATACAAACTAAATTTGTGAGATGGGAATACCCCTTTAAATCAATGAATTCCATATAGAAGCGCCTTACATTGCTGAGCTGCTCGTGGTGCAGACATTGTAATTTACTTATATCCGGCACAAAACGACACATATTTGTGTCTTTCGATTAATCCTATGTGATTCTAATATTGTATGTCTCTGGATCTTTTTTTTAGAAAAGAGTAGACAGTGAGTCTATATCCAAAATCACCACAAGGGGGCCTCCTAATATTATAATTTACAGCAATTATCAGATATTTGCAGAATGAACTGAATCATTTTGCTGTGTAGGTTCCAATAATTTTCATAGCAGTTTTTTGTATGTTTTTTATTATTATTTTTACTTTTAATAATTGTCTTAAAGCAGCTGAATGGATTGCTGTGTCACTGTGACCTGCTCTTAGAGAACTCTTTTAATTTTGAGCTCCAAACAAGCTCAATGGGATTTATTTTATTTACTTATTGTATGCACTTACAGTATATAACGCTACTATATTCCACAGCGCTTTACAGACATTATCATCACACTAAGTTTCCTATCAGTATGTCTTTGGAGTGTGGGAGGAAACCCCCGCAAACAAGGGAAGAACATACACCCTGCATGCAGATGTTGTCCTTGGTCGGACTCCAGCGCTGCAAGGCGCCAGTGCTAACCACCGAGCTACCATGCTGTCCATATAGAGGTTGTGCACATTTGTGTTTTTTTTTCTTGGTAAAACTTCCCCACCTCCTGGGCACAAAACTTACCTGCTTCCTGATGCAGGCTTCTGGTTTTCCAGCTTCCACTTGGATCCCTGGATGTAAATTCTATTTTGATGCCGCTACAGCCAATCCCTGGCCGCTGCTCCTGCTTCTTCACATATCCGTATGCCATGATGCAAGGAGAGCAGGTCACTGCTGTGGCAGGGTTGCCAACCATCCAGAAATTTCTGGACAGTCAGTTAAAATAGGTGACTTTTTTCCTGTGTCCGTGAAAAAAATAGCCGTGTCCGTGATTTTTTTGAGGCTAGTGCTTCTTAAGTAGATTATTTTGGTGGTAACTATCATAATTTTACAGCTCACAGTAAGGGCTGGTAATGAATTATTGTTAGTATATTGAACTGTAGCCCTGTATTGCTTATCATCTTTATCATTCATTATGGTTTTTCAATTTGTCCGTAAAAAGTGTTGGCTGTCCGTAATTTTGGGATAAATTGTCCAGAAAAACGAAAAATTCTGGTTGGCAACCCTGTGCTGTGGTCAGCAATTAGGTGCAGCGGCATCATAAAGGAAGTTTACATTCAGGGACTTAAGTGTAAGCTGGAGAACACAGGAGGTAGTTCTGACATAGAAGTATGTTTTGGTCCACATCTTGGTGTAATATGAACCCCTGACCAACTAGGCGTAGACCAGAGGGTATAGCATGGAGCTTCAAAATGCTGTGGTAGCCCCTTTTGTCCAGTGTGCCAGTCAACCTGAGCAAGTTGCCAACTCTGGATCCAGCAAAAGATCGCAAGACCATCACACTTAGCAGTTAGTGTCACACACTGAGGAACCATTCTTTCACCTTCAAAACCTTGTGTGATGTACTAAATATGTCAAATTTTGATTCATCAAATCATAAGACCTTCTTCCAGTCTCCAGTAGTCCACTGGAGGTGCTGCTTTGCCCCCCCCCCCTGGGGTGTAGCTCAGTGGCGTAACTACAACTAACTGGGCCCCTCAGCAAATTTTTGAATGGGGCCCCCCCCAGAAACTTCCTCGCAACCCCGAACTCACATGCAACCCTCACTCTTGTGGCTAATCAAGATTGAGCTCTCCCAGACAAGGCCTGACAGCCGCTCCATCCACTTTCTATAGTGTCACTGTATATAATGTCATTGTATAATACTGTTGAGGGGGGCCTGACAATAAAATCTTTTAGTCTCCCTCCTGAGGGGGCCCCTTGTGGGTCTGGGCCCCAAAGCAGCTGCTTCCCCTATTGCTACGCCCCTGGTGTAGCTAAAGGCTCATGGGCCCTGGTGCAAGAGTTCAGCTTGGGCCCCCCTTCTCTCATTGCATAGTGATCAGGGGCAGGGAAGCACATAGCCTTCCTACTGCCTGATGGAAAAACTGAAATGGCACCCCCAAATGCCAAATTCTTGACCTAACCCCTTCCCTCCAGCCAGAGGTGTAACTTGACAAGCATGCACTTTCTATAATACTGGTGTCTTATGTGGCACAAGGATCTTTGGGCCTCCTCAGGCTCTCGACTGCTACCTCTGCACCCCCTATAGCTATGCCCCTGCCACCCCCCTTTTTTTTTAGCTGGGGCTTTCTTATTGCTACTCGACCTGTAAAACCTTATGCTTGAAGTCTTCTCTTAACAGCTGAAATAGAAACATATTTATTTTGACCTCTGTGCCTAAAGATGTTGTGCTGTGAGCCGCCCATCACGCAACTGTTGACCGTCTAAAACTTATCTTCTGACTTTGCTGTGACCTTTGGTCTGCTAGACCTCTTCTTGTCAGAGTTTTCTCCAGTTTTCAAGTCCCTTTTCAACTGTACTCACCGATTGTCCAACTGTTCCAACGCTGCTCATAGAGAATCAGAGGGTTTGTAAGTAAGCAGCAAAATTGCATCAACTTTCAAAGGGTAAAGGAAATGTGTCATCAGAAAATGGTGAAACCTATGATGTTGTTTAAATCATGTTTTCATGTTAAACACATTTTTAAAGAATTTTTGGTGAATTTTTTCTTATACTTTCCATGACATTATCTATAGTTAATAAAACACATAAACTCCCACAGTTTTCACACTGGCCACTAGGCCTAATAATAGACATGACTTCTTGATCTGTACAGATCACTTTACTGAAGTTATCTGCTTATCATTAGAATGACTGATATATATATATGTACAGATAACAGTGGACCCACCATCCATAGTAGGTGATATCACAGCTTATTTTCTCCCTCCTGACCTCTGCACAGGTCATAGAGCATGCCTAGAAAACTCTCCCATAGAAGTCACTGAGGTCCTCTCCTGTCCATTGTGTCTATGGACCATGTGGCTGCTGTAAAGCATATCTCTAAGTGCTCTGTAAATGCTGTTAAGAACAGCTCAGGTAAGATGGCCGCCCAATAATCATGTTCAGGAAATATCATTTAAAAATCTACAATCAGAAAATAAAAACAGATTAGTAAAAAAAATGATACCGCTATCTGGTTTTAACTGGCAGAAATAAAAATTACAGTGACAAGTTCCCTTTAATTGGCTTTCTGTGCTGTCCATTGTTAAACAATGATGTGTTTCCTTAAGGCTACTTTCACACTAGCGTTTTAAAATTCCGGTATTGAGTTCCGTCATAGGGGCTCAATACCGGAATAAAACGCTTCAGTTTTGTCCCCATTCATTGTCAATGGGGACAAAACTGAACTGAAGACAACGGAATGCTCCTGAAAGCATTCCGTTCCGCATGCTGCGGTTTGCTCTCCGATCCAGGCATCCGCACCAAGACGGATCCGGAATGACCCCCAATGCAAGTCAATGGGGGCGGATCCGTCTGGTGTGACCACAATGGTAACCGGATCCGTCCTCCATTGACTTTCAATGGAGTTCATGACGGATCCGTCACCACATACACACATACAGACATAGACATAAACATACACAGACATATACACATACAAATACACATACATACTTACATGCTCCCGGCAGGTCTTCAGAGCGTAGGAGGGACAGGACGGCGCGCACAGATGACGATTCCACCAGGCGCCCAGCAGAGGGCGCTGTGGGGAATCGTCACCTGTGTGAGCCGTCCTGCTCCTCCGGCGCTCTGGAGACCTGCCGGGGAGCATGTAAGTATGTATGTGTATTTGTCTGTGTATATGTGTCTGTGTGTCTGTATGTACTGTGTGACATGTGTGGGGCCGGAGCGCGGTTCCGGCTCCACACATGTCGCTGCGGCAGTCCTGATCCGGCAACACCCTTCACCTGCCGGATCAGGCCTGCCGCTAGTGTGAAAGTAGCCTAAAAAAGCCCTTTGGTTTAACTCTGAAATCCAAACTATTGTTGTGTTTCAGATTAAAATCTCACGTTATTTGCTGGATTTGAACTGTATAAATGTCAGTAATAACTGCATATATTGTTTAAATATTATTTATTATATTATTTTCTAACACTTTCGGCAGGTAGTTTTATGTACATACCAAAAATAATTAACTGCATTAATACCAGAGTGGTTACCCCGCTTCGTACCAGGCCAATTTTTCCAGTTTTAGTAATGGGCCTATCTACACGTAACTGCAAATAATTAATTTTTGAGCCAACCTACATGTATCTGATATTATTTTTCACGGGAAACCTCACACCTTTCTTTTGTGCCATTAGATGGCAGATATAATATATTTTTTAAATATTTAAGGAAAAACTGTGAAAAATATGGAAAAATGTATATTTTACAAACATTTTCAAGACAAAAAATTAAAAAAAAAAATTTTTAAGATAGCAAAAAGAAAAAAAATGTGTGCACGTTTGTATATTTTAAACACACAAAGTCCGCTATACTATTGCTAAACAGAATAAATATATTTTTTCATTTTATTTTTTATGAACGAAAACAGAGGGGGAAAAAATGTGTGTTTGTGTGTACTAGTGATGAGCTAACTGGGTTAGTGCTGCTTTGACGAACCCGGTTTGTTCATCTAAGTACCTCCCGATCTCTAGGTCCGTACATGCTTAAAATGTGTTGCCTCTGATGAGACAATATGGTGGTCGTTAATGCAGGACTTTAGTAGTCTTGTGCATGTGCCGTTACTGTGACGTCACAATCATTAATAAACTCGGCTTCAGATTCATAACGTAATACATTAATGCATGCACCACAATTTACAGTAATGATGCATGCACAGGACTACTGAAGTCTCTTATTAATGACCACCATATTGAAAGAGCCTCATTGGAAGCAATACATTTAAGAATGTATGAAAGTACGGATCAGGAGTTATGTAGATGAACAAAACGGGCTTGTCAAAGCAGGACGAACCCAGTTCGCTCATCACTAATGTGTACGTAACCTACTATACCATTGTTAATACTAGCAATTATACCTGTATGTCATTTATTTTATTTCACTTTTTAATTTATTATTCATTTTTATTTTATTTATTTTTTACTATCTTTATTGAAAAAGGGTGAATAAACCCCTTACTGCCACAGTCACAGACTGCAGGCTCACTGTAGACAGCAAACTTAACTGTAGAAAACAGTGCTAGGCAGCTGCTACCAAGGCCATTAAGATTATGGGATGGCCGTGATGAGAACATAGTCCTGCCACTTTACAAATCACTAGTCAGACCACACATGGAGTACTGTGTACTGTTCTGGGCTCCTGTGAACAAGGCAGACATAGCAGAGCTGGAGAGGGTTCAGAGGAGGGCAACTAAAGTAATACCTGGAATGGGTGGACTACAGGACCCAGAAAGATTATCAAAATTATGGTTATTCACTTTAGAAAAAAGACGACTGAGGGGAGATCTAATAACTATGTATAAATATATCAGAGGTCAGTACAGAGATCTCTCCCATCATCTATTTATCCCCAGGACTGTGACTGTGACGAGAGGACATCCTCTGCGTCTGGAGGAAAGAAGGTTTGTACACAAACATAGAAGAGGATTCTTTACGGTAAGAGCAGTGAGACTATGGAACTCTCTGCCTGAGGAGGTGGTGATGGTAAGTTCACTAAAAGAGTTCAAGAGAGGCCTGGATGTATTTCTGGAGGGTAATAATATTACAGGTTATAGTTACTAGAGAGGGGTCGTTGATCCAGGGAGTAATTCTGATTGACTGATTGGAGTCGGGAAGGAATTTTTTTCCCTAAAGTGGAGAAAATTGGCTTCTGCCTCACAGGGGTTTTTTACCTTCCTCTGGAACTTGTAGGAAAACAGGCCGAACTGGATGGACAGATTTTTTCAGCCTTATAAACTTTTTTCAGCCTTATAAACTATGTTATTATGTTACTATGTTACTTAGGGTCCATTTACACGACCGTATATATTTAATTCTGTATCCGTTCCGCAATTTTACAGAATTTACATTCATTTCAATGGGGCCGCAAATGATGCGGACAGCACACCGTGTGTGAATGAGCCCTTAGGATGAGTTCACATCACTGTTTATTTTTCCGTTCTGATCTGTCAGAAGAACAGAAAAATAAAGAAAAAAAGTGGATCCTGTATTTTAAGCATCTATTATGCTCAGAATCCGTTTTAGCCATTTCTGAGATCTGTTATTTTAGATGCAAAATAGTCTAAAATAACGGATCACAGACAGAAATGGCTAAAATGGCAGCCAAATATGCATAACTGATCCTTTAAATACAGGATCTATTTTTTCTCTATTTTCCTGTTCTTTTGATGGATCAGAAGAATGGAAAAATAAACGGTGATGTGAAATGTAAAAGTAAGCCTGGCACAACATCCCATGTACTGCATTTGGTGAAATTTGATATAATTTAGGGCACTCTTAACAAGAATAAATTCATGCATCACACAATATGATCGATCTCCCTCACATCGTTTAATAATATTAATTTGCATCTATGTAATGTCAGTGTTATATCATCTTCTCACCACTAGATGGGGGTGTTGAGTTGATCACCCCACACGTCTTCACTTTTTGTAACCTGCTGTGATTTCTAGAAGTAGATTTTTTTTTTAAATGTCAGATGCACTTCAGGAGATTGATGTAAAGACAGTACACCACGCGCTAATTATCGATTACAAATTTGTTTCCTTTTTTGACCAGTGAACATATTTCATTGTCACAATAATACATTGTAACTTTTCAAAAAATAAAATAGACGGGCCCATCAACTTTAACCTATCTCTCAGGTTAATGTTTTTTGATCCAGAGGAAAGAAAACCAAATCCGCCAGGGTGATTGTAGCCAATTTTGACTCAACTAGGCAAGAAATTTCCCTGGGTCTGTTTACCATAATTCTCCATTTTACTGATTTTAATGCACCATTAATTATAACGTCCTTTAGTCATTAAGTTGATTTTGAGACATTATTATTATTATTTTTTTAGTGCTATGGTTGCATCTGCAGTGATCTCTTGGGTCACGGCAAAGTTTGACTGCGGTTAGGCTTCATGCACAGTGCACCGAGCCATTCATTTCTATGGGTCTATGCACACATCTGGATTTTTGCTGATCAGTGTGGCCGTTACACAAATTCTAGAACATTTCCTATTCTTGTCCTGTATTGAGGACAAGTACAGCCCTTCCTATTGATGGAGGTGAGAAAAATGTGGAGTACACATGGAAGGTATCTGTATTTTTCCGATCTGTTGTTTGCAGACTGAAATACGGACGCAGCTACATGAACCCTTTCCTATACTGATGACTTGCAGCCAAGCAGTGACATGTATGAATGAGCCTCCTATCAACACTCCACGCTAAACCAACCAACGCTGGACAAGCTTTACAAAAATCTAGATAAAAAAATGCACTTGTGTAAAGTGGCGAAGAACAATCATCTGTAATCAGCTGATCAACGTCATAGACACATTTTTTTAAAAATTAAGCAATCGACTTCTGGTTCACTAGTGATTTCTTATATGTATAGGTGGCTCTAACTGGAGGGAGGGTGTGATGTTTCTTAGATGGGACTTCATGGCGGAGCTGGGGCATTACAATTTCTGGGGGCACTACAGAAAGGATTCTAATTACTGGGGCACTGCAGGGGGTATTATAACTACTGGGTGTACTGTGGGGGAGGGGCATTATAACTACTGGGGGCACTGCAGGGGGCATTATAACTACTGGGGGCAATGCAGGGGGCATTATAACTACTGGGGCAATGCAGGGGGCATTATAACTACTGGGGGCACTGCAGGGAGCATTATAACTACTGGGGGCAATGCAGGGGGCATTATAACTACTGGGGCAATGCAGGGGGCATTATAACTACTGGGGGCACTGCAGGGGGCATTATAACTACTGGGGCAATGCAGGGGGCATTATAACTACTGGGGCAATGCAGGGGGCATTATAACTACTGGGCAATGCAGGGGGCATTATAACTACTGGGGGCACTGCAGGGAGCATTATAACTACTAGGGGCACTGCAGGGGGCATTATAATTACTGAGGGCACTGCAGGGCGCATTATAACTACTGGGGGCACTGTAGGGGACCTTGTTACTACTGGGGGTCGAAAGGGGGGGCCTTATAGAGGGCCTTAATACTACTCAGGGCACTATGGGGGTTGCCTTATAGATCAGCCTTTTTACTACTGAGGGGCACTCTACGATGCCTTATTTCTACTGGTGGCTCTGTAAGGCGATTATCACTACTGGGTGTACTTTGAGAGCATTGTTATTATTGGTCATAATATAGTGGGAACTGCTACTAATGGAGGCACTCTTGGGGACAATTATCACTATGGGGGCATGGTAGGGCGCCCAATTACTAATGAGGGCACTCTGGGGGCAACTACTATTGGTAGGACTTTGAGGAGGACTACCACTATGGGGGTGCTTTTTGTATGGCACTATTATATCTGCAGTATAGTGTCTGGGGGCATTGGGAAGCACAGTGGGCACAGTATTGGGGGGCAGTGGGGTGACACTGTTGGGGCAGGATAATAGAAACGTGAGGAACCTAAGATGTCTGTGTGGCAAACTGTGCAAAGGTGAGACGGGGATGAAAGAGGTCTTCACGGAGGTCTGCTCCCAATGGAGAAGATGAAGAAAGAGAACAACTACATCAAAGGAGAAGACATCACTGGATGTGAGAGGTATTTAGTGCTGAACTTTCCTGTATGTTTTGTTGCACTGTATATAATGTCCATCTAACCATGTCTTTAGCAGTAGGCTGGGGGGAAGGGGGTTAAATTGAGATTTTGGCAGTAGAGAAACTAAAAAAACCATGTAGAAAAAAATGTGGCATCGATAACAGCATGGTCTGCCTGTTGAAAAAACACACACTCTCCTTCTCCTCACCTCTCCATGTCGTCTCCCTGGCTCTGTTCCAGTTCCTGTCCTATAAACTTCCAGATGAAATTAGGTCATGTGCCCCACTTTAGCCAATGATTAGCCTTCAGTGGTAACATGTCCCCAAGTGCTATATGACCCAGCAGTGACATGCTGCTTGTGGACACATCACCACTGAGGCCAGTCATTGGCTGCAGCGCTGCACATGACCCCATCTGTTCAGGAGCCAGGGAGCTGAAGTGGTGAGGAGCAAGTGAGAATGATTTTTTTCAGTAGGTACAACAGGCTTCTTTAGAAAGTTAAAAATGTGCACAAAACTGGACAAACCCTTTAAATCGTTTATGTCATGATTGATGTAAAAAATGAAAATCGCACATCCTATAGTACATGACAATCTCTTTCCAACAAAGCTAGAACCAGCCCTGTACCTCACATGGGTCCAGAGATCTCCACATTCATTGCTCTGCGAGATTTATATCAAGCTGACAGCTCAGAGGGTGTGTCCTTTCTGCTGCAGCTCTCTTTCCTGTAACTGATGGCAGTTAAAGATTTAAAATGAATTCATGCCACCACCTCAGAGATGGGCAGAGAAATAAGGAAAGAACAAACAGCAGGTGGCGCTATGCAGATACATTTTATTGAATAGTTCACTGGCTATACAAAATTTTTAATTCCATGCAATTAGAAAAGTATTCAGATCCAGGTGCTGATATGAAAAAATGTAGTATGTTTTTGTAGCACAACCCCTGCTTTCTGAGAGACAAAACAGTTTACTATATTTTTGGGACTATAAGACGCACCGGTTATCCCCCAAAAGTGAGGGAAAAGTGGCAGTGTGTCTTATAGTCCAAATACTAGTGACCGCTTCCATCATCAGCCTGCAGGAGGCATGGGGAGTGGTGAGGGAAGCGCTGCGCTGGCTCTACTCACCCTCCCTGGTCTTCTTCTGGGCCCGCTCTGCACTGTTTCCTAAAGGTGTACAGCATCAGAACGTCGTGCATGTAAGTGACTTGACGCTATGTGATGTCAGGTCACAGTGGAGTTCAGGCCGGAAGAAGATCAGGGAGCAGTGAGTGAGTGGCAGTGCCGTCCGTCTGATATGAGGGCTGATGGGGCTCTGATCTGAAGCTGATTGGGGTCCAATCTGAGGCTGATGGGGGTCTGATTTGAGGCTGACAGCATCAGATCTGAGGTCTAATGGGGGCCATCTGAGGTCTGATGGGGTCCGATCTGAGGTCGATCGGGCTCCGATCTGAGATCTGATGGGGGTCCGATCAGAGGCTGATGGGGTCTGACCTGAGGCTGATGGAGGTTGGGGGTCTGATTTGAGGGTCTGATTAAAAAAAAATGTTTTTATTATTTTCCTCCTCCAAATCCTAGGTGTGTCTTATAGTCTGAAAAATGCTGTAATTTTTTGCATTTCAGGATTTGTTTTCAGAAAATATATAAAATGGTTTTATTTAATTAATTTATTTATTACCACGATGAAATTCTAAATTCTAACAGTGTTAGTTTTCTTTGTTTTCTATACATTTTAATGTAATTGGAGACGATATACCATATATTACGTTTTATGATATTATCTGTTTTTCTAAAAGGTTAAGACTAGAGATGAGCGAGCATGCTCGAGTGCCATTTTTGCGTATTTGCGTACGCATTTTAAAATTCGTACGCTATTCATACGCATATTTTAATCTATACGCAAATGCGTACGAATAGCGTACGAATAGCGCACAAATTGATTTTGTACGCTATTCGTACGCATTTGCGTATAGATTAAAATATGCGTATGAATAGCGTACGAATTTTAAAATGCGTACGCAAATACGCAAAAATGGCACTCGAGTATGCTCGGCCGAGCATGCTCGCTCATCTCTAGTTAAGACCACCAGCTCTGGGGGATCTCCACTTCCCCCCCACATTTTCTAATGTCGGCATCGCAATAATTAAACAGCTGGGATGGGTCTTTCTTGCATAATGAGAAGGGGTTAAGTAGGTCAAAAAACTTCCTCTACTCCGAGTTGACCACCACTGGTGTAACTATAGGAGTCCAGAGGTAGCAGTCACATCTAGTCCCTGGTGCTTAAAGGGGTTTTCTGAGTTATATATATTGATGACCTATCCTCAGGATAGGTCATCAATATCAGATCGGCGGGGGTCCGACATGTATGGAAGCGATTCTTCCCATAGAAATGAATGGGACGGTGAGGTGTAATTACACCTACTCACCACTACCCCTGTGTCGGCCAGCATGTAAACAGTGAAGAGGAGGCAGCGCTGATACGGCACGTGCCTCCTCTTCAAACAGCTGATCCGCGGGGGTGCCGGGTGTCGGACCCCCGCCGATCTGATATTGATGACCTATATTGAGGATAGGTCATCAATATATATAACTCGGAAAACCCCTTTAAGGGGACCTTTGCCTCATAAGAAGACGCTAGTATTATAAATACAAGTTGCAGGGCTGTTACAGATTTTTCATTGGGGCCCAGGAGCTTCAAGTTATATTTCTGCTAACAACACATATGCTTCTTCCACTGTTGTTGGACTACAACTCCCAGTACAGTCGGTCACTTGGAGAAGGGGGGTTGTGACATTAAATGGTGCATAATGAGCCTGGTAATTATACAGCATTCATAATGCCCTGTGCCGTGCCAAGCACTGAAATGCGCTGATAGAACGAGTTGGTCCGTGCATTGTGTGCTCGGTGTTGATAGGACTCAATCCCTTGCGCTGCCTTCTAGCACATGAATCCTGCCATTTCCTGATAGCCGCGCACACAGCACTGCTACATTTGGCGCTCACTATAACTCAGAAAGTCTGGGTAAGGTACCAACCATGTTCTGCATTCTACAAAACTTCTTATGTTTCTATTGGGTGTATTATCTATATTGGAAGTACAGATGCAGCAGGGCTGAATTCGTCAATTATTATTAAATTGTGTTTTACACCAGGCTGCAGGGAGATCAAATACCTTATTAGAGAGCTAAATCCACAGCAACGAATATACCCCTATGTGCCAGTCGTGCTGCATCCCCATTCATTTCTATGGATGCTAGGGTTGAGCGAATCAAAGTATCCAAAGTGGACTTCAATCCGAATTTCATGGAAAATTTGATTCGCCACAAAGCCGAAAATGTCTTTGTGAAATTGGGTGAAGGAGTCGAATTGAAGTTTTCATAACTTAGCTCAACACTAACAGATGCCCTGCTACTCTGCTGTACTCGGACCCGCGACACGCCACGTCCAAAATCACCATGTGAACATAGGCTTATATGTGGCGACTTAGTTGTGTGTTTCTACGTGGAGGTTCTCGATTGCCAGCCATGCTGACTTACCTTGCTTATTTAGACGCTATTAATAATATACACGATTAGATTGGATATGCTGTTTTTCATTTCTTTGGTTAATTCTTCATTCTGGAGACCCAGCTGTCTGACCCCGCCCCCCCCCCCAAAAAAAAAAAATCTAACACTTCTCCTGTGGATTAGTAATGACTGTAAAGTATAACTCAAAATGACTGCAAAAATATTACATTTCCAAAATAAATATTCACAAGAAAATGATCATGACTGTTCAGTAGTGTTGATCGAGCACCCAGGTCCTCGATCAAGCACCCGAGCACAATTGAAGTCTATGGGACTAAACCAGGCACCCCCCGCTCGGAAGAGGGGAGGGTATCTGGTTTAAATGGGTCCCAAAAAAAAAACCAAAACACAGACACTGAGTTAAACTTACCTTCCCTGGCAGCTCCCGACCTGTTCCAGCAGGAAAGACGGCGCGCAGAGTGGTAAGTTTTACCACAGTGCCACCTGCTGGAGGGAGGAGGGAGCTGCTGGGAAAGGTAAGGTGACGGATCCGTCATGAACTCCATTGAAAGTCAATGGAGGACGGATCCGTTTACTATTGTGTCACACCAAACGTCCCCATTGACTTGCATTGGGGTCATGACGGATCCGTCTTGGTGCGGGGAGGGGACTCGAGCTTTGCGCTCGAGTACACTGGGTGTTCGTCCACTTCCATTACTGATAATACAACCGTCTGCATCTGTTATGAACGGATCCGGTTGTATTATATTTAACATAGCCAAGACGGATCCGTCATGAACTCCATTGAAAGTCGATGGGGGGTGGCTCCGTTTTCTATTGTGTCAGATTGTGTCCGAGAAAACGGATCCGTCCCATTGACTTGCATTGTGTGTCATGACGGATCCGTCTTGCTCCGCATCACATGACGGAAAGCAAAATACAACATGTTGCGGTTTGCTCTCCGGACTTGGAATGCAACTAAACGGAACATAATGCATTCTGGAGCACTCTGTTCTGTTCAGTTACTTTTTGTCCCCATTGACAATGAATGGGTACAAAACGGAATCTTTTTTTTCCAGTATTGAGACCCTATGACAGAATTCAATACTGGAAAACTTAAACGCTAGTGTGAAAGTAGCCTAAGACTGAACATCTATTAATCAGGGATTGCTTTGGCACTAGCCACATTGATTTCTGCCGGCCCCATACTGGTGAAGGAATCAGCTGCAGAAATGTCCAGAACAAATCTGCCCAATGTGAATATACCCTTTAAAGTGGTTGTGCCATAAAAAAACAGCACCTGGATCTCAACACTTTTGTAATTTCATGAAATTAAAAAGTTTAGCATAGCCACTGAGTTATTCAATAAAATGTATCTGTATAGCACCATCTGCTTTTCCTTATTTCTCTGTCCACCTCACTGAGGTGGTCACACATGCTCAGTTTAAATCTTCAGCTGTTACCGACCCTGTCATCTGTTAGAAGCTGTGACAGTTACAGCTAAATAACTACATCAGAAAGCCGTGATAGGAAGAGAGCTACAGAAGAAAGGATACACCCCCTGAGCTGCCAGCCTGAAATAAATCTGGCAGAACAGTTGGAGCAATGAATGTGGAGATCTCTGGATCCATGTGAGGTACAGGGCTGGGTCTAACTTTGTTAGAAAGAGATTGTCATGTACTATATGATGTCTGATTTTTAATTTTTCACATTGATCATGGCATAACCCCTTTAAAGTACAGTATAGCTGTCAGCCGGCTGCTATTCCTTTCCACTCCCCCATACACATGCATGCACAGCTTGTGTGCCTGTGGTCTCAATTGGCAAAAGAGTATAATCTGCTGCCACAGCTCTCGCACAAGCGCCTTGTCCCCTTTAAACGGCCGATCAGAGAAGGTGTGAAGAGTCAGAATCCCACCGATATGATCCTAATGGCCTAAATTCTGAACCTGGAAAATCTCATTAAGGTTTCCCTTTATTGACAGCAAGCAGAGATCTTAAAAGCAATGAGGAATTGATGCACAGGGTATATTATGAAACTTTTAGCACTTACAATAGAGAAGCTACATCCGTATAGACCAGTCGGAATAACAAATAAAGAGGAGCTGTCACCAGGGGCGTACACAGATCTCATAGGGCCTCACAGCAAAATTTAGTATGGACCCCTTTACCCTACCAAGTTTCCCAGTACATGCGTGATGATCACTCCTAGAAAACGCAAAGCGCACAGCTCCAGATTTCTGATGAATTTTACGTACGGGAAGAGATTTTAATTTAAAAAAATGCAATAGAAAATAGTCGCCCTCTCCTTCACTCACTGAAAAAGTGAAATCGGTGATTCATAAATATGGCGCTCATTCTGAACAGCGTATTTTTTAATGAGTTGGCAAAAATACATTAATACATCTCCCAGCTATTAAAAAATTGGCTGCCTGCAGCCACCACTAGGGGGAGCTCAGTACATAGGTGTCACGTTAGGGATTAGTGAAGCCCTGAACACCACCCGCACCACTGTCCCTACCTAATTGACTGATCCGCTCTAGGTGACGGCCCATAACTGGATGGCGGTCCTTTCCTTACTAAATGTAGAATTGTACAAGGATAAAAGACAAAAGTAATGACAGATGCACAGAGCGGACAATGAACAACAAGGCCCAAGAAGAAGAGACTCAAACTTACAAGCCAAGGTCAATACCAGGAGGAGCCAAACAAAGCCCAAATCAGGAACCAGAAAGCAATATCGTCAGAGGTCACATCAGAAAGCCACGTCACAATCCAAATCATCAAAGGGGAAAGTATGGCAGCAAGCAGAGGTCAGTAATCCAGAAGTCAAGGTAAGTATAAGTCAGGCTAGTGTGAGGCAGAAACCAATCACAGGCACTGTGGCCAGCAGTTGCCTGGATTAAATAGGCTATGCTTCCGATCATGTGACATGTCCTGCGTCACGTGACCAGTGATGTCACCGCGCTGGATGAGCCAGCACAAGATCTCGCTGGTCGGCACTGCAGCAATCAGAGTCCCGCCTTAATATCATGGAAGGGATGCTGGAGATGGCGCTTACTGGGAGGAGCGCCCGCCGGCAAAGGTGTGGACATCTATCTGACATCAATGCCGGCAGCACTGCTTGTCTCAGAGCGTGCCTGCCAGCCCGTAAAAATAGGAATTTATACAGTTACCATTTACTGTAATGGAAGCTGAAATAAGTCTTTGCTTTGACCTCCCTCTAGTGGAGGCTGCACGAAAATGCAGTGTTTTTTCATTTCGGGAAAAGGAGTTCAGTGCTGAGCCTCCCTAACCATGGGTTCCACAGCAGTTCTGTGGTCTGCCTCCATTGAAAGTACGCCGCTGCTTGTCCCTTCTCCTGACATCTCTGTTTTAGTAACTAGTTTCATTCCCCATATAATAACAATTCTGGAACATCTATTCTTATGTCTTTATGTTGTGCCATTCCTCTATTATTCCTGCAAGAAGTTATGAATGAATTACTAGCAGTTTGCAGTGAAGGTCCAGATGGGTTTCAGTATTTGGGGGTGTGTCCCTGCACAATCTGACACCGGCAGCACTGATTGGATAGTGTCACACTGTGCAGGGACACACCCCCAACTGGACCTACAACATAAAGTCATAAGAATAGATGCTCCAGAATTGTTATTACATGGGGAATGCTAGTAGTTAGTAAACCAGACATGTCAGGGAAGGGTCCTCTTTAAGGGTTCATTCACACAAAGTATTTTTTGTTTGTTTACGTTCCGTTTTTTTACAGGTCCGTATGTGAAACCATTCATTTCAATGGGTCCGCAAAAAAAAAGAAAAAAAAAAGAAATGAAAATGTGAAATGTGTACATTCCGTTTCCGTATGTCTACTCCACAAAGCAATAGAACGTGTCCTATTCTTGTCCGTTTTGCGAATGAGGACAGGCATTGTTACAATGGATCCGCAAGAAAAAATGGATCCCACGCGGATGTAATCCTTTTTTTTTTTGCGGACTGCAAAATACATACGGTCGTGTGCATGAGCCCTAATGTTGTCAAAAAAAACCCCTCCACACTTTCCTGCCTCTCCTCTCAGTGAATGCCTCTTGTCCCTTGCCGTCTGATTAAGACACATATACATTTCCCTCTTAATTGTGAACAACTTAAACCTCTAATTCGTCGGCGCAATCAATAAAACTTTCCGGTAATTACAGGTGCTTCTTGCGGAGAAAATTTTGCAAAGCATCCCAGCAAATAATTGGCGCCGGGATGAGACAGTCACACTTTGCTTTAATAGAAGACGATGGAGCGTGATTTCATCTTGGCCCCATTTCTCCGCGATGTGGATATTAATGTTCTAGACATTTAGGTAAATGGTTTTCATGAACCACACATCAAAGGTGAACCAGCGCCAATCCTACTTTATGCAGACCATGCTGTTTCTTTTGTTATAATCCTTCTAGGACTTCAAAGACTACCGGAAACCTTCTACCAAGCATGTTCATCTTGTGAGCTTAACATAAATTATGCTAAGACAATGATCGTCTTGTAGAGCGGACGGCACATACATAGGAATACTATAGGAAGGATTATATGCATGTAATTCACATTAAACTGAGGAGGGAAAAAAAAAAGACGGACATGTTGACCCAGAGAGATAGACGCTGTGCTGAGATGTATTATGGAGAATGGAGTGAATATGGCGCATGCTCACCTCGACCCATAAACCTGACCATCTTGTATTAGATATGGGGATTTGTGATTCTGTTCTTGTATTATAGGGGTTATCCAGGAGAAAGGGCTAGAAACAGAAGACATCTGAAAGTACTTACCTCTCTGAAGCACCGCCGATCCCTGCACCTCCACAGTGGTTACTGTAAGTGGCTCCCTTTTTTGAATTTTGTTCATTCCAGATGCAATATCTTCTCTTTCAGGTACTTTACGGGTGTTATCTTCTGGTCCAGGCACTTTATGGGTGATACGGTATCTTCTGGTTGTGACACTTTACGGGCACCATCTTCTGGTCAGGGTACTTTACGGGCACTATCTTCACATCTGGACAATTTACGGGCACTAACTTCCTATCTTGGCACTTTACGGGCACTATTTTCATTTCTGGGCACTTTACAGGCACTATCTTCATGTAGGTGCACTTTATGGACACTATCTTCCAATTTGGGCACTTTTTCAAGCACTATTTTCACTTCTGGGCAATGTACGGGTACTATATTCCGGTCCAAGCACTTCACAGGCACTGTCTTAACGTCTGGGCACTTTACGGGCACTATTGTCTGGTCCAGGCACTCTTTCAAGCACCATCTTCATGTCCAGGCAATATCTTCACGTCTGTGCACATAATCAACATTATCTGCATGTTTGGGCAATTTATAGGTGCTATTTTCCTATCCAGGCACTTTATGGACACTATCTTAATGCCCAGGCACTTTACAGGCACTATCCGACTCCACCACCACTACTGTTCACTGTTAACTGTTTGAAAAGGTTGCAGTGCTCCGGTGAGTGCTGCAGCCTTTTCCTAGGCTACCAATCCACCATGTTTTTTTTTTGTTACATTTTGGCATTGTTCATTGCTAACTTAACATGTATCCAGATTTGTAGCATGGGCTTTTTAGTTTCTTCTGACCTCAGCAGTTGCGGGGCAGGTGCCCGGCAAAACCAGCTTAACAATAAAGTGCCTCATGTACTTTAGGCCCTCGATGTGCTATTATATTAACGTCTGTGGTCATGTTGGCATATCCAATAGAAGTATAGAGCTTAAAAGCAGTGTGAACAAAACCTTACATGGTTGCTCATTTATTGGAATTGGTACTGGTGTCATGTAATACTAAACTTTCCCTGCAGGGACTGCTCATAGCGCTTCCTGCCAATACCAGCTGGTCATGCAGGCTTCAGTAGATGTCTGTTTTGCAAAACGGTAGTCCATTCGGGACAAGCCCTTAAAGTAAAAAACTCCATCTATAATCGTGCCCTTGAGTTTTTAGAGAAAATTTCAATGGTTGTCAAGATTAATCATACATTTCCATATAATTCAGGAAAAGTCGGACACTATTCCAGTTTCAGGGTTCATCACCAAGTTATTCCAATATTTTAGCACAGTTGCCCACTAGGGATAAGTGAATAAGTCAAAATCCGATTGAGGTCCGATTCTGTTGAATCGGTCGATTGATTTGATTCGGGTCTGAATCGATTCTACCCAAATCGAAAATGCTCCGATTGCCCTGAAAATTGATATATGACACTCTGAGGCCTCCTATATTTTTTATCTTGTCTCTCATGTTTTACATTTTTTTAAAATTATTTCCCTCTCTCTAAAATTTGCCCAAATCACTAAAAATTTGAATTTGGATCCAACTTGAATTTTTATAAAATCTAGGTTAAATCCAATACTGCTGATTTAAGGGGGCAAGCACAGGACATGAAATATTAAAGAGGTTGTGCAGGCAGTATATATTGATGACCTATCCTCAAGATAGGTCATCAATATCTGATCGATGGGGATCTGACTCCCGACACTGCCGCCGATCAACTGTTTGAAGAGGAGGCGTCCCTCGTGCAAGCGCTACTTTCTTTTCAAAATTACCCTTCCCGTTGTCTAGGAAGTCTCAGCAGTGCAGTTAATTTCAGGTACTTGTTCCATACAGTTGAACGTGTAGTAATCTTGAAGATCAAGCCCAGCTGATCATCGGGGGTGCTGGGAGTCTGACCCTCACCGATCAGATATTGATGGCCTAACCTGAGGATAGGTCATCAATATGTACTGGATGCACAACCCCTTTAAACCTAGAGCTCTGTCCCCATGACAGTCCTCCTTGTCTCTGATCTTGCGCTTATTTATTATTATTATTAACTTGTTTATTTATTTTAATTTGACAGTTTCCCAAATAATTATGCAAATATCCAATATATTTATAGATTTCATGTAAGAGCTGAAGCCGGAGAAGAAACGCTTCTAGCAGCCTTATTACCACTCATGAAGCGGAAATGAACATGTAGGAAATTTTAGTTGAAATAGTGAAATTAATATTTCACAGCTATGTAAAGGAATGCATTATCAAAGCATTAAGATATGATTAAACTGACATTTCTTAAGGAAAGGAAAGAAGCATTAGAAAGCTATTCTAAAAGGACTGAGTGCTACATACTCTAGATTTTATCATCACTGCTTACTCAGGGATCTTTAAAGAAGCTTATTACCAAGTACCCTAAGACGGGATGTGTACAGATCAGAGGAATGTGCGTTAATGCACCTGACAGATTCTCCTATCATACTGAGCATGTCAATCAGTATTCAGACTTTGCAAACAGCTTCGTGCATTGTATTTTATCCTGTGCTAGTTACATGCTGTATTATCACGGTACGGAAATGTCACAGTCTTGAAGTGAATATGCATATATAACATACATATGAAAAATTATACATACATATATAAGTGATGCACATGCACCAGACCGTCTGTATGATGTAAAGGGAAATGTAATTCATCAGAACAGGTCACCTTCTTCAGGAACCGGCATGTACACTCTGACCAGTCTGCAGCTACACGGCCCCATACACAGCAAGCTGCAGACCGATCAGAGTGTCCATACTGGCCTCTGTCCAGCTTCTGAACGGACGCATGGAAGAAGGTGACTGTGCGAGTTGCCACCTCCCAGGGCCCAATCATGGTACAGATTTATCGGAATGCCAAGTGGTGTGGTGTGGCCTAAATAGTCTCTGTGCGTGTCACGTTGCTCCTACCTGGATACTGTCACTCCCCAGGGCTTGGCTCCTATGCAATAAAGAGGATGAATAATGGTGCAATGGTGGAGATGGAGAATAAATCGAGTCCAGATCTTTATAAAATTCAACAACTTTACTTGAAAAAACTTGCATCCAAACAATATTCAAGCTTTTTCTTGGTTCCAGCAGGATTTAGCATAAACTGGCAGGCAAACTTGGATACTCTGCTTTCTCTCTTTCTGCTGTAATAAACTTGGCTTTAGTCTGGTGGCTGGACTTTAGGACCAATCTGGTACATTTGGAATGGGGTGCCTTTGGCTGTTGACCCCCTAGTGACACTCTGTCTGTAGATCTGCAAGGAGTCAGGTTGCTCTCTGAGCTACTTTCCTTTTGAGACTTCTGCATCAGGAGGTGGAACTTTCCCCTTGTGGCTACATCTTTCATGTCTTCTCAGCTCTACTATTGAGTCTAAAGTGGAATAAACTAGAATTACAACCCTTCCCTTTGGTAGGAAACAGGACTGGCCCACTTCTGCCCAAAAGGGGGAGAATGGAATGGTAAGTTCCATTTTATCTAAGGATCTATCTCTCTACCATATAAACACCGCCATCTGATGGACAATCAGGAACTTTGCATGAACATAACAGTTTGCTATATTACACAATGTAATAGGACCTGGAAATAAATACAAAGATGACATTATTGGTAGCAATTAAAGACAGTAGCACTAACACTTTCAGCCAATTGTGGTTCTTCTATGGGATTGGATCAGATGACTAGCCTTTTCTCCTCACACGTATCAATAAACCAGTTGTCCTGTCTTGGGCCTCTTTTGGTAGGTACTAACCACTGTATACGATGAATGCCCTACAAGCTATGATGTTTAGAAAATGCTTTGACCCAGTCGTCTACCCATCAAAATTTGACCCTTGTAAAAGTTGCTCAAATGCATACGCTTCCCCATATTTCCTGTTTCCAACAAATCAGCTTCAAGAACTGGTGGTTCACTTGCCGCTTCTTGACAGGAGCCATGAGATCATCCATGATACTGTATTCACTTCACCTGTCCAAATTCGTAAAGATCCAGGAGTTGCAGTTTAAAATCACTTTTTCATTAGTAACATGTTAAAGAGAGTCTGTCAGAAGTTTTGTTGATGCAAAACTGCTGGCAGACACAGGTCAGCTGGTGGAAAGGAGGTAATATATACCTTCTTCCCTGCTTTGTATCAATGGAATTCTATAAAAATGAACTTTGAATGCTCAGGGCGCCGCTCCTGCAAGTGCACAGGGGATGGGACCACAGGCTGCAGTGCTTCAATCTCAGTGCAGCTCTATGAGCAGCTCCACAGCCCCCCAGGGGGTCCAACTAGGAAAGCACTACAGCTGTCACAGCAGATGCAAGGGGCTGAACAGCTGCTTATGCACTGAGCCTGAAGCATTTTACAGCACTCCATTGATTAAAAGCAGGGAGGTACAGTATATATTACCTTCTTTCTTCTGCCCTGATCTATGTCTCTGGGAAGTTTACACTGACAAAACTGCTGACAGACTCCCTTTAAAATGTTACTTATAAAGAAGTGATGCACTTGAAAGAAAAAGAAAACCAACCCTGCTGGTTTTCTGAATTATGCTTTTTCGTAGTAGTGTGGCATTTGCAGTATTAATGTTGAACAGCCAAATTTTGTCAAGTAGCCGTAGCCAGTCAGTGTCAGACTGGGCTATCTAGGGCCCACCAGTAAACTTTATTTTGAGGGCCCACCATATGGATATATCCAAATTGTACCTGCTCACACAGCAGCAGACAACAGCAAGATGCTAAAAGATGATTGAGTGACTTTGAGAAGGTGTGTCCCTGGGAAAGGAGGACACTGCCTCTGAACCTTGAAGTCATCTCAGCCACAGGAACGTGCCTATAATAATAAAATGGGTAGTGTCTTAAGGTGCTGTATACTGCCTATCAATATGTAGTGCAGTATGTCTACTGTTTTATGCCACTTCTGCAGGGGGTGGGTGACAAGGGGCCCACTGGAGGATTCACCTGTACCTCTGTTGGGACAGTCTGAGCCTGCTTACAGTTGGCCATCATTAGTTTGTCCACATTTTTTGCCTATATTTTGCCTCCACTTTGGCTAGCCTTTGGGTTAGACTTCATGCACACGTAGGAGTGCGGAAGCAGAGGCTGGCGGATGATGATGATGAGTCAGTGACCTGGCCAGTTGAGATATATATATATATATATATATATATATATATATATATTATATATATATATATGTTTCTCTTTACTAAAGTGCAGAATAGGAGTAGTAGTAAATCTGACAGTATCAACGCAAAATTCCATCTAAATTAAAGTGCAATTCTTCCCCATCAGTAATGTATGGATAGCAGCAGTGATGGGGGTTGTGGTACTCCTTCCTTCTGTCTTTCTAAAGCCTCTCTGCAGAACCATCTTAGTAGATGTTTCAGCAATTCTCAGACTGAGGGATAAAGAAATAAGCTACAATTGGCCAAGCCGTCTCAAAGCGTGAAAGGGTGCGTTAGCAATGTTCTCCCTCTCAGCAACAAAGTTTCTTTCTGCCATAAAATGAGCACAATACCTTGCTGAATGATTCCAGTGCATGGCCTTGCAGATTCTGGATCTTTAAATCTTACTTTCTCGTTCTGGAGCACTTTGGGCGAAGTAGCTTTAGATGTAGATGTCACAGAGATGGAGGTTCTTTAAGCTCAGGCCTAGTTCTGAGAAGAAAGTACAAGTAGGTCCTCTCTCTTCCTCAGCTAAACACACACCGTCTACTGACTAACTAACCAAGGGCAGGACCCAGATCCATCTCCTGACAACCTAAAAAAAGATTGAGTCAAGGTGTTAACTCTGAATTATCCATACAATGCTTTTGGGTGCACAAATACAGTAAATCAGAACACTTTTACTCAACAATACAAAATTCTAACAGTTAACCTTTTGCAGTACTGCTGTGTGCATGAAGTGTGCTAGATATATACTTTCTATATACTGTAGACCGGAGTTGTTTTTTAGCTCCTGTAATTACAAGGTCTTTTTTTATTTGTACAATCTCATTTACTTCCATCCCTTTTTAAATAAAAAAGTATGAAAAAACTGTATCTCATAAAAGGTAGAAAATGAAATGATAGGAGAATCCTGCAGAGTTTTTTACATTAGTTGTAATTACGTGTCTACATCAGCATATATTATCTTGATTATTTTGCAGCATTTTTAAGCTGTCGCTTCTTCTCTATGGAATTACCCCATAATCACCACTGGTAAAAGATAATAAAATGGAAGATACAAAACATTGTTTAATAAATTAAAGTTGGCCATTAATTTAAATGCGGGTGGTCATTAACCTGGAAGGCTATCTAAAAAGCAATTAAGGCGAAGCTTTCATTAAGGCGAGTATGAATATGGGCATAAAACGCACCTATCACAGGTGTAACAACAATTAATTACCCGGTAATGTGCCGCATCACAGTGCACATTTTTTTTTCCCGTTTTGTCTCTTTATAACGTTTACAAAGTGAGACGTATACTATGTTTTTACAAATAGCTTAACATTAAAAGTACTTACTTGAATTTTGAGAAGAAACATGTGAGAAAAACACGTTTTCCTGTTCCTTAATATCAGAGCGTCTAATGATGTTAGGATACCCGAAGCAGATAATGAGTCTCTAAGGCCCAAGTTATAATGAGGACTGGAAAAAAGGACGTTTTAAAGAAAAGACATATCATTTTTTTTTAAATTTAAATAAAAGTTTGCAATCTAATTTTCTATTCCAGACCCTTAAAGGGGACATATTGCAGTTCACTGCAGAATTAGTAGAGAGGAGCACAGCTATAGTAGAGCCTAAGAGACAGGAATATTACATTGTAATTAGCTATTCTTCAATATTTTTAGTAAATATTAATCCACTTATAAAGTTTACATTAGATTACTTATCCTGTGCTAATATCCTTTATTATACTCCAGAGCTGCACTCACTATTCTGCTGGTGGAGTCACTGTGCACATATATAACATTACTTATCCTGTACTGATCCTGAGTTACATCCTGTATTATACTCCAGAGCTGCACTCACTATTCTGCTGGTGCAGTCACTGTGTACATACATTACTTATCCTGTACTGATCCTGAGTTACATCCTGTATTATACCCCAGAGCTGCACTCACTATTCTGCTGGTGGAGTCACTGTGTACATACATTACATTACTTATCCTGTACTGATCCTGAGTTACATCCTGTATTATACCCCAGAGCTGCACTCACTATTCTGCTGGTGGAGTCACTGTGTACATACATTACATTACTTATCCTGTACTGATCCTGAGTTACATCCTGTATTATACCCCAGAGCTGCACTCACTATTCTGCTGGTGGAGTCACTGTGCACATATATAACATTACTTATCCTGTACTGATCCTGAGTTACATCCTGTATTATACTCCAGAGCTGCACTCACTATTCTGCTGGTGGAGTCACTGTGTACATACATTACATTACTTATCCTGTACTGATCCTGAGTTACATCCTGTATTATACCCCAGAGCTGCACTCACTATTCTGCTGGTGGAGTCACTGTGTACATACATTACATTACTTATCCTGTACTGATCCTGAGTTACATCCTGTATTATACCCCAGAGCTGCACTCACTATTCTGCTGGTGGAGTCACTGTGCACATATATAACATTACTTATCCTGTACTGATCCTGAGTTACATCCTGTATTATACTCCAGAGCTGCACTCACTATTCTGCTGGTGGAGTCACTGTGTACATTCATTGCATTACTTATCCTGTACTGATTATGGAGTACTCCAGAGCTACACTCACTATTCGGCTGGTGGAGTCACTGTGTAGATACATTACATCACTTATTTTGTATTGATCCTGACTACTGAGTTACACCCTGTGTTATACTCCAGAGCTGCAAAGATAGTTCTGCTTGTTTCTATTTGACACAGTCAGGCATAGTGTCTTCAGAAACATCACTATGAGCTTAGCCATGCTCCTATAAGAGAAAAGGTCCCTTTACTCGGGACGGTGTACAAAGAGATTGTCAGGAAAGAAGCGTTCCTTCCTGACAATCTGCTGATCACTAGTGGAAGAGATCGGTGCATTTACATGTAGCGATCTCCTCCAGAGTATGGGGCGGAGTGATCGCTAATGTCATCGCTCTTCTCCATAAGGACTCATTGTTTGCTGGCAGGAGATCGTGCTTACATAGCACAATCTGTTGCTGGTAAAAAAAAATCATTTTTACGTTTGCACAAATGATCAGATTACTCGATGAACGAGCGTTTCACTCGTTCATCGGGTAATCGGCGGAACTTTTATACCACACATTCATTGCTAACGAGTGATACTATAAACCCTCATTAGCGATAATTCTCGGCCCATGTAAAGGGCCCTTAAAGGGGTTGTCTCACTTCAGCAGGTGGCATTTATCATGTAGAGAAAGTTAATAGAAGACACTTAATAATGTATTGTGATTGTCTATATTGCTTCCTTTGCTGGCTGGATTCATTTTTCCATCACACTATACACTGCTCGTTTCCATGGTTACGACCACCCTGCAATCCATCAGTGGTGGTTGTGCTTGCACAATATAGTAGAAAGCGTCAGCCTCTCTGGTGGTCGGAAGCTCACATAGGCTAGTGCTTTTTCCTATATTGTGCAAGCATGACAACCAGTGATGGATTGCAGGGTGGTCTGTAACCATGGAAACCCGCAGTGTATAATGTGATGGAAAAATGAATCCAGCCAGTAAAGGAGGCAATATGGACAATTACAATACATTAGTAAGTGCCTTGTATTAACTTTCTCTACATGATAAATGCCACTTACTGAAGTGAGACACCCCCTTTAAGTCCACACAAGACAAAATTGCTGTGCAATGGAATATAAATCTCATCTACATGCTGTGAAAATGTCCCGCACTGTAATTGTATGGTGTTATGGATTTTAAAAACCGTAGCATAACACGTGGGCATACCTTAATGCAGGGGGACAGTCATTTTTGTGCTCCATTAGATTACTGCAGAGGGTCTGGAGTCATGATTAGACTTCTGAGAATACCACCACCGCAGCAAGCTGTTGTTGTAACTCAAGATCAATACAAGATAAGTGATGTGATGTATTTGGAAACTTTATATAAACTGTAAAATTGCGTCCAATGGTAGAATTTTGAGAGAAACAAATGAAATAAACTTTACGATGAGAAAACCAGGCCTGTTCACAGGTTGTATGTTTTATTGCCTCACAGCCTGATTAATTTCAATGGGAGCAGTGCTGCATTAACCAGGAGCTGTGTAGTTCTGGCACCGGAGCTACTGCAGAACAGCTGATCGGCAGGACGCAAGATATCAGACCCCACTGATCAGAGAATGATGGGCTATCCTGAGGATGTACCATCACTTATAAAGAGTTGGACAACCCTATTAGAGCTGTGGATACTGGGAATTAATCTGATTGGGGTAGAGTATTCCAGAGAATTGTTGCAGCTTGAGAAAAGTCTTGGCGACAGAAGAGGAGGTTTGGATTATGGAGAGGGTTAATCTTATAAAGTCATTGTCAGCATTTGGTACACAGGTAATGTGGTAGACAGAGCTGGGGGAGGGGAGATGCAGAGGGAAGGGCATTTGTATTTTATTTTTAGGCTATCCACACAGTCGTTGCCTCTTTTTCATGACAGATAGGACATTAGTAACATAACATAGTAACATATTTTATAAGGCCGAAAAAAGACATCTGTCCATCCAGTTCGGCCGTTTTTCTACAAGTTGATCCAGAGGAAGGCAAAAAAAAAAAAACTGTGAGGTAGAAGCCAATTTTCCCCACTTTAGGGGAAAAAATTCCTTCCCGACTCCAATCAGGCATCAGAATAACTCCCTGGATCAACGACCCCTCTCTAATAACTATAACCTGTAATATTATTACCTCCAGAAATACATCCAGGCCCCTCCTGAACTCTTTTAGTGAACTTGCCATCACCACCTCCTCAGGCAGAGAGTTCCATAGTCTCACTGCTCTTACCGCAAAGAATCCTCTTCTATGTTTGTGTACAAACCTTCTTTCCTCCAGACGCAGAGGATGTCCCCTCGTCACAGTCACAGTCCTGGGGATAAATAGATGATGGGAGAGATCTCTGTACTGACCCCTGATATATTTATACATAGTTATTACATCTCCCCTCAGTCGTCTTTTTTCTAAAGTGAATAACCCTAATTTTGATAATCTTTCTGGGTACTGTAGTCCACCCATTCCAGTTATTACTTTAGTTGTCCTCCTCTGAACCCTCTCCAGCTCTGCTATGTCTGCCTTGTTCACAGGAGCCCAGAACTGTACACAGTCCTCCATGTGTGGTCTGACTAGTGATTTATAAAGTGGCAGGACTATGTTCTCATCACGGGCATCTATGCCTCTTTTGATGCAACCCATTATCTTATTGGCCTTGGCAGCAGCTGTCTGGTTAGGTTCAAATCCGACCAAGGACAACATCTGCATGGATTTTGTATGTTCTCCCCGTGTTTGCATGGGTTTCCTCTGGGTTCTCCAGTTTCCTCCCACACTCCAAAGACATACTGATAGGGAACTTAGATTGTGTGCTCCATTGGGGACAGTTAGATGTTAATGTCTGTAAAGCGCTGCGGAATATAGTAGTGCTATATAAGTGTATAAAATAAATAAATAATATTTTTTCAGTATTATTTTACCCACAATGTGTATTATTGTTTTGCTCTTTGTTGTAAATTTTAGATGTCTATAGGGAGTTTCACAGTCAGATTTCATTCATTGGCAGTAATCAGAGATATTTCAAAATATTGAAAAAATTAAATTAATTTAGACTAGAAAACCCCTAAGCTACGTTAGTATATGGTCTTCTAGACCTTTTTGCAGTCACACCCTGAAGGGGTTGTGCCAAAATGAACTGTTATTTTAATATAATTCAGCATTAAAAACAAGTTACTTTGTGTTATAAAAATTCCCTTTTACTTAATTATAATGGCTCCACCTGGTGTTTAACTTGTATAGTAATGTACATGTCCACCTATAGAGGTGGTCGCACATGCTTGGTTCAATCATTCAACTGCCACCACCAGCACTATCTACTATTATTACTGCTGTGACAGTTACAGGACTGCAGCAGAACTGACACAGCCCCTAAGCTGTCATAGGGAGAGAGTGGCAGCAGGAAGGATACGCTACTTGACATTAGAAAAGGCGAGAGCAGCTGATGAAAGGACATGTCCGCTGAACTGTGATAGGGAAAGAGCTGCTGTAGAAAGTACATGGCCCCTGAGAAAGGACACTTGACCTGAGCTGCCATCCTGAAGAAAAGTGCAGCAATTAAAGCAATGAATGGGGAGATCTCTGGATCCATGTGAGGTACAGGGCTGGTTCTAGAAAGGTTAGAAAGAGATTGTCATGTACTATATGATGTCTGATTTTCATTTGTTACATCAATTATGGCATAACCCCTTCTAAGACCTCATACCCCAAACTGTCATGCCAATTGTTACAGACATGTGTACAGAAAATGGTTATGGAACCATTGTGCTAAGTAACAGTTTGACATTGGGCCAAACCCTTGGAGCATTATTCTGGTGCCTCCCTGGTATTCACCCTTTGACCCCTATACAGAGATGTGGACTTCACTGTGGGTTAAATTGTAATATGCAGGCGGCACTCCGTTCAAAGCGCGGTGTACTTGTCTTGTAGATGGCGTCTAAACAATATCGCAGAAGAAAGACCGGCACTCGCTTCGTTCCCAATAGAGAATGCTTACTTTATTTACCACATCAATCGTGACGCATTTCGGCACTAGCTGTGCCTTCTGCAGACATGACTGTGGGTTAGTGACCAGACTGCTACCTCCAGGAATGTAGCAGAGCTTGGCAAGACAGACTTCAAGAATGGACTTCAGGAACCCATTCAGACAAAGCAGATATGTGTGCAGAAACACGTTGAGATGGACATTAGGAACTAGGACACTGTTTAGACATAGTAGAACTTGGCAGGACGAACTTAAGGTAATGAACTTTAGGAACTTGTATATTGTTCAGACATAACAGATACATGAGCAAAAAGTAGCAAGAGAACAGGCTCAGAACTAAAGGACACAGCGGACAGGAATATGGACAAAAGCCGGCACACACAGACAGATGGAAAACTCCATACAGACTCTATCAGAGCACAAACTATGGCTTATGACACTAGGTCAGAATTCAAACATGGACATAACCAAAAGGATCCAAACACAAATTTGAGATCTAAACTCCAACCCAAGGCACAGACAGACTCCAAACGGAACAAAGGAAGACATGGCATGACAAGAAAGACATGACATAATTGCACAACCAGGGCAGGTCACAGTACTCAAGAGACATTGACCAAACTGACACAGAACTCAAGACTAAACAGCGGACTTAACGAACCAATAAGTCAAACAGGTACAGAAACACACAGCAAGGGAGAGAGTAACCTTTACAATACCAGATTGAGCAGGAGTACAAGCACATAGGCACAATTCACACCACAAGTAACAACACCGATCAGTTGTTTGCGAAAGCAGCGGCACTGGCCTTCTCGCTCTTTCCTGCGGGCCAGTGACGTCACAACTACTATCACTGGCCGGGGCTTTGCTAATCCCTGTTCTCTCCAATGGGGCAGGCTGTGCCCAGGCCAGTGATAGAAGTTGTGACATCACTGGCCTACGGAAAAGAGCGAGAAGGCCAGTGCCACTGCCTTCTCAAACAGCTGATCGGTGGAGGTTCCAGGTGTCAGACCCCCGCCGATCAGATGCTGATGATCTATCTAAAGGACAGATCATCAGTACTAAAAAGCTACAGAACCCCTTTAAAGCAATAATTCAGGAGGGTCAGGGGCTCTAATTACTGTTGGAAAGAACAAGAAATGAACATCCAAGGATATATATTTACCAAGGAACCCACTCCCATTACATTTAACCACTTCATATATACCCCATGACCTTGTCCAAACTCTTTCCCTTGTATTAACTAAATAATTAACCCCTCACCACCTAACCACCTGCTGATATCATGGAGCCCGAACTCATCATTCCCCCCGTGATCTTTCTGGACGTACTCAGATACCTCCACGATTTACATACATATAGAACCTCTTTAGATAATAAGCATCATCTCACCAAACCTACTGGAAACTGGCAGATTTTTAATGAAAGGGAAACATTTTAAATGGGTGGAAAATTAACTGCAAAATAAATATCAGAAAAGTGGAGATTTCAAGGAAAAGGAAAGTTTTGGTCAAATAGGATTTGGCTGAAGTAGGAAATGAGTAGTTAAAATGACTGTGTAATGAATGCAGGATGGCGGAGGAGAGCACATCATAAAGTCTGAAGAAAATGAGACTGAAGTCAAAAACCTCCAATGTTTACTGCCTCCTAATAAATATCCGGCTTATGACTATTCTTAAGCTAGTGTCTTGATGTATTTAGTCCGGGATGCTGCTCATCAGGTTGGCGTTATTAATATTATACAAATCTAATTAAAGCTTCTTGTAGTTGTAAATGATGACATCATCAATTTCTGGTTTGTCTGCTGCGTGTTACTCTTCAGCATTTAGTCAGTTAGAAGAAACTAAATACACATTTGTAAGCAATTGTTTCTGTGCCAAATGCCAATGTATAAAAAAACAACTTTGCAAATAGTCTTAAAAACATCTTACTGTGTTGTGTATGCAGCTCCTATGCAGACATATACGTCTCCACTAGTGTAGATATAGGGGTTGCAACGGTGGCAGTTGTGATAGAGCCCCAAAACTGTGGGGGTTTGTGGCTTTCCTTCACCAGGTCTCTCATTTTAGTTAGAGTACGACTACACAAAGTAGCACCACTGTGTCAACCAACAAGTTTGGCTTTGGGATACTCCTAAGGGTGTTATCCCAGCAGTCCATTGGTTTTCACCCTTTAATCACTGTACAGTGATCCCTCAAGATACAATATTTCCAGCATACAATGGTCTTTTCTGACCCATCGTAAGTTGAAACTAGACTCAACATACAATGTCTCAGACTCAGATCCAACCAAGGCCACTTCTCTGGTAAAATATCTGTATAAGGCCCAATTCACACGACTGTATGAATGGGGCCGTATCTATTCCGCAATATTGCTGAATAGATGCGCCCCCATTCACCTCTATGGGAGCGCACAGCCCTGCATAAAAAGATAAAACATGTCCTATACTTCTCCGCATGAGCGGACAAATATAGGAATTTTGAATGGGGTGCCCGGCGGTATGTTCCGCTGCGCTGCGGAACACACGCTGGGCGGCAGCCGTAGTATTGCGGGTCCGCATTATTGCGGACCTGCAATAATACAGCCATCTGAATGAGCCCTTAGTTACTAGTTATCAGCTATTCCTGACTGTTATATGTAAGGACTTGTTTTATCCGTCTTAGTTATCTGCTTATTTTTCTTAAATCTTCATTTTTTTCTTATCTTGGATGACATTTTGGGGCTTTAGAACCGATTACTCAACTTACAGTGGTTTCAACATACAATGGTCGTCCTGGAACAAATTGATATTGTAACTTGAGGGACCACTGTAGAGAGATCTGGATTTTGCTGCAGTGGAACCTCCAGGCCACTACCTCCTGGAGTACCTTCTGTGTAACTGATAGCTGATCAATGGGTTCAGAGACACCAGTGCAAGGCCCTGAGGGATCAGGCAATATCATAGTCATGGATAGGCTGAGATAAGGACAGGTAGGCTACATGCTATATGGAAAATAGTTTGAGGTCAGGGTTTGCAGAGGAAGGGCAATATGGAGGTTATGCACAGGTCAGGCAGTGGAGGGTCAGAATCCAGTAAAAAGGCAGAGGTCAGTACACGGACAGACAATGAGATGTAGCACACATTAGCAGGAACTATCACATTAAGAAGAGTAATGCTCAAGAACCTTACCAACAGAGGAAGGTGCCTTAAGTACACCAGGGCTGTCAAGCATTGGCTGGTGAGTAGTAAGGTGTGTGTGCTGGCCTTTTAGGGTCCGGAAGAAGCATGTGCATGCCAACGGCAGAGGAAGGGAGGCTTTGCAAGCAAGGAGGTCAGGAGGTGGGTCCGTACCACTGGGATACAGGAACCCTTAACCCTATCGATCCAACCTGAACAGGGCTCTTTGCTTGCAAGCCATCTCATTTCCACTAATCCTCTTCAATGTTGTGCAAATCCTATGTAGTAACAAGAAACATTTGGTGAAGGATATTTGCTGAAGAAAGATCTACACGTTATTAAATTCAAGGGTTCACTTACTTATTCTCACTGCACTGTGGATGTTTACTCAATGTACTTACTAAAAGACATGAATGGTACCTCTGTTTGTGGTCTTATAGCCCATACATAGCCTGGAAGTGTGTTGGGGTCACTGTCCTGTTGCACAGCTTCACAGTAGGTGCTATATATGTAGAAATCATCCACTCATCTTTTCTGCAGCGAAAATCTCCCATTTCAACTCATCAGACCAAATAACAGATTTTCACTGGTGTAATGTTCATTCCTTGTGTTATTATTGTGTACAATTGTGTTATTGGCCCAAGCAGTTTTCTTCTTCTACTTGTCCTTCAGTAATGGCTTCTTTGCAGCAAGTGGAGCATAAAGGCCTAATTCTCTGAGTCTTCTCTGTACAGTCTATGTTGAGATGTGTCAGGTACTCGATCTCTGTAGAGCCTTTATGTAGGCTTTAATTTGAGGCGCTGTTAACTTGTGGTTTCTGAGGCTGATAACTCTAATGAACTTATCGTCTGCAGGATAGGTACTGTAACTTCTCACTTTCTTTTTCTGTGGCAGTCGTGAGAGCTAGTTTCATCATAGCATTTGATGGTTTTCAATGACTGAACTTTAAGATGTCAAAATTCTGGAAAATTTCCGGATTGATTGACCTTCATGTCTTAAAGTAATTATGGACAATCCTTTCTCTTCACTTAGTTGAGTGGCTCTTGCCACAATGTGGATTAGATCAGTAGTAGAATAGGGCTGAACACTGTATGGGAGTGTGGACCAACCCTACTACTGCACAACATAAATGATGGTCTCAGACCATTATGAAGGCAAGAAATTCCACAAATTAACTCTTGACAGGATCTACCTGTTAACCATTCCAGGAGGCCACTTCATAATGCTGAATGAGAGAATGCCAAGAGTCTGCAAAGCTGTCATCAAAGCAAAAGGGGGCGACTGTGAAGAATCTAAAATATAAAACAAATTTAAACATAATTCCGTGTGTTCCTTCATCATTGTCACATCTTCCATATGAATCTACAATATAGAAAATAAACAAAAACAAGAAAAACTAAGGAATGAAAAGGCGTGTCCAAACTTTTCACTGGTACTGTACTTCTTGCAACCCTCTCCTCCCACTCTATCTATCTAATATATATATATATATATATATATATATATATATATATATCTTGTCCAAAGTCCAAACTGTGCTTTATTTGGTCACTTCAGCATAATAGAGTGGCAAGTTATAGCGTCACTTGGTGCAGTGAAGTTATACCACCAGCATAACTAAACATAACAAAAGAAAAAATAACAACCTGCCCATCTGGGCTCTACCTAGTACATAGGCAGTTCCTGTCTCACCTATAGAGTCCTGTTTACACCAGGAAAGATCACTCAGCCTCACGGTCAGCCAGTCACTAAGCTCTAACCACACAAGTCAGCTCCCAATGCTTCATTTCCCCAGACTGACATTCTGCTTTATTTCCCCAGTGATGATCCCTTCAGGCCTCACCTGGGATCATCTTGGGCTACAGAAAAAAAACTGTAAAAAAAGGGGTGTGGACCTATCTCCCAGTCCAGCCCATCTAAATTGCAAATGCATCTTTCTGGATTTCTGCTATCTCACCCAGCTGAGGAACCTGGGTGAGATATTCACTCCCTCAACTACTTTCCCATACACATTACCAGTCTCTGTCTATTACTGTTGAGCGAATCAAAGTTCACAAAGTGGTTTTTGATCTGAATTTCAGGGAAAATTCAATTCACCTCAAAGCCGAATTTCCGTGTGCTTCCTGGTAGCAAATCGATTTTCCCGGAAATAGTGTAAAAAAGTAAATAAATCATACTTCATGCATTTGCTCGTGACGGGCTGGCCGCTGAGAAAATGGATGAGATAAATATGATTTTATTTTATTTTTTTTTAATTTTACTCTCTGTTAGTCCCCATTCACACGACCGTATGTATTCCGTGTCCGTATAAAAACGGAACGGAAGACATACGGAATGTCGGACCCATTGACTTTTAATGGGGCTACGGACGTGTTTTGCGGCCAAGTATAGGAGATGTTTAATTTTTTTTGCCGGAGAACTTCCGTAATATACGGATGCGGAATGCACATGGAAAAATGGAAAAATGAATGGATCCGTATGGTTCCGCATCTTATCCGCAAAAATGCGTATAAGATACGGAAATGAACATACGGTCGTGTGAATGGGGCCTTATGAACACGGCACCTGAGGGGTAAAATGATGGGGGGCAGTGCAATCACCGCTCCCTGTCATTGCACACACTACTTGCTTTTTCACAAAGCACATTTCTTTGTCATTCATCGCAAAGCAAATTTTTGGGAAAATTTAGTGAAGCAGACAAATCAAATTTTTTAATACTTTGCTCATCTCTACTATCTATCTATCTATCTATCTATCTATCTATCTATCTATCTATCTATCTATCTATCTATCTATCCACTTTCACAGGAAGTTTACCAATTTCACAATTACAATTACTTCCACCTAAATATAAAAAAACAAGACACAAACTGTATTTCTATACAATTACTTGGTCATTATTTATTTACATGAGCAGAGTAATTACTGGCAACCTAAAAGCTGCATCTTTTCAATATTCATCAAATCTCTCTCCAGACAGGCACTGGGAGAAAGAGAGAATAGACGCGTGTTCTGCAGTTTACAAGATACAGATATTATCTCCAATAAAGAAAAGGAAACAGGAGAGATGTAAATACGATTCTCTGAATAGAAATAACATAGAATAACACAAGCGGTCTAATCAATGTTTTCCAGAACTGGCAAGTGACACTGCTTTGTTTTTTTTTCCTTTTTCTGGAAAATAACGGGAGAACATTACAATATAAAGCGCTATCTCTGCAGGCAAGGTAGATTTAGCAATGTAGCAATGTGTACACTTCCTGCCGGCAGATAGATCAGTAGGTGGAGATCTAAAGTCATGCAAATCGTAGAGTAAATGCAGACAACCAATTTCTAATTACACCGTATCAGCAGATTTGCGTGGAATATAATTTATTTGAAAGAGAGCAGTTTATGATCACCAGACCCCGGCTATGGCTGTTTAGGAATTCAGTACAGTTTGATCTAATCACGAAATCAAAATATTCATGAAATACAATGATATCTCTCTTAAGCAGCCAGCAGCCATTAATTTCGGAATTCGAGTAATTTATTAACATTTATCTGTGCGGTAGACGCTAGGACTGAGCGCAAGCAATAAGGTTAGAAGCAAAAAAAAAAGCTATTTTTTTTAACACTGATTCCGAATGATTTATAAGAGGTTTCTTTAATTTAGGTCAGAAATTCAATTAAAATGTAGGTGTAGTTTTGTTTCAAGATCTGTAGTTAAAAATTCTATTAAAATTCTTATTTCCATTAAAAGGATCTGATATCTGAGAATTCCAACACTTATCCCCAAGGCACCATCAATTCATTCAAGATTCATTTGTGTTCAATAATTCAATGCCGGGGCTTGTAATCAGAAAATATTTCACAGATATAAAGGTACGCCTAATTGCTATATACACTGGTTCGTTTGGCTAAGACATGTCCAATTTAAAAGAAGCAGAGATAATTTGAAAAGTGCAGCGTAGTCACTTGGTCAAAATTGATTGACCAAGAAGGAAGGTGTGCCGATTATTATAGGTTTGCTATTCTTTGTTTTGGGGCAAGAGGGGAACTTCAAGGGAAGGTCCAGCCTGGAAAGCAATTTTATTTTTTTTCTAGTCCAAGTAGGTCTAAGAATATATAGTTAGCATATCAAAAAGACATGCGTCCATCATGCTTAAAGGGGTTGTCCGGGTTCAGAGCTGAACCCGGACATACCCTTAATTTCACCCAGGCAGCCTACCTGATGTTAGCATCGGAGCATCTCATGGATCGCGCAGGGCAAGGGCACTTTTGTTTGTAAACACACATTGCCAGGCGGAGGCTTCCGTCCGACAGTGTGTTCGGTGACATCACCGGCTCAAATGGGCCGGCTTTAGCGCTGCCCTAGCCGTTTTACTGGCTAGGACAGCGCTAAAGCCCGCCCAGCAGTAAGCCCGGCCTGGCAGAGCCTGGTACATCACAGGAACCGGGCTAAATGCCTTTAGAGATGCATGAGATGCTCCAATGCTAACATCAGGCAGGCTGCCTGGGTGAAATTAAGGGTATGTTCGGGTTCAGCACTGAACCCAGACAACCCCTTTAACCAACATGTGGGATCATGGAAAATAATGCACTAAAAGAATAGATGCAAACATTATATATGGACTCACTCTGATATAATAAAATCTGAGATTATATGCCAATATATTTTGATCAAAACACATCTGTGCCCACCTACCCAGCGCCAAGGTGGTCTCAGGTAAGGCAGGTCCTACTCTAAACCTACCTATGCAGTAAGGGCATCTATATTCTGTAGAACATTTTATAAATGTAACCATGCACATCCGCATATTTTCTGTCATATTGTGCAGGATGTTTTTTATCTTTTTTCTGTGTTTTTTTTTTTATTAACCTTCAGGTGTGAAAGTGCTTCTGCCCTGGGAGTAGCATTCATGTGCACTTTTGCCCCGCCTATCTAATAGGCGACCTGCTGTGTGTGCTCCTCCTCTCATCGGTTGCTTGGTGCACGTACAGGTAACTAGGAGCAGCACAGTATATGTGCAGGGTCTGTGCTCTGGAATATAGAAGCACGACTGCATAGGTAGGTATAGAGCAGGGCCTGCCTGAACTGAGACCACTGTGGCGCTGGGTAGGTGGGCACAGTTGTGTTTTGATCAAAATATATTAGCTGAGAGTCTCAGATTTTATTATTAGAATGAGGGCTTAGCCTATATATTGTGTTTTCATCTATTGTGTTAGTGCATTATTTTCCGTGATTTTATAAATGTAGCCATGCACATCCGCATTTACTATCATATCGTGCCGGATGTTTTGTATCTTTTTTCCGTGATTTTTTAAAATCAACATATGGGAATGGATGTGGTTCAATGAAAGGGATGTGGGATACAAGGATTTTATACATTTCCATAAGTACTAAGGTAACATTGTTCTAAGAAATCATGTAAGCTTTTTTTTTTACATGAACTGTTCCTGCTGTGATCGGCTCCTGAGGTGACTATTCCACAGAATCACAGCTCTTATAGTGAAGAAACTTTGTTGCCTTTGGAGATAGAACCTTTTTTTCTCACTCTGTCCCACAGAATTTCTCTCCACTTCCCTTTCCGCTGCATTGCTGTTGTTGTTCCCTCTAAGGCTACTTTCACATCTGCGTTTTTGCTGGATCCGCCATGATAATACAACCGTCTGCATCCATTATGAATGGATCCGGTTGTATTATCTCTAACATAGCCAAGACGGATCAGTCTCTAAAACCTCTGTACGTCAATGGGGGACGGATCCATTTTCTTTTGTGTCAGAGAAAACGGATCCGTCCTCATTGACTTACATTTTGAGTCATGACGGATCCGTCTTGCGCTGCTTGCTGCGCTTTTGTGTGCGCCATGGAAACGCAATTAAACGAAACAGAATGCATTCTGGAGCACTCCTTTTCGTTCACTTCAGTTTTGTCCCCGTTGACAACGAATGGGGACAAAACGGAAGCGTTTTCCTCCTTTCCGCTATAGGATCTCAATAGCGGAAAGGGGAAGCACAGATGTGGTGCCTTTGTAAGCAGCGCATTTTGACACCTGGGTACTACTCCCTCTAACCCGAGCAACACAGAAATGCAAAAAATAAGTATTAAAGTACAGTGCCCTAATAATTAGTTATAAAGCAGCCATACGGGACCACATAGCATCCAGAAAAAATGTATTGAACAGCACCTAGCACAGTGAAGATTATTGTCTGCATCACTGGTGGTCTAGCTCAGTAAAGGGGTTAATGTCAGTGTACCTGGTGGTTTAGGACAGTGAGGGGGTAAATTTAAGGATCCTTAGACATCTTGGGAAGAGAAGATGTTAATGTAAATATCCCTAGTTGTCTATGGCAGTGAATAGGGTTAATTTCAGTACAACTAGTGACCTAGGTCAGTAAAGAGTTCAATTTCAATATACCTGGTAGTGTACAGCACTGAAAGGGATGATGGCAGTATACCTGGTGGCCTAAGGCAGTAAAAACATTATTGTTAGTATACCTGGTGGATTAACCCCGTCCCGCTATATGACGAGTATACACGTCATGGAGCACTGCTATTTAGCGCTCCATGACGAGTATACCCGTCATTACATTAAACTGTCACCATGTCTGCAGCGCCGCCGCAATGATTTTTCAGGATGGCCGAGCGGAGCAGAGTATCAGCGTACAGCGGTAGGGACCGCGGCATGGAAAGGGTTAACAGGGGGAGGGAGCACCCTCCCCCTCCCATCGGGCGCTGCGGTGCGCTGGCAGCGCCGATGGTGTGGGCTGAAGAGAGGGAGGAAGCTCCCTCCCCCTTCCATCGGGACGCTGCTGTGCTCTGGCAGCGTCCCGATGGTTACCATGGCAACCAGACGCTTTCAGAAGCGTCTGCTTGCCATGGTGTAATCAAGCCTGTTCAGGAGCCTGAGAAGGCTTAGACTGAGTGACAATACACTACAGTACACTATATAGTGTACTGTAGTGTATTATAGAACAATCAGATCCACTGGTTCTTCAAGAACCAAGTGGGTCTGAGTCTAAAAAAAAAGTGTAAAAAAAGTGTAAAAAAATAAAAAAAAAGTTAAAAAAAAGTTAAAAAAAAATCCTATTTTTCCCCCAATACTTAAATTTGAAATTAGTAAAAAAAGAAAAAAAATATCCCAATCATGTTAGGTATCGCCACGTTGGTAACAACCTGCTCTACAAAAATATCACATGTCCCGACCCCTCAGGTGAACACGGTAAAAGAAATAAAATAAAAACCGTGTAAAAAAAGCCATTTTTGTCACTTTATATCACAAAAAGTACAATCACAAGCGATCAAAAAGGCGTATGCCCCTCAAAATAGTACTAATCTAACGGTCACCTCTTCCCGCAAAAAATGAGCCCCTACCTGAGACAATTGCTCAAAAAATAAAAAAACTACAGCTCTCAGACAAGGGACAGACTAAAACATGATTTTTTTGTTTAAAAAATGATATTATTGTGTAAAACTTAAATAAATAAAGAAAACTATACATGTTAGGTATCGTCACGTCCGTAAAAACCTGCTCTATAAAAATATCACATGAGTTAACCCCTCAGGTGAACACAGTAAAAAAAATAAAATAAAAACAGGGTCAAAAAAGCCATTTTTTTGTCACTTTTCATCACAAAAAGTGCAATCGCAAGCGATCAAAAAGGCGTATGCCCCTCAAAATAGTACCAATCTAACCGTCACTTCTTCCCACAAAAAATGAGCCCCTACCTGAGACAATTGCCCAAAAATTAAAAAAACTACAGCTCTCAGACAAGGGACAGACTAAAACATGATTTTTTTGTTTCAAAAATGATATTATTGTGTAAAACTTAAATAAATAAAGAAAACTATACATGTTAGGTATCGCCACGTCCGTAAAAACCTGCTCTATAAAAATAGCACATGATCTAACCTGTCAGATGAACACTGTACAAAAAAAAAAAAACTGAGCCAGAACAGGCATTTTTGGATACCTTGCCTAACAAAAAGTGTAATATAAAGCGATCAAAAAATCATATGTACCCCAAAATAGTATCAATAACACTGTCACCTTATCCCTTAGTTTCCAAAATACAGGCACTGTTTGGTTGTTTCTACTGTAGGGGTGCATCAGGGGGGCCTCAAATGGGACATGGAGTCTGAAAACCAATCCAGCAAAATTTGCCCTCCAAAAACCATCTGGCGCACCTTTCCTTCTGCGCCCTGCTGTGTGCCCATACAGCAGTTTACTACCACATGTGGGGTGTTTCTGTAAATCGCAGAATCAGGGTAATAGTTTTTGAGTTTTGTTTGGCTATTAACCCTTGATGTGTTACAGGAAAAAAATGGATTAAAATGGAAAATCTGCCAAAAAAAGTGAAATTTCAAAATGTCATCTCCATTTTCCTTTAAATCTTGTGGAATACATAAAGGGTTAACAAAGTTAGTAAAATTCGTTTTGAAAACCTTGAGGGGTGTAGTTTCTAAAATGGGGTCATTTATGGTGGTTTCTATTATGATTACAATGTGTCACAAGAAAACAATCTCAGAACGGCTTGGATAAGTAAAAGTGTTTCAAAGCTATTACCACATAAAGTGACACATGTCATATTTCCAAAATTTGGCCTGGTCCTTAAGGTGAAAAATGGCTATGTCATGAAGGGGTTAAAACAGTGAGCACAGTACACAGTACACCCCTGAGGAACCTTTGACCACAAATCTTGAGATAATTTTTAATTTAATTACAAACTATAGTAGATATATATATACACCTTAGACAAGACGGCACTTGCCATCATAATGAAAACATCTTTGTTTATTCCATCCACAAATAACATGACGGGTGCATACAACACACAGGCAAGTGCCAACAAGTGGCGACGCCCATTTCGTGCTCACTCGCTCGCTCTCTCAGGCCACTGACGTAATCACTCAGTTACGTCCTCCTTTTTATATGTTAGTTCCCAGGATCGTCATAACAACCAACGATACATCTGGGAGCTGACTACCTTATACATCAAACACATATATGCATATTAAAAACATGTTGCCTCTACAGAAATATACCTAGATCATTTTTTTCATTAAGGCCCAAAGGGCCCATTGCACCTGATCTCATAATCCACACGGCCTCCTTACACAGCAGAGTGTGATGCCTATCTACCCCTTGTGGTAGGCTCAATAACCCTATATTAGGGCCAGCGTCAAATGACTTTGCAAAGTGCAAAACACAAATGGGGTCTTTTATCAAACTGATGTAAAGTAGAACTGGCTTAGTTGCCCATACCAACCAATCAGATTCCCACATTTCATTTTGCAAAGGAGCTGTCAAAAATGAAAGGTAGAATCTGATTGGTTGCTATGAGCAACTAAGCCAGTTCTACTTTACACAAGATTGATAAATGACCCCAAAAATCTATCATAATAATTAGAGTTGAGAGAAGTGAGCTTCGATTGCTTCATCTGAAGTGGCTTCGTTCAAAACTTCTGAATAATACTGTATGGAGATCCGTCTCCTTACAGTATTAGAATGTATGGGCTCCGATCAGCCGAAGTAAGTTATTTACGAAGTGGCGCGTGATTTCGTTGAATAACTTTGGTAATTGATTTTTAAAGTGGAAAACCACTTTAAAACTTGAAACCGAACTCAGCTTTGGTTCTGAGGTACTAGTCTGAGTTTGGTTTCAAGTCCATAAAGTGGTCCTGGAGCAAGTTGAGGAATTTACTCCCCTTTGTACATAAAGCAGAACCATGACCCCAGTCCATATCTGGGAAGTTACAATCTCCCACTATCACCACTGTACCCAGCTCCGCAGCCACAAGACAGCGGGCTCAAAGATGGGGAATGGAAATTGCAGCGCCCTCTGTCATTGAACCCCCTCAGATGCCGTGTTCATCACTGATGGCATCATCTGAGAATAATAGTCAGGGCATTCGGGGGTTAATCCGTAGCAAAAACCCCCAAAACTCTCCATTTGAGCATGAAGAGGCCGCCATGGATATTTTGATTGAAGATTCCATGTAAAATTTTGTGCTGTGCCAGTGTGGTGATGGCCACAGCGGCCTATTCAATGCTTTTTTTTTAAATTTTTTTTTTTGTTTACACCATTTCAGGGAAAATTGATTAGTTATCACAAAGCACAAGAAAATTTGCCTTTGCGGTGAATCGAAGTGCGCTTCGGATACTTAAATTTGCTTAACCCTACTCTTAACATACATACACACTCCACCACGCTTTTCTATTTGCCCTTTCTTTCCGAAAAAGAGCAAAACTCCTCAAAGTTAGCAGCCCACTCATGCGAAGAGTCCAGCCATCTCCAACTAATTCAATGTGTTCATCTAGTAACTGAAGACAGGAAGATGCACAATACAGAGTCTTCAGGTCACCTACCAGTCTACAAAAGTAAGCTATACCCTTCCTTTATTTCATGAAAATCTATTGTTAGACGACAAAAAACAGAGTCTCTTGTTCTGAGAATTACTGTTGTGCCCACATCAATTTAAGGCTCCATTCACACGTCCTGTTTTTCTTTCCTGATTCGATCCTGATCTGGATCCATTCATTTCAATGGGTCCTGAAAAAATCAGGATCGAATCAGGAAAGAAAAACAGGACGTGTGAATGGAGCCTAATACTGATGACCTATCCTCATGATAAGTCATCAGTATCTTATTCTTGGGGGTCCGACTCCTGACATGTCCACTGATCACCTGTATGAAGAGGCAGCAACGTCCATGAGCACCGCAGCGTCTTCCTAGGCTAGTGATGTCACGTTCATCGGTCACATGGCTAGCCAAAGCTCAGTCCGAGTTAACCTAATAGGCCTAAGCTGCAATACCAAGCACAGCCACTATCCAATGGGTTGTGCTGTTCTTGGTATGCTAAGAGGAGGCAGCAACACTCACTAGAGCACCGTGGCCTCTTTAAACAGCTGATCGTCGGGGGTTTTGAGAGTTGGGGCCCCAACATACTGGTGACCTATCCTGAGAATATTAAACACTTAGACACAACATTTTAAAGGTTTCTCACTGGAATACCCCTTTAGCATGTGATATGAATTACAGTAATATAAAGCAAAACACAAAGAAAATAAAATAAAATGACTTGAGTCATATAAAATAAGGCTTTGTTTAATTCCCATTTAGGCCCAGTGTTCATAATGTTTCATCAAAGACAACCCCTTTAACATGAGAGCCTCTGCAGAGATCAACTGATTGCTGGGGGTCTGACTCCTGGAACCCATTGCAAACAGCTGCTTTTTCCCACGGGAAGATTCAGCCAGCTCTGCATTATTCATGATGTGACTGCAACAGCGGAAGTGTAATATTATATGATGGCTGGTCAGACGATGTAGTCCATGGGCAGTTTGAGTCGCATAGAGTGGTGGCCTCTGATTGTTGAAAGGGGTGTTACAGCATTTTACAACTGATAACCTAACCTCAGGATAGGTAATCAGTATCTGATCAGTGGGGGTCTGACACTCTGGACCCCCATTGATCAGCTGTTTGAGAAACCACCGGCGCTCCTATGAGCACCGCGGCCTTCTCTTAGCTTTTCCTAGGCCAGTGACATCACATTCATTGCACAACACCAAGCACAGCTACTGTATAATGTACAGCGTTGTGCTTGGTAAGCTGCGAGAAGGTAGCGTCGCTCACAGGAGCACCAGTACCTTCTCAAACATCTGATGGGTGGGGGTCCTGGGTGTCAGACCCCCACCGCTCAGATACTGATGACCTATCCTAAGGATAGATCTTCAGAAGTCAAATCCTGGAAAACCCCTTTAATTTTGTTTCGCTAGAGCAGGGTCCTCCTTTATGACACCCATATTCCCTAAGGGCTCATGCACACGACCATATGCACACCAAAAAAAATTGATCCGTAAAAAATATGGATGATTCCGTATTTTGTGGAACAGAACAGCTGACCCCTAATAGAACAGTCCTATCCTTGTCTGTAATGCGGACAATAATAGGACATGTTCTATTTTTTTGCAGAATGGACACAAAGAAATAAGGAAACGGAATGCACACGGAGAAACTGCCGTTTTTTTTTTTGCGGACCCATTGAAAAGAATGTTGCCGCACACAGGCCGCAAAAAAAACGGAACGGACAAGGAAAGAAAATACGTCCGTGTTCATGAGCCCAAATAAGGTATATGTCCAGGTGGGAATTATAAGGGATCCCGCTTTTAAGGATTTGAACAGAGCGTATGTAAAACCCAATATAACATAAAAATACCTGGCGTGTATATAAAACATTGAAAAATAGTCCAAAAAACTGCTCTTTTTTCAAGTGAATTGTGCTCTACTAGGAGCAGGAATATATCACATTACATGTACTTGCTTTTATTTAATTCTTGAAAATAGTTTTTATTGCAAATTATATATATTATTTTTAAAGGGATATAGGATTTAAAGAAACCCCCACAGAACCAAAGGAGGAGAGCTCTTTCCATCATGACATTTCCTTAATTTTTCTTCTCCAAAAATTGCCCACCAAAGCCAGCTCATTAATAACAGGTCAGATGAATTGTGTGTTCTGCGCAGAGATTAACACTGGATGACAAAATATCAACTTCCTGGTGCTCAATTGCATGCGGTATCTACACAACTGGTAATTACTTTTAATTTAATTAGGTCCCCTGGTATTGTTTCTATCTCATAGATTGCATTATAACATGTGATATGTTAAAGCTACAAGACAAACAGGAGCAAAGAATAGAAGAGTTTTTTGCCCCCCTTCTCCAGTTAATTAAACGGAACACTGATTTGGTTCTGTGGAACTTTTTAATGTGAATTTGCTTCTATAACCGTGTGATTTGCCTGTCGCAATGTCTCAATCCATCTGTCTCCATTCTCTAGTTTCAGAAACCGTAACAACCTTTTTTTTTTTTTTTTTTAAATACCCTATTAAAAGGAATGTGTCGTCAGAAAACGACCTATTGTTTAAATCAGGTTTTTTTTATGTTAAATATATTTTTAAAGAATTTTGGCAAAGTTATTTTTAATTTTCTAACACTAATTTAATTTTCAATTCGTTTAGCTTCGATTCACTCAACACTAATATTATTTTTAATTTTGCTTGTCAATATCTATATTTAAACACAAAAATAAAATAAGGCTAATAATAGGCGCCACTTCTTGGTCTGTACAGAGCACTTTACTGCAGTTATCTGCTTATCTGACATTCTAATCCTGCCTATAATGTTATCACCTTTGTGTATAGATAAGACAGGATCCACCATTCACAATGGGTGATTGTCAAAGTTTATCCATTCTTTCCTTGTACAATGACCCCTGTACAGGTCACAGAGCATGCCTAGAAAACTCTCCCATAGAAGTCAATGAGGTCCCCTCCTAACCATTGTGTCTATGGCCCATGGGGCTGCCGTAAAGTAATTTTCTTAATGCTTTTTAAATGCTGTTAAGAAGAGCTCAGGCAAGATGGCCGCCCCCATAATCATGTTTAGGAAATAGAGTAAAAAATCTATAATAAAAAAAAAAATAATTAGAAAAAAGGATGTGTGTTGGTATCTGGTTTTAACTGGTAGATGAAAATATTTTGGTAACACATTTCCTTTAAGGATATGGATGTCGGGAGGTCGGGGGTGATGTCCTTAAGCTACAGCCCTCTTACAGAAATATTGGGTCACTCAGTTGAATAGATGCATGTAAGACTATTGGGGTCATTTATCAAACTGGTGTAAAGCAGAACTGGCCTAGTTGCTCAACCTTTCATTTTTGACAGCTCCTTTGGAAAATGAAAGGAGGAATCTGATTGGTTGCTATGGGCAACTAAGGCAGTTCTACTTTACACCAGTTTGATAAATGACCCCATATCTTTCTCCTGTAGTGGCTGTTGCAAGGCAAATGATCGTCCAAGGACAGCTTCCACAGACAATGTCAGCTGTTTTCTGGGGTCTCTGGAGCAACACAACAGCTTTCATAGTAAAGGGAATATTTGTGATTTTTTTTTTTTTAAATGTTCAAATGCATCTAAAATCGAAAATGAAGCAAATGAATTGAAATCTCCCTATGTGTCTCCATGGTAACAGACTACAAATAAACACTGTGTCGCCTGATCCTGCAGTCATGTTGCCATCCATTGCTCCCTACCTCTGGTTAATGTACCTGATGCATGTTAGGCATTTTCAGAATACACGTGGTATGTCTGCAGCCTGCTGCCGTAGATCCACAAGCCTGTAGCAGTGGAAAATTTGAACCCTTTAGTTACCACCAATATGCATTTTTACGACCGTCACTAATGGGACTTAGGCTGGACAGTCGCATTTTTACAGCAGCACAATATAAGCACTGCATGGCTCTTCTTTTCATCAGAGGGACGGGACACAGGTGTAACGTAACAGCCACGCTCTTGCTTTAAGAACCTGGACTGGCAGGAGCATCGCTGTGGGCTGTTTAACCCCTTACATGCCATGAGCAATAGTGCCCGATGCTTGTAAGCAGTTACAGAGGAAGGGGACTCCCTCTGTCCCCCTTCAGCACACTGCAAATGAGATCGTGGGATACGAATATCAGTGCAGACAGGTCAGGGCGTGGTGAAGGCCTGAGGCCTGCCTCCAGTGTTTCCTAGAAGGTTGCACCCAAACTGGAAACTCATACATGTGCTTCATGTTTATCAATGTGGCCCTAATTACCAAGGGTCTTTCTACTATAAGAAATGATGGCATATCACTAGAACATGCAACCACTTACTGATCCAACCTCCTAACCCCACCACATCCTAAAAATAAAATGGGGTCATTTATCAAACTGGTGTAAAGTAGAACTCGCTTAGTTGTCCATAGCAGCCAATCAGATTCCACCTTTCATTTTTCAAAGGAGCTGTCAAAAATGAAAGGTGGAATCTAATTGGTTGCTATGGACAATTTAGCCAGTTCTATGTTACACCAGTTTGATAAACGACCCCAAAACTAGCTAATTAATGTCTGCATCTGTGCTAGGATAAGCTGCTCCTTTGGATGTCAAGTGAGGGCGGCTCCATGTAATTTTTCTAGTACACTGCATGCTGTAGAAGACCCTGAAGAAGGTCCTGTCCTCACAATAGAAAGTGATTTACAGCTTCCAGCATATATTTCTGACTGTTACATGGAAGGACTTTCTTCATCTGTCTTAATTATCTGCTTATTTTTCTTAAATCTTCCTTTTTTTCTTATCTTAGGATGAGATCTTGGGACGAATTATAAGTTTTCCACAGAGTTATGGACTATGGAAGTTGCACTGGTTTCACTTTCAACATACAATGGTCATCCTGGAACCAATTAATATTGTAACTTGAGAGCCTACTGTATAGGCAAATTGCTGAAGCGACATCTGTCCTCATTGATTTCACCAATCACTTGGACAACTAACACAATATGAAGGTTACAGTGAATACAGTTTGAAGTATGAACCCCAAAGTCCCCCGTGCACACGCATGCCACCAAACTATGAATTAAGAGGAGAAAGAGGGGAAAAATGGGGAAAAGAGCATTTTACACTTTTATCAGAATCTCCTAAGTGAAAGGCTCTTATCCACCGAATCCAAACGTCAAGGGATTTTCCAATATCTCTTGTTTTGCTGAAATAAATACTTCAAAAAGTATTTCATTCCAGGTATTCTTCGAGACAAAACTAGTGGTAGCATTAGCGGACATCCAAAAACTTAGGATACAAAGTTGTGAAAATGAAAAAGGGCCACAGTTATAGGTCAAGCCAAAACACGTAGACAGGACCAAAACAAGTAGGCAGGACCAACACATATAGGCAGGATCAGGAGTACCACCCCAGCAGAACAAAATACCACAGTGCAGCACAAAATACTGCCCCAGCAGAACCAAATTCCACAGTACAGCACAAAATACCACCCCAACACATCCAAATACCCCAGTGCAGCACAAGATATCACCCCAACACATTCAAATACCACAGTGCAGCACAAAATGACACGCCAGCAAAACCAAATAGCACAGTGCAGCACAAAATACCTCACAGAAGCTTCCCCTTCTCAGAACAGCTGTGTACTTAGTTACCTGACTCTCCCAGGATTGGGCATCCCCCCACCAGGCAGTTTCCCAGTAGGGTCTATGGCCAGTCTGCTCTCGCCCTTTTGAATAGAGTGGTGCTGCATTTTCTCAACCGTCACTCTATTCAAACAGTGGATGCAGGATCTCTGTTATCATGATCAGTGATGGTAGTGATTGATCTAACCATGGTGCCATATGCAGGGGCTGGGGGATAAACACAGTGGCAGATGCTTTTCTCTTTTGAAATCTCGCATAATATACAGTAGTATGACTGTGCCACCATCGGCAGCAGCTGGATGAGACCAAGGTGTCAGCATGTTAGACGTGGAGAACCCATGATGATACCATGAACCGGGACCATTCAGTAAGGAAGAAGGATCCAAAATCACTGCTTGGCAGGTGTTCTTACAAATTCTAAGACTGTTGCCTGCATATTTTACTTTTCCGAACTGATCATTTCAGTCAGCATAAAGTTTTGAAGAAAAACTTGAACAGAAAAAAAAACTTATCAGAATATTTCCATGCACGCTGTAGAAAATTCACAATTTGGAACACAAATTTAGAAGGTTAAACACGGAATTATTCATAACCCTGGCTGGCACGTGGATTTTCAAGGCAGTTAGCCAAGCAGACTATATCTCCACGCACAGGTGAAACAACATCCCCAATCTTAAAAAAAATGAAAACATTCATAAATCAAAACAGAAAATTCTGTGTGAGAAATCCTCTGCCAACTTTTTCTGCTGAATTGGACAAGAGTCATCTGACTTCTCTGACAGACGCACATGCTCAGTTTGACGATATCAATTAATGTCCCGGGTAAGTGTGTTCCGGATGTGATATTTCAATTATGTCTTCTATCATTTGGCTGCAAAAAAGCGAATCTAATTGTTGCAAAAATGATGATTTTCAAGAGTAAAATTTTTGCTTGCAAAAAAAGTTTGGTGATTTCTTCAACTCTTCTTAAAGGGAACCTGTCACCTAGAAAACGCATATTAAACCGCTAGCATTACTGTGTAGAACTCTATAGCTTGATTCCAAAGTTGTTTTTGTCCTCGGTGTCAGATGTGCCTAATTCCAGAAAAAAGGACTTTTTTTCCCCCTATGCCGCGTTATGTAAATTAGGCTTTTGAAGTTATGGGGTCACGAATCTATTTGGCCAAAGCTGCGTACAAATCATACGTTATTATGTAGTGTTCCGTGAACATTCACACACTAATAACGAACATACAATTGTTGTACTTATGTGAACATGTACGCATGAGCGTACAAATTGCGTACAAATCTTCAGCGTACTATTGCCTAGCGATTGCTTAATACGCAGGCACGCACGACGCTAGGCTTTGCTGGAGCGGAATGGTGGAGCAGGAGGAATGCTCTGAGTCTGATCCCTGGCTACATGACACTGTATCAGCAGAAGAAAGCAGATCATCCGGCTGTGATTGAGATGAGCGTGCCATCCACTCCACTACCTCATCCACTTTCTCCTCCACTACAATTTTGCGCCCTGGTGGGTTAGTCTGGTGGAGCAGTGGCCAACTATTACGAATTCTACAAGTAGAAGCTCCGGCTACAGGTCCTTTTGCACTGCTGCCCTGTGCCACCTTCTCCTTTTTTTTGGAGCTCGAGGTCTGGCTGGAACACTTTTGCTTTTCCATGCCAGACATTTTCACTTGACTGTGGCCCTGCAGCTGGTCTTTGTCTCTCTCCCTGTCTCTCTCTCTATCTCTCTCCCTGTCTCTCTCCCTGCCTGATTAATTACTAGCCCTGCACTGGACCTGCACTTGCCCTGCACTAGCCCTGATATGTATTATTGATGCCCAGAACAATTACACCACAATTCAGTTCAGAAACTTCAGAACTACACACACAGTGCTTCTGCTCGTCTCAGCAGTCGCAGCACAACTGATGTCGCTAGTTTACATCACATATGAGCCAATCAGAGCAAGCCCTTCCCACTAGGTCAGGTGACCGCTTTCTTCCCAGGCTTTTTGCCGCCTATTTCTGTACGAATAATGAACTTACAGTAAAAGTTCGCTAATTAACTGAATTCGTACGCATCAGCGTATAAAGTTACTTATACGTAGCATTAGCGTACAATTCATCGGACAAGTACATAGCGTATGCGTACAAAGCTTTAAGAACATTTTTGAATTGAACGGAGCGAATCTGAAAAAATCTGATTTCGCTTTGGAGTGGAAAATTGCGTAGATTCGTATCAAATCTACAAAGCGGCGAATAGATTCTCTCATCTCTAGTAGAGATGTGTGAATGTTTAACGGCAGGCTCATGCACGCGAGCCCACGCCTGAGCATTGATCCGCTGAAGACTAGCGGGTGTGGGGATGATGGGGAAGTTCTCATTCCTATCATGTCGGACGCAAGATCCAAATCTTGTACATGCACCGCTTCACTATCATTCTCCAGGCATGAGAAAGACAGGGACGCGACATGTAAGCGAGATGTAGATCTTGTGCCTGACATTATGGGAATTAGAACTGCCCCATCATTAACGCACCTGCGCATTGTTCTCTGCAGCGGGTCAAAGGGCAGACGCAGACTTGCGTGCGTTAGCGCGCCATTAAACATTCACACATATCTACGTCAGATGTTTAGTGGCGCCCTCACGCACACAAGCCTGCGCATTGAGCCGCTGATAACAATGCACAGGCGCAGGAAAGATAGGGATGGCGCATAGCAAATGTGGCGCCAATATACAAAAAGGGTCCAAAAACAGAGCCCGGGAACTATAGGCCAGTAAGTTTAACATCTGTCGTGGGTAAACTGTTTAAGGGTTTTCTAAGAGATGCTATCTTGGAGTTCCTCAATGAAAATAAGCAAATAACTCCATATCAGCATGGCTTCATGATGGATCGGTCATGTCAAACTAATTTAATCAGTTTCTATGAGGAGGTAAGTTCTAGACTGGACCGCTGAGAATCAATGGATGTTGTACTGTATATCTGGACTTCTCCAAAGCATTTGACACTGTACCACATAAAAGGTTAGTATATAAAATGAGAATACTTGGCCTGGGAGAAAATGTCTGTATGTGGGTAAGTAACTGGCTCAGTGATAGAAAACAGAGGGTGGTTATTAACGGCACATACTCAAATTGGGTCACTGTCACTAGTGGGGTACCACAGGGGTCAGTATTGGGCCCTATTCTCTTCAATATATTTATTAATGATCTTGTAGAAGGCTTGACAGTAAAATATCAATTTTTGCAGATGACACTAAACTGTGTAAAGTAATTAACACAGAAGAGGACAGTACACTGCTACAGATACACCTAGATAGATTGGAGGCTTGGGGCAGAGAAGTGGCAGATGAGGTTTAACACTGATAAATGTAAGGTTATGCACATAGGAAGGAATAATGCAAGTCACCAGTACATACTAAATGGTAAAACACTGGGTAGTACTAACTTGGAAAAGGACCTAGGAATTTTAGTGAACAACAAACTAAGCTGTAGAAACCAGTGTCAGACAGCTGCTGCCAAGGCCAATAAGATAATGGGTTGCATAAAAAGAGGCATAGATGCCCGTGATGAGAACATAGTCCTGCCACTTTACAAATCACTAGTCAGACCACACATGGAGGACTGTGTACAGTTCTGGGCTCCTGTGAACAAGGCAGACATAGCAGAGCTGGAGAGGGTTCAGATGAGGGCAACTAAGGTCATAACTGGAATGGGTGGACTACAGTACCCAGAAAGATTATCAAAATTAGGGTTATTCACTTTAGAAAAAAGAAAACTAAGGGGAGATCTAATAACTATGTATAAATATATCAGAGGTCAGTACAGAGATCTCTCCCATGATCTTTTTATCCCCAGGACTGTGACCGTGACGAGGGGACATCCTCTGCGTCTAGAAGAAAGAAGGTTTGTCCACAAACATAGAAGAGGATTCTTTACGGTAAGAGCAGTAAGACTATGGAACTCTCTGCCTGAGGAGGTGGTGATGGTAAGTTCACTAAAAGAGTTCAAGAGAGGCCTGGATGTATTTCTGGAGGGTAATAATATTACAGGTTATAGTTACTAGAGAGCGGTCGTTGATCCAGGGAGTAATTCTGATGCCTGATTGGAGTTGGGAAGGAATTTTTTCCCCTAAAGTGAGGAAAATTGGCTTCTACCTCACAGGTTTTTTTCGCCTTCCTCTGGATCAACTTACAGGATAACAGGCCGAACTGGATGGACAGATGTCTTTTTTTTCGGCCTTATAAACTATGTTAATATGTTACTATGTGGCGCCTGGGCGAGATTTAGAACTTCTATCAATCAAATGGTAAGGGGTGGGAAACGGGATGTGGCAAACTTGACTTTAAGTGAGAAGGCCGCTGCCCCCGTGACTTCAAGAGCCTAATTTACATAATGAGGGAAGGGGGCATTAGGCACATTTGAGACCAAGGACAAAAACAACTTTAAAAATCAATCTATAATCCATGCACCTACTCTCTGGAATACTCTGCCCCGGAATATCAAGTCAATTCACAACTTCCCTACCTCCCTACCTTCAAATGTGCCTTAAAAACACATCTTTTCAGGCAGGCTTATCAAGCTTCCTAAAATGACCTCTCTCCAACTAAACCTCTCCCCCACCAACTCCTCTGGCCTGAACTCAATCCTCTAATAGTCCCAAACCTAAAGCAGGTCGGCCGGGACCACTCCTTTCAGTACAATAATGGCTCGACTCCTAATCACAATCAACTACCTTATGTGTCACCCCCTATTCCTCATAGATTGTAAGCTCTTGCGGGCAGGGCCCTGACTCCTAGTGTTTCAGTGGTATATTAGCCAGTTATTTTTGTATTTTACATAGAGATGAGCGAGCACTAAAATGCTCGGGTGCTCGTTTCGAATAACGAACCCCATTGAAGTCAATGGGAGACTCGAGCATTTTTTGCAGGGGACCAAAGCTCTGCATAGGGAAGGCTGGATGAAAACCTGGAAACCTCAGAAAATGATGGAAACACCACGGAAATGGACAGGAAACAGCAGGGGCAGCCTGCATGGATGCCTCTGAGGCTGCCTAATCGTACCATTATGCCAAATTCTGGGCAACCGCCTGGTGGTGACCCTCAAGACAATTGTGCTGACCCAGACCAAAATTGGCACATGCCCATCACATGTTAGTAAAGCACCCAACTAGGTGCAACGAAGGTCCATCACCCCCTGCGGGTGACACCACTGCCCATGCTGGCACTGCTGTCCTATCCCCCGCCCCAGGACACAGGCATAAGTCTGACACAGCATGGGCAGCGACAACCAAGTGACCCTAGTTAGTGACCTGGTAGTAGGTGTGAGACCCAAACATAAGCCTGACATGTACAACAACGCACAAGACCTGAAGTACAGATGAGTGGAGGTGAACCACCAAAATATTGCCCGCTGACATAGCTTAGTCTTGAGGTGAGTGGTAGAAGCCCACAAAACAGGAGACACAGCAGCCAGAGCCAGTGACCCAGTGACCAATTTAAATGGTTGACCGCTGAACAGCATGGCCAGGTGAGACATGTGAGGCATGACCAACAGTGACATTTTACGACACTGATTGTTGGTGACCAGGCATGGTAAGACAAAAGTGACAACTGCAAATTGCCCCGCAGATCCCATGACACAGCAATGTGCGATGTGGCGAACCCTGAAGTGACACAACAACAATGTAGTTATGACACAGCATGGCGGTGAACAACGGAGTGACCAAGCTGATTGTAGCAAGGTGAAGCACATAAATTTTACCCTGACACGCATGGCGGTACCATTTAGACATGTCAGGTGAAGCAGACACAGCATGGCGATGAACCAGAGTGACCAAGTTAGACTGAGTAGCAGGTGAAGCACATAAAATTTTTTTACAAGGCGGTGACCAGAGTGACCAAGTTATGATGTAGACCTGAGAGGTGTGATGGCAGCATCTGTGTAGCTGGTGTGACTTTAGAGAAGGGCAGGAGATTCTGCGTCGTTCATGTCCTTACATGCTTAAGCAAAGATTTGCCCAAAGTTGTAGGGTATTCATTGAGGAACGGGTGAACCACAAGAGTTGACAGGCATGGCACAGTGCATGAGCACCATTGTGAAGAGGCTCCGCACTGAGAGATGCAGGCACCGCCAAGGCGACTACGCCCGAGTTGCCTTCGGAGAGAGTGATCACAGGACGCCTGGTATTCACTCCCTCACCATGTAGCGGCACAAGCTCAAAGATCGCTAGTCCATTGCGCGTGATGTCCCCTGTAACCTGAGCTCCGTGGCGGTTGGTCTTGTACACACAACCATGCCTGCGTTGAGGTTCAGTGGCCCAGCCAAAGCATCGGTCTGCGGCCGTTGATGCCTGGTAACAGCTCTTTGGGCGTATGTCGCCTCTTGTCACCCCATAGCTCAGCAGTTTTTCAGCACCGCCTTTTGCGCTTACTTCACGGCACTGCAGCTGCGACTGGAGCTACAGACCGTGCCGTTGCTCTCACGAATTGGTAATTGAGAGGAGGAGGAGGGTTGGAGGAGAAGCATAATAAGCCGAGAAACTGTGACCGCATTGCAGGCCCGCCAATCCTTTGTGTGCGGCACACTATGAGCGGCCACCAGGGTCAGACTTGGTCCCAGCCTCCACCAAGTTAACCCAATGTGCCGTCAGTGAGATATAGTGTCCCTGCCTGCCAGCACTTGTCCTTAGGTGGACCTTATCACTAACCGCGTTGGTCAGGGCACGGATGATGTTCTCTGATATGTGCTGGTGTAGGGCTGGGACGGCACATCAGGAAAAATAGTGGCAGCTGGGGACCAAGTACCGAGGGACAGCCACTGCCATCAGGTTGCGGAAAGCTTCAGTCTTTACCAGTCTATAGGGCAGCATCTCCAGGATCAACAATTTGGAGGTGTGGACGTTTAGGGCTTGTGCATGTGGGTGGTTGGAATTGTATTTGCGCTTGCGCTCAAATGTCTGCTGCAAAGACAGCTGAACGCTAAGCTGGGACACATTGGTAGAGGTTGTGGAGGATCGTGCAGGTGAAGGGGTGGTTGTAGGGCGGGAGGCGCTCGTGCCAGGGTCCTGGGCGGGGGGTTGAATCGCCGAGCCAGCATGTGACACAGGGGAAGGGGCAGTGGTGTGACCCGCAGGAGGTGAACGGCCTTGGTTCCGCTGAGCCGGGTGTTTAGCACTCATATGCCTACGCATGCTGGTAGTGGTTAGGCTGGTAGTGGTGGCTCCCCTGCTGATCCTGGTGTGGCACAGGTTGCAAACCACAGTCCGTCGGTCATCCTCACTTTCTTTAAAACACCTCCAGACTTGCGAACATCTAGGCCTTGGCACGGGAGCTTGACTCCGTGAAACAGTTGCTGATCTACCTGCTCTGGCCCTGCTTTTCCCTCTGGCCACCCCACTGCCTCTTCCAACCTGTTTTGGTGCTGCACTTGCCTCCCCCTCAGAAGCACTGTCTTGAGTTGGATTACCAACCCAGCTCGGGTCAGTCACCTCATCATCCACCAGCTCTTCCTCCGATTCCTCACTCTGCTCCCCCCTCGGACTTAGTACCCTGACAACAACATCACTGTCTGACAACCGTGTCTCATCATCATCATCATCCGACACCTCTTCACGCACTACTTGCACTAATTCATCACTCTCATCACCCACAGACTGCGAAAGTTCTAAATTTTGGGCATCGGGATAGAGCAACTGCTCAGGTTGCTGTTGAGCAGTGGTTTGTGTCTCTGGGTAGGGTCCTGAAAAGAGTTCCTGTGAGTATGCCGGATCTGAATCCATACTTTCCGTGGGGGCGGGCAGGCTGGGGGGAAGGAGGTTGAGCTGGAGGAGCCAGAGGTCTACTCCCTTGGCTAGTGTGGGTGGACTGCGTGGAAGACTGGGTGGTGGATAAATTACTGGATGCATTGTCCGCTATCCACGTCATCACCTGTTCGCACTGTTGTGGTTTCAATAGTGGTGTACCACGTGACCCAGTAAGTTGCGAGATGAAGCTAGGGAGCGAAACTCTGCGGCGTTCCACTGCTCCCTCATCAACATGTAGTGTGTCACCCTGCCCAGGACCACGGCCTCTGCGTTCTACACTACTTGAACGCCCACGCTCTTGCCCTCGTCCTCGACCCTTAGCCCTTGGGTTCAACATTTTGTATGTTCACTTCACTGTATAATATATAACTGAGAGAAAAAACGTATATTTTCTACACTCCGGCTAGTGTGCAGCACACGAGGGAATTTTCCAATGCACTGTATAATATATAACTGAGAGAAAAAACGTAGTCTTTAGACGGCAGCTATTGTACCGCAAACCACTGAATTTGTCACTGCACTGTATGATATATAACTGAGAGAAAAGACGTATATTTTCTACACTCCGGCTAGTGTGCAGCACACGACAGAATTTTGCACTGAACTGTAGTATATATAATTGAGAAAAAAAAATTAGTCTTTAGACGGCGGCTATTGTACCGCAAACCATTGAATTTGTCACTGCACTGTATGATATATGACTGAGAGAAAAAACATAGTCTTTAGACGGCGGCTATTGTACCGCAAACCACTGAATTTGTCACTGCACTGTATGATATATAACTAAGAGAAAAGACGTATATTTTCTACACTCCGGCTAGTGTGCAGCACACGAAAGAATTTTGCACTGCACTGTAAAATATATAACTGAGAGAAAAAATGCAATTTCTTTTGGGTCTGTGTGGACCACGTGCTGTCCCTTCTGCCACCAGTCGCTGTGCACAGTGTGCAGCCAACGATGGCGGTAGCTGCACTACAAGTCCCAGCCAGCAGCCAGGAGGAGACCAAAAAAAAAGGTGCTTGTAGCCCTTAGAAGGGCTGTTGGGTTCTTTGAGAATGATTCCTGCCTAACCAAAATCTAAATTGAGGCCCTAACACTCTCCCTGACAGACAGCAGCTCTATCCCTAATCTCATGCAGGCGGCGTCTGACGCGAGCAGCGCGGGACCAGATTCTTATATTCCCAGGTCATCTGATCTGGCCAGCCAATCCCTGCTATCAACTTGTAGGGGCCCCACGTGATGCTAGGAGGTACCAAAGACTCTCCTGCATGTTGATTGGCTGCCGGAAGATGCCATTTCCTCGAGGATCGCGATATACTCATCCGAGTAGCGAGCATATGCGAATACCCTAATGTTCGAACGAGCACCAAGCTCGGAAGAGCATGTTCGCTCATCTCTAATTGTACATGAACCCTATGATTTTGTAAAGTGCTGCAGGATATGGTGGCGCTATATAAATAAATATTATTATTATTAATCAAGCTACAGACTAGTATATGGTAGTGCTGGCGGTTTAATATGCATTTTCTAGGTCACAGGATCCCTTTAAAGACACAGAAATTTGCCATGTAAATCAATTTATACAGGATAATATGAAAGAATGCTTAGAATAAATCCTGAGGAGTCAAGAGATTTTATTGAGATCCTCAACCTATGAAAAGCAAAAAGTTCTTAGGCTAGAATTACACAAGCAGATTCAAGAAGAGTATCAAAAGTAGAGTATAAAGGAAAGTCTAATACTTCTTCACCACCATTACTTCAACCCTACCACTCCTGTGTTCCATGTCCTGGATTGATGATGTCATCATTGGAGAATCACATGTTGTACATGGTAGTATTATCGTGGAGGTCAGTTATTGCTTTTAGTGGTCATATGAATGTATGTCAAGTCATCAGCAGTAAATACACAAAAAATGAAGGGGATCCCCAAAAGCCAAGTGGTGCAGCGGTTGGGTATTGAACAGGTGAGTGATTTTATTTTAATCTGCTGTGAAGCAGCTCAAAACAGAGGGCACTTTTACAGTGAAGCTCCACCTACAGTGCTCGTGCTGGAGTAGAGTCCTACCTAGTGCTGTAAGCATGGTTTAAACTGCTGACAGGTTCCCCTTAAAAGGGTACTAGGTTTTCAGGCAACTTTTGATATGTCATAGAGGCTGACTATAAAGTCTATGGGTCTGTCTTGCTTTAGTCTTATTAAACGTTTTCTGAAAACTCAGTGACCCACTAGGGTCTTAATTAGTCTTGATCAAATCGAGCTTCGGATCATAGATTCGTTCAAAAGTCTTAATATATTTTTTTATATTTTTTGGAGTTCTAAATCCTATGCATAGAATAAATGTCAAGCTCACATGCTGACGGCTTGCAACCTCCAGCAGGGGGAGCCTCAGAGCTTGCTGCATACTGCTTATACACTAAACTTAATGGTAAGACTGTATGACTGTAAGACAGCTGAAAATATATGTGGCTCCTCTTTCAGAAAGAAACCTATCCTTTACAATTTGGCTTTATTGCTGTGGGTTACTGTTGACCCTGTTGTAGTGGTCAATCCACCTGAGTTCGAATTGCTGAACTGTTATGTGACTATAAAATAATGCACCTATTTGTACATTATGTTGTATGCCATTATATCTCCCTCACTTAACTGTGCCATGCAACTTTCAATGATGTTGCCACATTATAGAATGTGGTAGCCGGAGTACCACAAAAAAAGGCACTGCGCTAGGAGGGCAAGATGTCCTATGTGCGCAGGTCCTGTCCCTGAACATACTATAACGGTCAGATGGTGGGGGATGTTGTAGATAGTCTGCAGGTATCGCGATTTAAGCAGGTCAAATGGCCTCAGGCAGGATGAAGTAATGCGGCCAGACACATTAGTCTAAAGGCAGGTTTAGACTGTAGCCGATTGTCGGCTGCTCGCTCAGTGAAGGAGACCACGCATTTATATGAAGCAATCTCCTTTATAGTATGAGGATGAGGGATGGCTATTGCGATCCCTCGTCCCCATACAGAATCATTGTTTCTGGGCGGCAGATCACTGTTTAGACTGCACGATCTGCTGCCCAGAAATGATGATTGGTGGTACCTGCACGCCGACAGGATCACCCGATGAACGAGCAATCCGCGGTACATTAACACTAGCAGAATGTCAGGAACGAGTGTTCGCAGGAACGTCATTCCTAATAATCTGCCTAATAATTGGCTTGTGTGGAAGATTTCAATCAAAAAGAAGGTTTGTCAGTGGACCGACGAAAGACCATTATGATTTGAAAAAAAGTTGTCCGTGTAACATTTTCGTCCGCTAGAAGATCTTTCTTTGAACATGTGTGGTCAAATGTAGACTAAAATGCATATGGCTGTGTCTGTGAAGCAAAAGTTCACCAGATGTTTGTTTGTTCAACTGTTCGACCATCAACCAACCTCTATCTAGTTTGTATGGCCGCTGTTGACAGTGTCCTAATTGATGGTTGCCACTGTTTAAACCCTTTACTGCAAACGTCAAACATGTATGGCGCTAATCGGGCCGTTAAAGATGGAGCCAGCCCTCCTAGAACAGTGGGCACCATAGCTGCCAGATTTCTCCCATTTTAAACAGCAGACACCCAGGGATAATGTTTATGATCGGTGATAATGCTGACCTCCGACATTTACCCCCTCAGTTACCATTTTTGATTGTGACCATGGCATCTGAGTCGGCTTTCCCCAGAAGCGCAGTGCTCCCAGGGCCCAAACGGCTTTCCCACATGGAGATCAGGGAAGCCGTTCATTCTCTGTAATAGCCTGGAGCCTTAGGAAGGATCCCAGGCTATTACACTTGTAGTTCTTATGGAGGCCTGCAGGTGGAAGGGCTCATAAGAACATAGTGAACCTTCATAGCATAGCTAAAGGTCCTTTTACACGGGCCGATTATCGGCCGAAAAATCGTTCCTAGGAACGCTAGTGCCGATAATCGGCCCGTGTAAAAGTGGCCCTAATCAGCCAACGAACGAGCAAAACGCTCGTTCGTCGGCTGATTGGATCTTTTGGTTTCTACAAAAGATCCAATTTGTCGGGCACACATCGGCCTGTGTAAACAGGCGATGTGCGCCTGACAGTATGGAGCTTCCGGGCCGCACGAGCGATACAGCGATCACTCGTGCGGCCCGGCGCTCGATTCATCGGGCCGTGTAAAGGCTCCCTGCCCGAGCGCCGATATCGCTGATCGGCGCTCGGGCAGAGAGACACATCGGCCCGTGTAAAAGGGCCTTAACTCATTGCAGTATAAAAGAGCAGCGATCTGAAGATTAGGTATTCAAGTTCCCTAAAGGGACTTAAAAAAAAGGTAAAAAAAAGTTTTGAAAAATATAAAAAAATATATAAAAATTCAAATTATCCCTCTTTCCCCAAAATAAAAATAAAACGAAACAAAAATAAAACAATAAAAGATAAAGCTCATAGACACTGCTGTGTCCCAAAGCACTGACACTATTATAATATAAATGTATTTATCCCATACAGTGAACGCCATAATGTAAAAGAATAAAAATGGCCTATTCGCCATTTTTTCATCTCTTTACTTCCCCCTGAAAAATTCAACAAAATGTGATCAAAAGGTCATTTACACCCCAAAATGGTATTAATAACAAGTACAGCTCACCCCGCAAACAATTAGCCCTCTGAGAAAACAGCTCCTTAGCCGTAACTATGAAAAAGTCATGAGGGTCAGAATACGGTGAAGATAAGAAAAAATAAATTTTAAGTTTTTGTTTTTTTTTCAAAGTATTAAAACACAAAAAAACCCTATATAAATATGGTGTCGCTGTAATTGTAATAACTAGTGATGAGCGAACCTGAACTGCAAAGTTCGGGTTCGGGGACCAGAACTCAAACTCAGACTTTTTCACTGAAGTCCGGGTTCAGGTTCGGGTGGTTTAGGAATTCCTTTATTATTTTCTATTATAACATGGTTATATGGGAAAATAACGGAATTCTTAAGACGGAATGCAAAACGGAAACCTTTAGAAGCATTCCGTTTTACTTTCATCATAATAGAAGTCTATGGGCAAGCATAACAGATCCGTCCGGTTTCCATTATGTAGGATGAAAAAGAAGCATTACTTCTATTATATGAATGTAAAACAGAATGCCTCTAAAGGTTTCCGTTTTGCATTCCATCTTAAGAATTCCATTATTTTCCGATATCACCATCTTATAATGTAAAATAATAGAGTAAAGTTCGTGTCCCCATTGACTTCTATGAGGTTAGGGTTCAGGTCAAATTAGGGTACCGGACCCAAACTTTGACCTAAAGTTTGCCGAACCCTGCAAACCCAAACATCCACAGGTTCACTCATCCCTAGTAATGACCCAAAGAATGAAGGGAACAGGGGAAGCCAGGTGCACCAGAGTGGACCAGCCAACAGTGTACCAAAAAATTCTATTTGCATAAAAATAAGAAGAGAGGTATGGTTATTTTTTCGGAGCACCTATTTTACATGGCAGTATCCTCATTTTGAAACTGATTTTGGAGGTGACAGACTCCCTTTAAAGGGAACCTGTCATCTCCGAAACACCCTGTGAACTAGAGTAAGCGGTGTATAGTGTAAGTGATGCTGAATCCGAATATGTAAGTTTTATTTTCATACTCACTTCCATTCCGACGCTGTGCTCCCACAAACCTGCAGTAAAATACATTGAGAGGACTCTTCTTTGAGTCCTCTACATTATGTGAGTGAGCACTGGAGTCCAGTGAGTGCATTTTCCTGCAGGTTTGTGGGAGCACAGCGTCGGTGTCACGGGGGAGACAAGGGAAGGTGTGCCCTGTACTTGAAACCCCCATTCTTTCCCTGCCTACTTGCCTCAAACGGCCCTAGGCGGCCGCGGACAACCACGAAGACGTTCCCTATACTGGGTAAGTGCAGAGGGAGGGAAAGGGAACACAGGGAGAGACAAAACACAGACGGAACAAACACAATGATAGAGTAGTCAGCAAGCCGGGTCAAACACAGGAGATAGCGTAAATACCAGGGGTCAAGAGAAGAGAGGTCCAAGTCCAAGTCCAAAGTCAGAGTCCAAATAGCAAATCCAAAACACAAGGTCGCACAAGCACTGATCAAAAGTATAAACTAATCACAGGCATCTGAGTGAGGCAGTTGCCATCTTTAAATAGCCCGCCCAGGATCATGTGATGTGGCCAGCATCACATGACCTGAGGCGGAGCAAGCTGTCCAAACAATATGTAAAGTAGCCATGTGGTGTGATCAGCACCACATGGCTAAACCCAAACAGAGAATTAACTCATGAAGTGCTGGCTGACAAGACCAGCACTTCAATTCCCTATTGCTCGTCTCTAGGGGGGCGGAGAGGTCCGGCGATGTCGTGCAGAGGGAGCGCGACGCCAACCTCGCGTGACAGTCGGAATGGAAGTGAGTACGAAGATAAAACTTACATATTCAGATTCAGCATCACTTACACTATACAACGCTTACTCTAGTTCAGGGGGTGTTTCGGAGATGCCAGGTTCCCTTTAAAGAAGACTTTTAACCTCTCTCCCATGTACTAACAATGCTGGAGCATGTATTCTGGTAACTGTATGTTGTGCCAATCCTTGATTATTCCTGCTAGGAGTTATGAATCAATTGCTTACATTTTGTAATGAAGGTCCAGATGGGTGTTACCAGTTGAAAGTGTGTCTGTGCATAGTCTGACATTGGCAGCACTGATTTGATAGTGTCAGACTGTGCAGCTGCACACCCAACTAGTAACCCCCAGCTGGACCTTCATTGTAAACTCCTGTAATTCATTCCTAAATTCAAGCAGGAATAATAGAGAGAAGGCACATCATAATAATAGATGCTCCAGAATTGTTATTACAGGGGGACTGCGGTTAGTTGCTAAAACAGACGTGTCAGGATAGGGGAGAGGTCATCTTTAAGGTGGGTTCTAAAGACCGGTTACTTTTCAAAAGTATTTTAATTCTGTGCTATCTGCGTAGGAATTCCTTCTGCAAATCCACCTTTAACTTGCATCCATTTCTGCTCCATGCACCTCTCTCCCTGCTGACAAAATATAATGGAAACAAATGAATAGAGACGCTCGGAGGAAACTGGATGCCAAAAGATCACAGTCTGTAATTGCATGAGCGCAGCGCAATGTTTAAAATAAGTTCAAGAACAGTGATAAGGATGAAGATGATGTTATCTGCGGGATAAGAGAGGCCATTAACATACACCAGAGTGTCTTCAATCACTTAATCAGAAAACCCTTTTCCTGAGCGCTGTCTTTTGTCTATGTGCCATGAACAAACATAAACATTTTGGCTTTTGCTACATCCTTTCCTGATAATGGGCTCTTAAGCAAAGGCTCATCCCACCTCAAAGAAAGAATAGATGGAACATCAGTGAAGATAGATTCAGTGCGTGATGAGGCAGGAACAGCTCGACAACATTTACCTGCTGGTTTACAGTTTTATAATATAATTTCTCTTGCAAAAATTGTAGTACGGGGTAGCAGGGGACCCACTGTGGCCTAACAGAGCATGTAGACAAGGATAGTCTTTGTAACCCCTTTAAAGGGAGCATGTCACTAAGAGATCCAATGATAAACCAGGCACAACGTCTTGTAGGGCTAGCTCATGCTTCATTCTGGATAAAAAAGTGCTTTAAATCCATATGCAAATGTCAGTTAAGTGCACTGAGGGTGGAGCTAAGCCACTCTGCATGAGTTATAGGCATTGGATGTGGAACCACTCTGCCAACCAATCAGTCGGTTGAAAATAGGCAGTTTATCCTGGCAATTTCCTGTTTTACACCTTTTAACTTCTATACAAGGATCTGGACTTTGCTGCAGAGGAGCCACCAGGCTGCTACCTCTTGCAGTATTCTCAGTGTTGTTGGCAGCTGACTCATTTGGGTCAAAGACACTGCTGCGAAGCACCAAACAATAAAGCAAAACTCATAGTCAGGAAACAGGCTGAGGTATAGGCTGGTAGAGGTCATACAAATCTGTGAAACTAGTCCAAGGTCAGGACCAGTTGCCAACCAGAATTTTTCATTTTTGTTTTCATGATAATTTATCCCAAAGTCACGAACAGCTAACATTTTTAATGGACAAATGGGAAAACCATAATAAATGATAAACATTATTAAGTAATCCATGTCTATAGCACAATATACTGATAAGAACTCATTACCAGCATTTACTAAGAGCTGTAAAATGATGATAATTACCACCAATATAATCTAGACACATCTATTTTTTCTCATGGACAAAGAAAAAAATGAACTTTGATTTACAAGACCACGCAGTGTAAACATCATAACGCCTGATCCTGTCAATCAAAGTGTGGAGGATGTGGCAGTTAGGGCTCGTTCACATCACCGTTAGGGCTTCCGTTCTCCTGCTCTGTTATAGGAGCAGGAGAACGGAAAGGACAGATTTCGGGACATAACTGAGCCCAACGGAGCCTAAGGGACCCCATAGACTATAATGGGGTCCGTTAGGTTTCCGCTCAGAAGATGATTTTTGAAGCGGAGACAAAAGTCCTGCATGCACAACTTTTGTCTCCGCTTCAAAAATCATCTTCTGAGCGGAAACCTAATGGACCCCATTATAGTCTATGGGGTCCCTTAGGCTCCGTTGGGCTCAGTTATGTCCCGAATCCGTCCTTTCCGTTCTCCTGCTCCTATAACGGAGCAGGAGAACGGAAGCCCTAACGGTGATGTGAACGAGCCCTTACAGAGAGAGCAGAAACTCTAGGTGTAATGGTAACGCCCCCGTTGCTCCTAGAGGCTCATTTGCATATATTAAAACATCATTTTTCTCTGCAATGTGGCACATATGGACATGGGACCAACACAGATGCCTTCAGCTGGCAAGCGCACATGTAACAGGTCAGCCAGTGTCATAGGTACAAAACTGCTGACAGATGCCCTTTAATGTAAGTCACCTTGCAACCTCTCTGTATTTTCACAGCCAAATCTTAGCTCTAAAATAGTCATTCAACAGCAATTTGCTGACTAGTCGCACTTATTTTTCTGTTGCGTGACTTTTCTGTAGCCGCACACTTACTCCAGTAATGAAGTGAAATACAAAGCAGAGAAGCATTTCAATACAGAAAGATGCAACAAATATAACAAACATTGGGTAACATTTGATAAATTGGGCACAAATTATGACAACGCAGACTCCTGCAAAACTGAAAAAATCCCCCTCATGTTAAATCTCCTCCTGAGCAGATGTAAAGAGGGAATATTCTGTGTAACAGTTACATACAGATGTCTCCACTTTCCAGCTTCCATGGAAACAACAATGACATATATATTCTTCACATCCACGTTATTTTAATGTATTTTATCTTTCTTACTTTGAACCTTTATTCCCTATTCTCTGCCATCTGTATGATTCTAATCATATCTAATGATAGACGCCCAGAAAAAGTGACTCTGTATCTTTCTACTTCAATGCATTGTAGTTTCTATAATACAGCGTAACTTTGTTATTCCTTTATTGCATCATTCATTTTACTTTATCATATAAAACAGAATAAAACATTTAAAAACCAAATAATAATCTGTATCTGGTATTAGGCTACTTTCACACTTGCGTCGTTAATTCCGGTACTGAGATCCGGTAGAGGATCTTTATACCTGAATTAAACTGATCCGATTTGATTTTGCACATCAGGATGCATCCGTTCCGTTAGGATGCAGTTGTGTGATATCAAAACTGAAAAAAACGGATCAGGCACTAAATACATTGAAAGTCAATGGGTGACGGATCCGTTTTTTAAGGCTACTTTCACACTAGCGTTTTTAAATTCCGGTATTGAGTTCCGTCATAGGGGCTCAATACCGGAAAAAAACGCTTCAGTTTTGTCCCCATTCATTGTCAATGGGGACAAAACTGAACTGAAGACAACGGAGGCTCCTGAAAGCATTCCGTTCCGTCTTCAGACCGGAGAACAAACCGCAGCATGCTGCGGTTTGCTCTCCGGTCCAGGCATCCGCACCAAGACGGATCCGGAATGACCCCCAATGCAAGTCAATGGGGACGGACCTGTCTGGTGTGGACACACCAGTAATCCGGATCTGTCCTCCATTGATTTGCAATGGGGGGTCATTCCGGATCCGGATACATACATACAGACATACATACAGACATACACACATACATACTCACATACTCCAGGGACGCCGGCAGAACGTCTTCACGCGCCTCCTGCGCGCAGCTATGACGTTTCCCCACTGCGCCCAGCAGAGGGCGCTGTGGGGAATCGTCATCACTGCGCGCAGGAGGCGCATGAAGACGTTCTGCCGGCGTCCCTGGAGTATGTGAGTATGTATGTGTATGTGTGTATGTATGTATGGCTATATGTCTTGTTCCAATGTGTGTGGTACATGTGTGGGGCCGGAGCGCTGCTCCGGCTCCACACATGTATCAGTGGCAGTTCGGATCCGTCGGCACCCATTAGGTGCCGGATCCGTGCTGCCGCTAGTGTGAAAGTAGCCTTTATCCGTCACCCATTGACTTTCAATGTATTTAGTGCCTGTTCCGTTTTTTTCCATTTCGATATCACACAACTGCATCCTAACGGAACGGATGCATCCTGATGTGCAAAATCAAAACGGATCAGTTTAATTCAGGTATTGAGATCATCTGCCGGATCTCAGTACCTGAATTAACAACGCAAGTGTGAAAGTAGCCTTAGTCTCCTAAAAAAAATGATCCGTCACCATTGACTTTCAATGTATTTAGTGCCTAATCCGTTTTTTTAAAAGTTTCGATATAACACAACCGCATCCTAACGGAGCAGATGCATCCTGATGTGCAAAATCAAAACGTTGGTTTCAAGAGGTTTCAGTACCTGATTAGTTTCTTTCAGTTTTTATGACCGGACACAAAATTACAGCTTGCTGCGGTTTTGTGTCCGCTCACAAAACTGAAAGCTGCCTGAACTGAAGACATCCTAATGCATCCTGAATGGATCTCTTTCCATTCAGAATGCATGGGGACAAAACTGATCAGTATTTTTCCGGTATTGAGATCCTTTGCCGGATCTCAATACCGGAAAACCACAACGCAAGTGTGAAAGTAGCCTAAAAAGGGTTGTGCTGTCGAGGTATATGGACTTAATGTAATGTATTCTATTGCAAATCTTGAGTTTCCCACGTCTTCAGGATAATGTGAATTCAATATCCCGGATAATGTGATGAGACAGGAACAAATGTATAATGTAATTTGTAACTTTTATAAAGCTTGCGTATAATATATGTATATATTTAACTAGTCCAAGATGGCCCCCGTACTCTTATCAAAATGACTTTTTCAAGCTAGTGACGTAGAATGGAATGCAACTTCTATCCAATCAAGGATTATATTGTTTGCTATTTGCATGCTTACGCCCCCTTTCATTTTTGTATCGAATAAGTACGTGTGTTAATAAAGAAACAAGCCAGAGGCTGTAATGATTTTGCCACAGAAGCACGGCCAAAGGACTTAATACTGGAATCATAAGTCTGTGTTTTGTCCTTAATTATTGTGCGCACCCATGTTCAAAACAATTCGGAATGACTGACTGAACTCCAGAAAGGACAGGTTTATGTCCACCTCAACAGTGCCACTTCAGCAAATGGCATTTATCATGTGGAGAAAGTTAATACAAGGCACTTACTAATGTATTGTGATTGTCCATATTGCTTCCTTTGCTGGCTGGATTAATATTTCCATCACATTATACACTGCTCGTTTCCATGGTTATGACCACCCTGCAATCCATCAGAATTGGTCGTGCTTGCATACTGTAGGAAAAAGCACCAGCCTATGTGCGCTCCCAATGCCCCAGTCACCAGAGAGGCTGGCACAACCACCACTGATGGATTGTGGCTTGTATTAACTTTCTCTACATGATAAATGCCATTTACTGAGGTGAGAGGAACCCCTTTAAGTGCTAACAAAATATTTTAAGTTTTAGGATTCCTCTTAGTTACCAATCTCAGTAGATATATACTTTCTTCTCATGGTGGTGTAGTTCTTTCTAGTGCTCTTCATGCACTTACTTCCCGGTGATCTAGAGATGGAGTTATGTTTTATGCAAAAGCTAACCCAGACAAAAAGAACTGCAGTGTAAGCCTTCATGCTTGGGACCTTGTCCATATTTCAGCCTGAAAATCACAAATCCACAAAATACGGATACCTTCTGTGTGTGCTCCTCATTTTTCTCAATAAAAATGACTATTCTTACCCGCCAAATGGACCAGAATAGGACATGTTCTATAACTTGCGGAATGGCCACATGGATCTACAAAAGATACAGATGTGTGCATGCCCCATAGAAACTAATGGGTCAGTGTGCTAGCTGAAAGAAATGTGAATAGTGCAGGGATGAAAAATATGGTTTAGGCCTTAAACTTTTGAACAGGGACGGATCAGCACCCTTAGCCTTCATCAATAATAGACTTTGAGTGCTCAAATGTGCTTTCAAAAAGAAGACTAAGGCTACGTTTGCAGATTTGTGGAGCGAAATCTGAATACAAATCTGCAAGGCATTATAGCACAGAGCAAGTCAATGGAGTTTTGTTCACACTGTGTACATGCTGCAGATTTTTTTTTTTAATGCAGAGTCTTTCTTGCGGATGCCATTTTGCAGCACGTTCATTATCTTGTAGATTGTCTGCCGATTTTCTGCAGATTTGTTTTCCACTGAAGTCAATGGAGTGCAAAATTCTGCATCTAAATTCACAGAACAGTTTATTTGTGAATTTTGTTGCAGATCCATATATTCACATCAAAATCCGCACCTCTGCATCAAAATCCAAATAACATTTCAGTGTAGAAATAGTTGGCTATAGGGGTTGAAATTGTACAGTGCGGTCTGAAGTTTACAACATTACATATTACATCAATAGGCATAAAAATACTCGGTAAGATTACATAGTTACATAATTTCATTGTTAATGCGGTTGAAAAAAGAAATACTGTATTTTTTGCCCTATAAGACGCACCGGCCCATAAGACGTGGTTTTAGAGGAGGACAATAAGAAAAAAAAAATTTCATTAGACCTCAGGCCAGATCAGCAAGCAATCAGACCCCCAATGTTAATCAGACCCCAGTTAACAGCTCTAATAAGACCCCCAATGTTAATAAGACCCCAACAAGACCTCAGCTCAGACCCCAATGTGAATGACCCCCATTCATACCTCAGATAAGAGCCCCATATGCCTCTCATCAGCCCCCATATGCCTCTCATCAGCCCCCATATGCCTCTCATCAGCCCCCAGCAGTCTCATATCAGCCCCCAGCAGCCCCATTGCCTCATATTGGCCCAGAACAGTCCCCATTGCCACTCATGTCAGCCTCCATTGCCTCAGATCAGCCCCATATTGCCTTATAATTAGTCCCCAGCAGCCCCATATTGCCTTAATATCACCCCCCCAGCAGCCCCAATATTGCCTCAGATGATTACCATATTGCCTGATATCACCCCCAGTAGCCCCATATTGCCTTAATATCACCCCCAGCAGCCCCAATATTGCCTCAGATGATCCCCATATTGTATTATATGACCCAGCAGCAGCCCCATATTGTCTTATATCACCCCCCCAGCAGCCCCAAAGCCCCAATATTGCCTCAGATGATCCCCATCTTGCCTCAAGTGTTAAAAAAAACCAAAAACAAACACTTACCTCTTCTGCTCCTGGACGCCGCCGCTCCTCTGTTCCAGCCTTCTTCTTCCCTCCTGCAGTCGGCTGTTCTGTGCACTGGCACGCACATCATGAGGTCATAGAGCGCCCAAGCGCTGTGCGCAGCCCTGCACAGCCGACAGCCGAGCGGAGGACCAGGAAGCAGTGAGTAGAAAGTCTTCACCGATTCCTGGTCCTCCAGTGCTAACGAGCGCTTCTATAATGGAAGCGCTCATTAGCATTCGCCCATAAGAAGCAGGGGCATTTTCCCCCCACTTTTGTCTTATGGGGTGAAAAATGCGGTAAGTCCATCAAGTTCAACCAAAGTATTGGTGGGGACATGAATCTCAGAAGGAAGTGAGACTCAGATTTCTTCACATTTTCATAAGCATTAATGTCATTTACTTTTAAGAATTCATCTAAACCCTTTTTAAAACTGTCCACTGTTCCTGCTGTGACCACGTCCTGAGGAAGTCTATTCCACAGATTCACAGTTCTTACAGTAAAGAAGCTTTGATGCTTCTGGAGAATGAACTTTTTCTTCTCCAGTTGGAGGCAGCGCCCCTTGTCTTTCGAGGGTATTTAACATGGAACAGTTTTTCACCATATTTTTGTATGGCCCATTTATATATTTTTATAGGTTAATCATGTCACCCTGGCCCCTTATCAGTTTAGTCGCTCTCCTCTGTACTTTTTCCAGCTCCAGGGCATCCTTTCTATGGACTGGTGCTCAGAACTGAACTGCATATTCCAGATGAGGCCGCACCAATGCTTTGTAAAGTGGTAATATTACATCCCTATCCCGCAATTTCATATATGACAATATCCTGGTGGTCTTAGAAGCAGCCGATTGACATTGTATGCTGTTATTTAATCTACCATCTACAAGGACATCCAAATCCTTCTCTATAAGTGACTCCCCCAGTGTTACCTCCCCTAGGACATAAGAAGCACAGAGATTATTACTACCAAGATGCATAACTGTGCATTTATCCACATTGAACCTCATTTGCCAAGTTGATGCCCAATCACTCAGAGTGTCCAAGTCAGCTTGTATTTTATGGACATCTTCCATAGACTTCTACAGTACTACATAGCTTAGTGTCATCTGCAAAAATAGAAATGGTGCTATTAATCCCGTCCTCGATATAATTAATAAATAAATGAAATAATAGAGGACCCAGCACTGAACCTTGGGGTTGACTCAACATAGTTGCCCAGTTACAGAGTGGTGGAGGATGGGAATTTACCATCAGAAAGGATCAATTGTATGTTAATATATATATATATATATATATATATATATATATATATATACAATACAGACCAAAAGTTTGGACACACCTTCTCATTCAAAGAGTTTTCTGTATTTTAATGACTATGCAAATTGTAGATTCACACTGAAGGCATCAAAACTATGAATTAACACATGTGGAATTATATACTTAACAATAAAGTGTGAAACAACTGAAAATATGTCTTATATTCTAGGTTCTTCAAAGTAGCCATCTTTTGCTTAGATTACTGCTTTGTACACTCTTGGCATTCTCTTGATGAGCTTCAAGAGGTAGTCACCTCAAAAGGTATTCCAACAGTCTTGAAGGTCGAAAATACACTGGTGTAAAACATATATAAAAAAGTTTATAACAATCAAGGAGCCCTTCGCCAGAGTAGGGTAACGTAAAATAATTGTCTCATGTCAAGTCAAATAAAGTGCATAGTGCGATACAATTACCCGATATAGGCAGAACTCAGAGACCTATGTGGAGAAACTCCAACAGTCTCAAAGATATACGGCTCAAGAAGAAATTATGACATATGCAGGCCAAGTGGCACCCACCAGTGTATATATAGATAATATATATTATAATAATTTTATAATAATTAATATTATAAAAATGAGTTTCTGTCTGTCTGTCTGTCCGTCTGTCTGTTCCCTATGCGTGACCAAACTACTGGACCGATTTTTACCAAATTCGGCACACAGGTACATCAGGTGTCCGGGAAGGTTTTAGACCAAGTCTTAGCTCTCTAGGACATACCGTTCCTGAGATATTCCCAAAATATGATCTCCATTAGCCAATATTAGCCTGCGAGCTTTGGTTTTCTCTGCCATGACTCTGCACAGACACACACAGGGAGAGCAGGTTTCCATAAAAACACAGCCAGGTAATTAGAAGCCAGCTGAGGAGCTCAGGTAACAACCCAGCCATTTCTATTTCTATTCACTGACACTGTTAAAAGGTATTCCGGTTACCATAAATATAACTTATGTTTTAGACTAATTTTAGACTAAGACAGTTCAGTAGTAATAAAAGATGTTTTCTTCCACTGCTACCCATTGCGTGTCCTCATAAATAAGCATGGTATCAACCTTTAATTTAGGCCACCCTAAAAGAAGTACTTAAAACCCCTGCCCCAGGTCTCACTAAGCCACGCCCCTAACTCTGTCAGGCCACACCCCCTCCCCCTCCGCAGCCAACAGGGATTGAAAAAATAAAGGTAAAAATCAACTTCTGTCAGCTGCAGGGATGGATGGGAGGTTGACTTTCTTTCTGCAACGACACACAGAAACATTAAATGAAATAGATTAAATACACCTGTGCGGAGCGTCTTGCTAAGCCATGCCCCCGACTCTGTCAGGCCACGCCCCCTCCCACTCCACAGCCAACGGGGATTGAAAAAATGAAAGTAAAAAAAAAACTTCTGTTAGCTGCAGGGGTGGGAGGGTGAAATTCTCTCTGCAACGACACACAAAAATTTTAGATAAAATAGACTAATTTTAGACTACAACCGTTCAGTAGTAATAAAAGATGTTTTTTTCCACTGCTATCCATTGCGTGTCCTCATAAATTACCATGTCATCAACCTGTAATTCACACCACCCTCAAAAGAAGGACTTAATCCCCCCCAGGTCTCGCTAAACCATGCCCCCGACTCTGTCAGGCCACACCCCCTCCCACTCCGCAGCCAACGGGGATTGAAAAAATGAAGGTAAAAATCAACTTCTGTCAGCTGCAGGTGTGGGAGGGTGAATTTCTCTCTGCAACGACACACAGAAACATTAGATGAAATAGAATTTTAGACTACAACCGTTCAGTAGTAATAAAAGATGTTTTCTTCCACTGCTACCTATTGAGTGTCCTCATAAATTACCATGGTGTCGACCTTTAAGTCAGACCACCCTCAAAAGAAGGACTTAAAAGCAATCCCCCAAGTTCCTGCTAAACCACGCCCCCGGTCAAATCACGCCCCTCCCACTCCGCAGCCAATGGGGATTGAAAAAAGTGAAGGTAAAAATCAATTTCTATCAGCTGCATTGACTTTCTCTCTGCAACAACACACAGATACATTAAATGAAATAGATGAAATATAACCAGGCGAAGCCGGGTCCTTCTGCTAGTGTGTATATATATATATATATATATATATATATATATATATATTTTTTTATAACAAATCTTGCTGGTTTTCCTCTCATTTCCCATGTATATAAGAAAAAAACATGAAATCTTGCAGTTTTAACATTGATCATTTGAGGGATGGTCTTCATGCATAATGTATGGCAGAACTGAAAATCTGTTCCAGGAAATCTGGTCTGAATAACGGGGTAATGTTCTCAAAGTGGTGGTCTTTTGGAGAGATTCTACTGGATATTATTTAGAGGGATTGTCTGAACAGGACAACCTCTATCCATATGCCCCTGCAAATGGCCCTCATACCGGGTAATACTTTTTTGGTATAATTCCTACTTGGACGTATAATCTCATAATCCATATTTTCAAAATCATTCCAGCGTACACATGCTTTGGTACGCAGTATTTCTTCATTTTGAAATGACCAAAAGCCATAAAGAACAGGGATCCCAGCCATAATAGGTTGGGCTTACCTTCCCCACCGCCAGCTTCAAGTACATCTTTATGTCATTCGTCCACAAGACCTCTATTAACATAAAAACGCCACTTCTTCTGCTGAGTTACTGTACATTATCGCCTTAATTAACATAATTTTATTTCCTAACAAAGTTGTGTGTGTGAATCACATCACAATCTCAAGGCTATTCCAAGATGAGCCAACTCGGAGAGTAAATGACCTCTTCATCTCAGTGATAAAATTCTAGCCAAAAATATTCTATTGGCCTGAGACGTGATTCATTAGAAATATGTGTATGGTGTGGAGCTGCTCTCTCTATCTGGCAGAGTCCGGCTTGCAGACTGATAAGAAGCAAATGCAAATGTCCTGATAAGAACTGAATGCAAATATTTATGATATGATATTCCTTGGGAATTATGTGTAGATAAAACAAAGTGTATTATTTTCCCGCTTCTCTTTCAGGTTTGCCAAAATGCCCTTTTTCGCTTTCGGAATTTGCATTTCTTCAAAATTGATTCGGCTTGCGTATTATGTTAAGCTATTTGTTTGCTAAGGATGGTAATTAGTTACTGTAATTACAGAAATGACAGTTGCTAAATTGTTTTTAAAGCATTACAGTGAGCCTGTGCCAGAAGATTGCAGCACTTTTTTTTTTGGATTTAAGTACAGGCTGGAAAAACTCCCACTCTAAGGCTAGCATGGGATTTTCAACTACAAAGCTGCCTTTTACTGATTGAAATATTTTTTTATTATTATTTTATTTATTAAAAAAAATAACAACAAGATTCATTTGCATTGACTCTAGCTCTACTTTTTAAGTGCAATTTTTTATATTGCATTTTTTTTTTTGCTTTAGATCACAGAAATATTAGGGATAGAGGGGCCTTGTGGGGGAAATAAAGGATAGAAAAAAAATCAAAGTCAATAAAAAAAATATAAAAGCAAAATATTTATTGAGGGCCGGCTTATTAAACCCCTTTTTTCTTCTATAAACAGAAATGGTTTGCAGTTGAAAAAGTGGAAGTCAAAGTCATATCATAAACTTTTTGCAAACTTCTGAAATTTACATTTTCAAGTTTATGAGGCTTGAATGTTATGACGAGTACCAGTAGAAGGAAGGAAGTATATTTTTCAGATAGTTTTACATTTGATCTGGGGTGGGAGAGGAGATCTGAGCTCTTGCAGATTATTGGTCACACCAACCACTATAGCCATGACACAGTTTCAGTAAATGAGCTAAATGTGATATTTTTTTTCTAATTTTACTAATTAAAACCAGATTGTGAAACATATTCCTTTTCTAATTTGCTTTTATTTTCTCATTGTAGTTTTTTTTTTAATTCCATTTTACAATACATAATTAGGGAGGGGAAGTGGGGGGGAGTATCCATCTTGTCTGAGCTGCTTTTCACAGCACTTAGAGATACAGTATGCTTTGCAGTAGCTACATGGACACAATGGACAGGAGATGGTCATTGACTTCTTTGGTGTTTTTTAGGCATGCTTTGTGACCTGTGCAGAAGTCACTGCGCAGATAGGGGGAGTAGATAAGCTGTGACCATCACCTATTGTGAAAATTGTGATCTTGTGTTATCAACATCAACGTGATATCTTTCACTGTAAGGAGAGGTGATTTGTACAGAATTGAAAGTGTCAACATTTTTTGAGGCTTGGTTGTCTGTGTGAAAACAAGATTTAAAAAAAAAGCTGGGCAGTGACAAAGTAAATTAAAAATTAAAATCACAAATAATTTGTAAAAATATGTTTAATATAAAATTTTTCATTTTCTGATGACAGATTCCGTTACAAGGATTGAGTGTGGACCCACTTTGCCAACTAACTGGTTTGACTTTGGGCTAGTCTTTCGGGAATTATCCTGGTGGTCCCCTTGTTTTCACCCATTAACACCTTTACAGAGATCTAGCTTTCACTGCAGGAGAGCCACCAGGCCGCTACCTCTTGGAATAGTCCTGGTGTGGCTGACTGCTGACCTACTGGGGTCATAGACGCAGATGCAAATACACAATGGATCAGGCAATACACATAGTCAGGAAAAAGGTCAGGGCAGGCAGAGTTCATGCGAATCCTAAGAAACAGTCCAGAGGTCAGGACAGGCAGCCGAGAGTCAGTACGGGCTAGGTCAGATGGTAGTCAGGATCCAGAACAAGCAAGGGAAACCGAGAGGAATTTAAAGAATTACTTAGGCAAGGGGTGGAACCTTTACCCCAGCATATATAGGGCTATATAGCTGAACACAGGGCAAAACGGGAAATTAACTTGTGCAGTGCTGCAGTGTGAGGTTTAATGAATAGACACTAGTACACTCAGAGAAAGCCAGCAGCATGGGACACAGGAGTCTGGTGGCTGGCTCCTAGCAGAAGGCAGTAATGAGGTTTCCATGCCTGACCCAGATGATGGGATGGCTCTGGGCATTGGGCCATGACACATTCCGTCACCTGGATTAAATAGTATTGTCTGCAGTACTACATGAGTATTACTGCAGATAAAGAGTCCAGATGAGTACTATTATTAACTCCATTCCCCACCTTTCGATTAATCACATTTTCCGGTATGGTGAACTGTGTTCATATAATGGAGAGGACCTCCAGAGCACAATCGCAGCAGTCCGGACAATGTATTTCAATGCAGCTTTGCCAGAGCAAAGTGGGTAAATGAGGGAGTTTGAAAAGCAAAAGTAACGGTTTAGACTTCTCATATGCCATACTATTCATGTTGTACTGCAGATAATAGTCCTTAAAGGGGTATTCCGGTTAGATTATCCACAGGATACGGGATAACTATTAGATCGGTGGAGGTCCTACCACAGGGACCCACCAAGATGGGGGCTCCGTACCCCCTTCAGCCCCCCTGAAAAGAATGAAGCAGCAGCCAGTCGGTGAAGAATGCAGCCGTTCTATTCATTTTTATGGGAATTCCAGAGATAAGTGAGCGCTGTACACGGCTAACTCCGGAACTCCCATAGAAATTAATAGAGAGACCATGCGCATGTGAGACCGGCCGCTCTGTTTATTTCGGGGGGGGGGGGGGGGCTGCAGGTAGTATGGGTCCCCCATTATCATGATTGGTATGAATCACAGCGGTAGGACCCCCACCGATTTAATAGTTATACCATATCCCGTGGATAGGGGATAACTTAATCTAAATGGAATACCCATTTAATCAGGGTAACAAGGGGTTATCCAAAACTATAAACTGCCCGACCCCATATGCTCAGGCCCTCACAGGGAATATACTTACCCTGCTCCTTGCACCGCTCCTGGTCCCCGCACTGCCGCTTCTGCTTCTCCCCGTGCTTCGATGAAAACATCCAGTGCCGGAGGGAACAGCCAATGGCAGGCAGGGACAGGGATGACCAGTGATGCTAGGGAGGCTCGTCCCCATCCCCGCCTGCCATTGGCTACTCCCCTTCCCCGACACCGGATGTTTTCTTCGGCACACGGGGAGCGGCAGCAGTGGCGGTATAATTTTAGCATACAATATGATGCAATTAATAGATGTTTTTTGTTTGTTTTTGAGAATAGAGGACTTCTCTATAACAGAATCATCCATCCAATCAGACAGAGACGAGCCGTTCTTGTATTACTTGGAGGACCACGTTTGGCTGTGACTTCGCCTGATTTTTGGCTCCCATAAGTAATGATACAACCCCTATAATGGGTGCAAAATCTCCTACCGATGTCTTAACGTTACACAATTAGTGGGAAATCAGCGCATAGGAATTTATAGTAACTATTGACTTTAAAGAGTAACTAAAATACCCTAATAATACTTTTTCTAATATACTTTATCAATGGTGTTTGAATTTTAATAGAGTTTTCCCTCCCTAAAGTGCACTTTTTCCTGTGCACTTTAAATTCACTTTTCTGTACACCGCTGACTTCTGAGGAGTACGGACTGTACATTTTATGAATGGGGCCGCAGCACACATTGCCGCTCCTGCCTGTGCCCCCCGAGGTTTAACCTGTACCCATATACTAAGCCAGGATTAGCTGAGTGGAGTGGGCTCCTGCTTGGGCCTGTTCCACTAAACTAAGAGTCCTGCATGTCAGCTTTTAGCTTCGCGAAGAAGGCACAGACAGGAGCCCACTCCGCTCAGCTAATCCTGGAATAGTACATGGTTACAGAGTACCCATGTGCTATGCCAGGATTTAGTAAACCTGCGGGTGGTACTCCATATGCTGCGGCCCCATTCATAAAGTGTAAACTCATACCCCGTACACAGCTGAGAAGTGAGAAAAGGAAAAACGGTGCACTTTAGGGGGGAATATCTCTATTAAAAATTCAAAATCTATTAATAAAGTATATTAGAAAAAGTATTATTAGGGCATTTAGGACATTTTACAAAAAACTTAAAAGTTTAGTTATTCTTTAATGTGAGCTGTAAATAATTTCTTTGCATTGAGCTTTCCCTAGTGACGGCAGATGAAAAATACTGTAAATCTATGTCCCCCGAGCCCATTAGCACTCTTGTGATCCTCCACGGTGGGTATGCCACTGGATTTCACCGGCTCTGCTCAGCTTTTCCAACATGCAAAGTACAGATCCATAGAAAGTACAGTACTGTACAAAAGTTTTAGGTAGGAGTGGAAAAAATGCTGCAAAGTAAGAATGCATCCAAAAATAGAAGTGCTGATACTTATCCAAACAGTAGATGGGTGTACCTTGGTCCCACTGGTTTCTGCCAGTTCTGAGCTGATTGGACTTCTGGACATCCTCTAGTTTTGAAGGAAAGCAAAGCATGATGTGTCTTGTAATTTTGGGGCTCCAGTTCAGTATTGTGATTGTCTACTAGATACGATCATAGATGGAAGTTTGGACCAGCTGTGTTAATTTGCTATATAATAGGTACTGGCACACAGAAAATTCACTCAAGCTGAAATGACAGCAACTTTATGAGGCAAAAATCAGCAATTGGTGTGTGGCTATGGGTAAGCGGATTGTGGGTCCAATATTTTCTACTGGACGCCTGTGCATGAACGCCTTCAAGTAATTCTATGTAAATTTAACAGTTCATGAGTATTGTTTCTTTCAGCAAGATGGAGTGACTTGCCTTACACCTCACACGTTCCTATGCCAAATTCATGCTGCATTAAAGGGCATCTGTCAGCGGATTTGTACCTGGCTGACTGGTTACATGTGTTCTTGGCAGCTGAAGACATCTGTGTTGGTCCCATGTTCATAGAAAATTGTAGAACGTACAATGAACAAAGGGTTGTGTCCTCCATGGTCACCAGACCTAACATCGTGTGACTTTTATCTGTGGGGGTCACCTGAAGGGTTTATGAAAGTAATCCCCAGACAATGCCCGAACTAAAACTGAAAATAGGAATTCATATCCAAAATATGGAAGGTGCTGCAGAAGATGTTCCTGAACATGATAAGATGGGCACAGCTTTGCATAGTTGCTGATGGAAACAATGTCCATCATCTCTTGTAATGGATAAGTACGTCATAATTCCATTATTCCATACAAAGAAGGGTCCTGTTGACCCCGTGGCCCACCATGAATTTTTTACATACACACTAATTTGAAAAGTCATGTTGGACTGTTAACTGATAATTATCAAATTATCAAAAATAAGTGATGAAAGGGCCCCCTAAGGGTTAGACCTTCAGATCAAACTTTTATATCCTATATTTTTACTTTATCATTCAACATATCTTGAAGAAAACCCCTTTAACTACTACAGAAACTTTAAAGGTTGCATTGGTGATATAAATGCTAAAGGGTCTCTATGAGCCTCACAATCCACCTAAACAACTTGTCAAATAAGTGGGACTCTCTGTAAAATCATAGACAGAAGTGATCTCCTACATAAATGAAAGCATCAAAGTGTTCATATCTGACTATAATGTACACAAGCAATCCATCAATACAGGAAGTATGCAAGACGCTCGTGATTACGACTTACAAGGTTATCTTCTCACATTTAGACACGGAACACACGTTGATGGAAAATGGGTAGACATCTTATAACATTCACAAGATGGAAAGTGCTCATACCAGATAATATGGTCTTATTATGTATAATTACATGTTCCTTCAATGCTATTTAAATGGTATTTCCATTAATAATGGACAGTAACAAATCAAGGGAGAAGATATACTGTAGTAGTAGGTGGTCAATGGGATGCTTGTAGTACCCACTAATAGACACTTTATAGACCACTTCTACTGGTGCCCTTGGCCTCCCTGCACAAGGTCATGATGCCTTCTAGTAGTCAGTGGCCTTCTACTGCTTTCGTACACTTAGGCTACTTTCACACTAGCGTTAGCACGGATCCGGCACCTAAAGGGTGCCAACGGATCCGTGCTAACGCTATACATGTGTGGAGCTGGAGCAGCGCTCCGGCCCCACACATGGCACACATTAAAACAAGACACAGACATACATACAAACAAACATACAGACATACATACAAACATACAGACATACATACTTACTCACATACTCCCGGGACGCCGGCAGAACGTCTTCACGCGCCTCCTGCGCGCAGTGATGACGATTCCCCACAGCGCCCTCTGCTGGGCGCAGTGGGAAACGTCATCGCTGCGCGCAGGAAGCGCGTGAAGACCTGCTGCCGGCGTCCCGGGAGTATGTGAGTATGTATGTATGTCTGTATGTTTGTATGTATGTCTGTATGTTAGTTTGTATGTATGTCTGTGTGTATGTAGCCGGATCCGGAATGACCCCCCATTGGAAATCAATGGAGGACAGATCCGGATTACTGGTGTGTCCACACCAAACGGATCCGTCCCCATTGACTTGCATTGGGGGTCATTCCGGATCCGTCTTGGTGCGGATGCCTGGACCGGAGAGCAAACCGCAGCATGCTGCGGTTTGTTCTCCGGTCTGAAGACGGAACGGAATGCTTTCAGGAGCATTCCGTTGTCTTCAGTTCAGTTTTGTCCCCATTGACAATGAATGGGGACAAAACTGAAGCGTTTTTTTCCGGTATTGAGCCCCTATAACGGAACTCAATACCGGAATTTAAAAACGCTAATGTGAAAGTAGCCTTAGGTTATGTGACTGGGCTGGATAATGAACCACTTCAGTATTCTAGATAAGGTCACATTTCTGTCTGCGCTCCATCTAATACAGATCTACAGCTGACTCAGTCCATGATCATATGTGGTGGATTTGTGGTGTAGATCTTAAAATAAAATTCATGACGATGGACTTTCAAAGCATAGAATATCAGAGTGGTCAATCTGCAGAACAACTCTCCATAAAATCTGTATACGGTATAAAATTAGACTTGAGGAAATCATTCAAAAATCCATTTGGCGGAATTGGTCATCCGATTCAGTTCTGAATCATTTCTACCAGAATCTAAAGCAGTCCAATTGGCCTAAACGTTTGTGTATGACACCCTGAGGTCTAAGGATAAACATATTTAAAATGTGTAAGTGATTGTTCCTGTTTGGGACGGTGTACAGTTCTAATTTAATCGTGGAAATAAGGGAAGTTTTTACAGAACAGCACTGGACTTTTCTTTTTGTACTTGTGGTGCCTATCTTTGGGCTTGTTCATGAGCTTCAGCACACAGAGGTGAGTTGGTTTTATGTTACATCTGAGAGCTTCTAGGACTTTTTTTCCCTCTTTTTCTTTCTCAGTCTCTCCGAAATTCACCCGAAAATTTCTGTCATCTCTATCGGTATTGTCCGAAATGTCTGGTACCAACCCTACAGACTAATTTATGTCAGGCCTATATAACCTAAGCCTGGAAACTTAAAATAAATCTCAACCATCTTGGGAATGCTGTGGAACTTTTTTGTTTATGCCACTATATGCACTATGCAAATAAAAGAAAACCACGGAGACACCATCACGTGTCTCAACGACGGTCAAACTAGCCAGGCCTTTCACCGGGAAGGAACAACCAAGGAAAGGGCAGTCTCCAAAAGGAAACCCCTATGCCAAAGCATGGTATCCATCCACAGACAGCTGTTTTGGGGTATTTGCCCCTCATCAGTGTGGAGTAGGAATCAGGCATAGGTGGTTTCCTTTTGGAGACTGCCCTTCCCTTGTTTCCTTCCCGGTGAAAGGCCTGGCTAGTTTGACCGTCGTTGAGACACGTGATGGTGCCTCCGTGGTTTTCTTTTATTTGCATATTGCTTTTCCCAGAGAGCCTTGTTTTAGATTCACCAACGTTGAGACTCGTGATGGTGGCTCTGTGGTGGTGATGGTTGATCTCCCTGAGGTCAATCATCTTTTCTTAAATAACCGTATACACTATGCCATACTATACTATCCTACAGAGCAAAAAAACAACAACAATGTATTCCAGCCCAATGTATACTTCAGACATATACACCAGGACACCAAGAATGTTCCCCGTGTACAGTATATGCCAAATGTGATATGAACAGGAGATATCTGGTTATTTTTAAAACAGCTTGGGGTACAAAAAAGAGCATACTCACCTCTCTGCTCTTTGCTTCCTTGACTCAAATGTCCACCATTGTGGCCAGTGTTTGGCTGAGCAGCCCTTGCTGCACGAGTATGCTTTTTTATTTTTGTACACCATTATAAGCTTGGGGGTTCAGTGAAGGTCCAGATGGGTGTTACTGCAGAGATCGGGCTGCAGAGGCGTGTGTGAGTGTGGGTGGCCAGATGGGAGCACTAGAAGTAATCATAGTTTTTGAAGCTCCCTGGGCTGGCGTGCAGTGACAGGAAGGGCACACCGGTTCTTCCCTTCGGGGCAAACTCCAGCTTTAGGTTCTTCGGCCTGATAGAAGTTGAGGTGCCTTTGATGTTGATGTTTTACAGTGCAAGGCAGGGTCCTGGTTGTCGTGTCGCCAGCACCTTGAGGTGCAAATGTACATTTATCATGCTAGTATAATTTTACACCTCTTTTTACACCTGTTTTTCTGTGGGTTGAACGTTTCAGTTAATCATGTGTTTCTATTTGAGTTGATAAATCCGTTTTTTGCCATTCTTTTTAGATTGTTTTAAGATGTGTTGTATTTTCTAGGTGTTATGTCATGTGATGTTGTGTGTGGCTTCTGAAAGTCGCTGATCTAATGGTTTAAAAAGTCCCCAGAAAAGTCTCAAATATGTTTTAAAAAGTCACAAATTAATCTGAAAGTTGCGTCCTTTAATTTTGTGACTTTTTAACTTCAACAGAATTGCAAAAGATCCGACTAATCGCAGCTACACACACCAGGCAGGAGCTAGAGGAGTTTTGCTAATGTAAACTAATGAAATTTAGACGATAAAAGGGCTGACTTACATAAATTGCACTAGTCCATTGACGAAGCAGTTAGATAGATCTCTGAAACAGACAAAAATAAAACATGCGCTAATATGATGTAAAGTCTAAAACAAGGCACAAACCTAACAATAAATCAGAAAAAATAGAAAAGTCTGCATAACACAGATAAAATACAACTGAAACAGACCCAGAACCTTTTAATAAATGTGCCCCAATGAGCCCAGGTTACCAAGCTTCAGATGCAGACAGTTCAGGAATTGTTATGGACCAGCTGATGTTACACAGAAATACAGTCTGCTCACATGGTACAGGTCTCAAAGCTGTACAGATAACCATAGGCCAAGCCGGTGTCTCTTCAGATTTTTTTTAAAGCAATCTTCCTTATTCTGCAATTCTCTCGCTGACTTGTAAACATAAGCATCCAGGCACGGGGTGTAGACTTTACTTCCGGCAACCAAAAGGGCGGTTCTCCCTAACGGCAGGCAAACTCCTCTGCTCCATTCTTTGAACAGGTCACTATACTCACAGGACACTACAGGATCCACCTTGGGATGTGGAGATTCTCCCAGTGGACCAAACTGTAATTTGGTGTGTTCAGGCACATAAGTCCATAAGTCCTTTTGGACATGTTACCTCTACCGAACTTTCACTACTCCTCTCCGTTACATCTAGTCTGCTTTTGGCAGTTGTTCCTTTCTCCTTTAGGCCTCTCCCTGGCTGGTACCTGGGTATAGGGGCGGCTAGAGTGTCAGCTTCAGATCTTTGTGCTTCCTCTAATATGGGCTGTCTGACTCAAACTAGACTAGCCTATACTGACTCACTCCTCTCCTTATATAGGGGGTGACACCAGCTCCATCTAGTGGTGGCTGTGCTATATGGCCTATAATTATCATGTGCTTACATAAATACACAGTGAATGTATACATGACATGATGACAATATACTTTTGCACTTTGCAGTATATGCGACTTCTAGGAGCAGGATGCTGCATACACCCCCACTTGAAAGGGTTTCTGTCACCACATTTTATCATATTAAACAGGATGAAATTTCCAATGCGCAAATGTCATCTGATGCTTAATATGTAATTTATTTTATTTTCAATTGCCCCATTTTTGTGTTATATTAACTTTTATAATATGTAAATTAGCCTCCTAGGAGCGGGGGCACCATTTGCCCACCTTGAAAAACGCCTTCTTTTCTTGATTGACAGGACCAGGCAGCTCGCTCCATCTGCTGCTGGCCCTGTCCGTGATCCAAATCCCGCGCCTCCGCCGTGCGTCCTTCATTCGGCGCAGGTGCAGTGAGTGAAGCAGGCTGCCAGGCTCCCGGCTTACTCACTGCACTGAATGAAGGTCGCGCGGCGCAGGCGTGGGATTTGGATCGTGGACAGCAGGGGCAGATTGGCAATAATATCCCACCGGGAACCTTGAGATCGCAGCAGGGCTGTTGACGGCTGCAATGTGTATTGTAGTGTGCATTGTATTGTATGTGTATTCTAATGTGTATTGTATTGCGGCTGTCGCCCGTCCTGCTGTGATCTAATCATTATTCTGCGCCCCCATGCCATTATGCAGCCCGCCCCTGTACCTCCTGTCAGGTCCTTTGACACCGGACAGCAGGACAGAGATCAATTCCCAACTCTGCCCTCCAGATGTCAAAGGACCTGTGGCTCCTCCCACTCCTAGCGTCAATGTGACTGACGCTGTAACATCCTCCCTACTCCTCCTGCTCCAGGACACAGGACAGAAGAGGCTGCCCCATGTATACACACTCAGGTGAGTTTTTTTTTATTTTTTTCCCCCAGCCATTTGACAATTAGGAGGTTTGGGGGCACTATAAGGACCACTATAAGGATTATATATTACTGGGGGCATTACTATGACCATTAAAGGGACATTACTGAGGGCAATGATATGTGGCCAGCGCGATCACGTGGTGACGTTATCATGCTCGCCGGAGTTCCTTTGGCGGGTTTTCTTCAATCAAGACAGGAGTAGATGGCCTCTCCGCGATCAAGTGGATGAGGTGAGTGTGTATATATATACAGTATATATATATATATATATATATATATATATATATATATATATGAAGATATATGAGTGGCTCACTATTCAGAGAGTATTGAAAGCGAGGTGCTTCAACTGGTAGACCTTATCCACAAGGTCTTAGAAAAAGTGAAAATTCAAAGAAAGGTGGGGTTGAGCACACTCTTATTTAGGAGATCATGGGTATCAGCTGTGATTGTAGTAAAAAGATAATCATGCAAAACAAATAAAGATGAAAATGAACAGCTTTGATTTAGTTTTGATTGTATTGTGAAGTGTATATAGCACAGTACACAACACTATTATGATAGAGGTCAATAACATTAAATGTAAGATATAAAATATAAAATATAAAAAATATAAAAAATAGAAGTCACATAGGAATATATTCCTTAAATAGTCTAGTAAGTGTCACGTAAAAAATGTCCTCCTTGAACGGTCTGATTAGGTCAAGGGATGCCCAATCCCTATAATAAATGATTGCCCTTGTGTTTAAAATGTTAGAGGAATAATAATCATGTATAATATAATATAATATGGTACTTCTTGCAGTTCGGTATATAATGGTAGATTGGTACTTTACCCTTTTCTTTTATGTCGGACTCCTAGAAAGATGCCGTGGTGCTTCTTTGCAGTACGTGCGATGTCTCCCTATGTGGGCGCTCGCGAAGGCAAACAGCTGGGCTTCACCAGTAGTCTCGACTTCTCAATAGCTGCAGCGTCTCCGCGCTTACAGGGGCAAACAGTGCACTTCTACCAATGCGCGCCTTTTTCTCGCTGACAGCGGCGTCCCCACGTGGCGTCCCATGTGGAGATAGAAGGCGCGCTGGAGCTGCCGGAGTGGTGGTAGTGATCGTAACCGTCCTTTGATTAGTAGTTGATTATTAGCTGTTTTTTTCACTTTATTCCTTTATGTTGGATATTCGGAATCAAAGTTGTGGTTTTGGGCTTAATTCCGATAGTTCGTACCGCTTTAGGTTTCTCAAGGTATCCAGTATGCTAAACGCGTTTCGGGGACTACAATTCCCCTTCCTCAGTAGCTGGATATCTTGGACTTCTGTGGGATATTTAAATCTTTCACATAATTGAATCTTGTGGCTTAATTGGATGCCTCCTGTGTTCAATAAGAATGTATTTGCTCAACTGGTAGGCTTATTGAATAGGGGGCTCATTATCTAAATGCATTAAAATGTTTCTTTTTATTTATAATAAAATTATAATAATAAATAAAAATAAATAAAAATAAAAAGAAACATTTTAATGCATTTAGATAATGAGCCCCCTATTCAATAAGCCTACCAGTTGAGCAAATACATTCTTATTGAACACAGGAGGCATCCAATTAAGCCACAAGATTCAATTATGTGAAAGATTTAAATATCCCACAGAAGTCCAAGATATCCAGCTACTGAGGAAGGGGAATTGTAGTCCCCGAAACGCGTTTAGCATACTGGATACCTTGAGAAACCTAAAGCGGTACGAACTATCGGAATTAAGCCCAAAACCACAACTTTGATTCCGAATATCCAACATAAAGGAATAAAGTGAAAAAAACAGCTAATAATCAACTACTAATCAAAGGACGGTTACGATCACTACCACCACTCCGGCAGCTCCAGCGCGCCTTCTATCTCCACATGGGACGCCACGTGGGGACGCCGCTGTCAGCGAGAAAAAGGCGCGCATTGGTAGAAGTACACTGTTTGCCCCTGTAAGCGCGGAGACGCTGCAGCTATTGAGAAGTCGAGACTACTGGTGAAGCCCAGCTGTTTGCCTTCGCGAGCGCCCACATAGGGAGACATCGCACGTACTGCAAAGAAGCACCACGGCATCTTTCTAGGAGTCCGACATAGAAGAAAAGGGTAAAGTACCAATCTACCATTATATACCGAACTGCAAGAAGTACCATATTATATTATATTATACATGATTATTATTCCTCTAACATTTTAAACACAAGGGCAATCATTTATTATAGGGATTGGGCATCCCTTGACCTAATCAGACCGTTCAAGGAGGACATTTTTTACGTGACACTTACTAGACTATTTAAGGAATATATTCCTATGTGACTTCTATTTTTTTATATTTTTTATATTTTATATTTTATATCTTACATTTAATGTTATTGACCTCTATCATAATAGTGTTGTGTACTGTGCTATATACACTTCACAATACAATCAAAACTAAATCAAAGCTGTTCATTTTCATCTTTATTTGTTTTGCATGATTATCTTTTTACTACAATCACAGCTGATACCCATGATCTCCTAAATAAGAGTGTGCTCAACCCCACCTTTCTTTGAATATATATATATATATATATATATATATATATATATGCACACACATTTTTTTAACCCCCAGATTAACCCCCTGAGCACCTGAATGTAAGTCTCAGATGCCTTGGTATCTAAGGAGTAAATTGGGGGGGGGGGGGAGCGGGTATGATCGCCGTTCCCTATCATTGCACCCCACCATACAATGAAAAGTAAAGCTGCCAAATCACATTTTTCAACACTTCGCTCATCACTAGTTGGTAAGTATGGAATTCATATCCATGGCTAGAAGGCAACAGTCCTAACAAGAAATGATCGAATTTCCGGTTAGGAAATCCGTTCGCGATTCGTTTACTGGTAAAAGGTGAATTGCGTTATGGATTCCGTTACTACGGACCAATTCTATGACGGAATTCCTTTAGAAGCATTCTGTTATTCATTCCGTCATAATAGAAGTCTATGGCCTGCATAAAGGCCTGCATAACGGATCTGTCCGGTCTCCGTTATGCAGGAGAGGACTCCATAACGCAATTTACCTTTTACCAGTAAACCAAGCGTGACCGAATTTCAAAATATGAAATTTGCTCATCTCGAGTCCTAACCAAACACCTTGCTGCCCCTTTAATTATCTTTAATTATTATTATTATCCGGCAATACCTAATATGTAGTTTTTCTTGCGTTTTTATAGTGATAAAATAATTATAAAGTTGGAATATTTTTTTTCCCTTGTCATATCTTGACCCCTATAACTTTTTGGTATTTATGTGAACGGAACTGTATGGGGGCTCAATTTTGCGGGGTGATCTGAACTTTTTATTGATACCATTCTGGGGTGTGTATGACTTTACTGCCGGTCGCAGACATGAGCCGCAGTTCACCTGCGGCCATGACGCCCGCTCTCCTCAGGAGCGGGCGCCATCTTTAAAGACCCGAGTCGGAATTAAGTCGGGAAGGGGTTAATTCCGTTGCTTCTACAGCTGCAGCGCTGCACCCAGATTGTTCTGATTCAGATCAACCCATCCCTACCTAAGGCCTCATGCACACTAATGTATTTTGTTTCCGTGTCCGTTCTGTTTATTTTGCGGATAGGATGTTGACCCATTCATTTCAATGGGTCAGCAAAAAATGCAGATGTCTGTCTGTTATGTAGCCCCACAAAAAACATACAGTGTGTCCTATTTTTGTCCGTTTGTGGACAAGGATAGGCATTGTTACAATAGTAACATTAGTAACATAGTTTATAAGGCCTAAAAAGACATCTGTCCATCCAGTTCGGCCTGTTTTTCTATAAGTTGATCCAGAGGAAGGCAAAAAAACCCTGTGAGGTAGAAGCCAATTTTCCCCACTTTAGGGGAAAAAAATTCCTTCCCGACTCCAATCAGGCATCAGAATAACTCCCTGGATCAACAACCCTTGTCTAGTAACTATAACCTGTAATATTATTACCCTCCAGAAATACATCCAGGCCCCTCCTGAACTCTTTTAGTGAACTTACCATCACCACCTCCTCAGGCAGAGAGTTCCATAGTCTCACTGCTCTTACCGTAAAGAATCCTCTTCTATGTTTATGTACAAACCTTCTTTCCTCCAGACACAGGGGATGTCCACTCGTCACAGTCACAGTCCTGGGGATAAATAGATGATGGGAGAGATCTCTGTACTGACCTCTGATATATTTATACATAGTTATTAGATCTCCCCTCAGTCGTCTTTTTTCTAAAGTGAATAACCCTAATTTTGGTAATCTTTCTGGGTACTGTAGTCCACCCATTCCAGTTATTACTTTAGTCGCCCTCTTCTGAACCCTCTCCAGCTCTGCTATGTCTGCCTTGTTCACAGGAGCCCAGAACTGTACACAGTCCTCCATGTGCGGTCTGACTAGTGATGTGTAAAGTGGCAGGACTATGTTCTCATCACGGGCATCTATGCCTCTTTTGATGCAACCCATTATCTTATTGGCCTTGGCAGCAGCTGTCTGACACTGGTTTCTGCAGCTTAGTTTGCTGTTCACTAAAATTCCTAGGTCCTTTTACCATTTAGTATGTACTGGTGACTTGCATTATTCCATCCCATATGCATAACCTTACATTTGTCAGTGTTAAACCTCATCTGCCACTTTTCTGCCCAAGCCTCCAGTCTATCCAGATCCTGCTGTAGCAGTGCACTGTCCTCTTTACTTTACACAGTTTAGTGTCATCTGCAAAAATTGATATTTTACTGTGCAAGCCTTCTACAAGATCATTAATAAATATATTGAAGAGAATAGGGCCCAATACCGACCCCTGTGGTACCCCACTAGTTACAGTGACCCAATCTGAGTATGTACCATTAATAACCACCCTCTGTTTTCTATCACTGAGCCAGTTACTTACCCACATACAGACATTTTCTCCCAGGCCAAGCATTCTCATTTTATATACTAACCTTTTATGTGGTACAGTGTGAAATGCTTTGGAGAAGTCCAGATATACGACATCCATTGATTCCCCGCGGTCCAGTCTAGAACTTACCTCCTCATAGAAACTGATTAAATTGGTTTGACATGACCGATGGATCCGCAAAAAAAAATGCAATATGGGTGCCAAACGGACGTCCTCCGTATTTTTTGCGAATTCGTGTTTTGTGGACCGCAAAACACATACGGTCGTCTGAATGTAGCCTTAGGCATACAGTACAAAGTATCAGATTTAAGATCTCTAATATCCAAGGTCCTGTATTTTAGATGTCTTATTCCAAGATTTATATAGACATTTATAAAGGAAAACAGGCAAATTCTGAAATAGCGGTCGCGGCGATGGCCTCCATGCACTTGTCTATTCTCTTCGAAATAATGTGGTGAACTCTCAATTCCATTTCCTCTGCGATGATACATTTACCTTTTCAGGCTCAATTTATAATGCAAATTACATTTTACACATGTATCTTAAATAACGTGAGGCTGGGAGATTGGGAAACCCGGTAGGCGTAGTGATAGGTAAAGGATAGTCCTTTATCAGCCCCCGGTTAGATGTGTTTTTTTTTTCTTTTTTTCTGACCCTAAATCACGAGCAGCTAATTTATTTTCTCTTTTTCAATTATAGCGGCGGCGAAGTATAGAGCAATGCCATATTTCCTGTTTTATTATGTACATACTATGCAAATGGCGACTGTGTTCAAATGAAAGAAATATGTATCCTCTCAGGTATTAAGGATCTAATATGCGGCGGAAGATTCCGTTTACCTCGCGCTGCACAAGATAAGATAAATTAATGAACAATAATGCATTATGAATAGTGTGTTCAACATCTCTTTGTTTTTGTCCTTGGACGGCTCAGAGCAGCAACCGGGTCATTGCAACAATGTCTGACATGCTAAACCATCTTCCACAGAGCTAAATATGTCTTCCTCTCCCAGGAAACCGGAATTGGCAAATGCATACAACGGCAGGAGCTCATTCACAGCATTGTTCTCCTGAGTTGGATTATTGAGCGCGGCCGTTAAAGGGAAAGTATCATGTGTTTCATTTGCGTAGACAACGTATATTGTGTTATTGTTACTTTGTTGTACATTTTTTGTTTATTTGTAAATTCCTGGGATCAGTCACAAATCTTTTGCAGCAGCTTGTCCCCCTCTCCCCATTAACTTGAAGATGAGCCTCTTCTCAGATGAGCAGTTATGCTTCTAGTGTGGTTGGGTGAGATACAATATATACATGTGTGTGTGTGTATGTATATATATGTATATATATATATATATATATATATATATATATATAGTCAATTGGTGCCCAATTACCCATTTTCTCTCCCTGGTGTCATGTGACTCATTAGTGTTACAAGGTCTCAGGTGTGAATGGGGGGGAGGTGTGGTAAATTTGGTGTTATCAGTCTCAAACTCTCTCATACTGGTCACTGGAAGTTCAAAATGGCTCCTCATGGCAAAGGACTCTCTGAGGATCTGAAAACAGATGGCCTAGGCTATAAGAAGACCAACACCCTGAAACCGGAATGTACTCACTTTTGTGAGATACTGTATATATAAGCTGTATATATATATATATATTAGATATGAGCAAATCTATTCGCCGTTTCTTAGATTCGTATCGAATATTACAAATTTTGGGCTCCGAATTCGCTTCATATTATTTGTAAATCTTCACAAAATTTTGCACGATACGTACGTACGATACGTACACGATATGAAACGTATGAAACGTACGCATTCTGCGTGAGGCAGGAAAATTACAATACGCCCCGGCAAGAGCGGGAAAGTGAAGATACGCCCCCTCAGAACTGGAAAAAATCAGCCCGGCCCATCGGGATCTAACTATTTGCACGTATAGAGAGTGAAGACTCCTCCCTCAGTACTCCACCCTCCTCTGAACCAGTTTAGACCAGCGCTGAACACTGAGCAAGTAGCAAGCATGGCTAAAGAGCTGCGTCCCAACTGGAACCAGATGGCTTTTGGGGATGAGTTCCCTGAACTTCCGCCCGCTCCAGACATCAGGGTGTCACAGTCTGAAATCAAGACAACCCCATGAGATTCAGTGCCCTTGTTTTCTTTACCAGCTGCTGAGATTGCTGCGCATCGTGAGGGGGTTCGTCGTGAGGCGGCTGGTGCGTCTGCTGTGGCTGGTGCGGCTGGAGCGTCTGCTGTGGCTGGTGCGGCAGATGCGGCTGGAGCGTCCACTTCGCCGCCCAGGAAGAGATCCACGACAACACCTTCCATAAGGCAGAACCCGATGGTGCCACCATCGGTGACTGCCCATGCGCAGACCCTCTAGGACTATAAAAACACCATGGAGGACTGGGTCATCCAGGTACTGGACCACCCTAGGCTAGGAGATCCTGCATTGGAACGCTGAAAGGGAACGGTCCTGTGGTTTTCCATTGGGAGAGGGTCTGGCTTCCTGGCAGACGATGAGGATGGAAAGGAGTATTTTGTGGGCCGCAGGTCGGTGAAACGGCCGTACCTGCCACAACCTCAGCACAGCCTGTATGTGGGAGATCAGGTGAAGTACACCCCCATGGCGTCCCTGAAAGGCCCCTTTGCGACCGGGGTTACCCTCCTTTCAAAGCTGCTGCTACCTACAACAGAACCTGAAGTGTGGTCGGATGAACCACCAGGTCCAGGACGCTTGCGCTGCCTTCAGGAGTCCCCAGATGGTGTCCTCCGGTTCAGGGAAAAGCCACAGCCGGAGCCTCTGATTCCTGGACTGCCAGCGCCACCACCACCACAGTCCTTTCAGCTGGGTCAGCTGATGACAACATCATTTACGTTCCAATCCACGGTCATCCACCAATACCAGCTGCCGTGGAAGATGAAGCCAGCAGCAGCCAGGGAAGCTGGTGCTACTTCCCTGGATGCAACCTTGCCAGAACTGCTGCAGCCAAAAGTCCTTACCCCTGCTGTCCTGGCAGGAGGATCCGGAAAAGTGCAAATGGCTGCAGCGCTCACCAGCATCACCACCACCCGGACCCGGTCAAGTCCGAATTTTACTACGGCAGCGAGCGTGGCCTACAAGAGGCAGGAGCATCCTCTGATGATGTTTAACAGCAGTTCCAGCGAAGAGGACTTCAGGTCCCTCATCTGAGGAACCATTCTACTGGCTGGGTCATGTAATGGTCACCTCAGGAGGACCTATGGGAGCCACACCATGGACTGCACCTGACGGGTGAGAGCTAGTTGGCACTTTTTATGTTTGGTTGTTTATATTGCCCCCGTTTGACTCTCACCCAGATGGGCATGGCTGTCAGGACTCCCCCCATTCTGCAGAAAAGTCCCAGTTGTGCCTAAGTGCGCCTATTTTCCTTTTTCCCCCCTTCTCTGTTTTTTTTGGGAGCCCCCTTTGCAAAAAGGGTTCTCTATGTGCTGCTATTTTCTAATATGTATGTATTGCCCCCGTTTGACTCTCACCCAGCTGGAGTGGACATGGCTGTCAGTCAGGACTCCCCCCATTCTGCAGAAAAGTCCCAGTTGTGCCTAAGCGCGCCTATTTTTCTTTTTCCCCACTTCTCAGGTTATTTGGGAGCCCCGTTTGCAAAAAGGGTTCTCTATTTGCTGCTATTTTCTATTATCCATGTGGATTACATGTTACCTGTTTGGATTACAATATTACCTCATGTGGATTACAATTGAATTTTGGACTATGAGTTTCAGACAGTGTTTTATCATGCCAAGGAGCCACGAGGAGAGACTCTAATGTATATCTGAGACTTTTATGCTTGCAAATGTGAAATTGATTGCACTAAAATGTTTGCATACTTATGTCTTTGCTGTATTTTAGCTACACTGTTTTTACTGGTTCAGCACGTTAGCCCATTGTGTGTATTCTTTTTCAGGTACTGCAAAGTGTCCTATTATGCACTTATGTTTTTAGTAAATTATGCACTTAGCTGGATAGATAGAAGTGAGCACCTTATTTTTCTACCTCATATGGACTGCCTCTAAAGGCTGTACGCTGCGCCCTAGTCTTGTGCGTATGACGCATTTGCGCGTTAATAGTACTCTAAGGATTCGTACGCACTTTTGTATGCTAATCCTTACGTATTGCGTACTTTTAACTACGCTGAATGTACATTCGTAATTTGTGCGGGAATGTTCGCAAAACAACGATTGTTTTTTTGAACGTAGATTCGACCGAATAAATTCCTTTAAAGGGAACCTGTCATCTCCAAAGCACCCTGTGGACTAGAGTAAGCAGTGTATAGTGTAAGTGACGTTGAATCCGGTTATGTAATTTTTATCTTCATACTCACTTCCATTCTGATTTTGCGCTCCCACAAACCAGCAATAAAATGCACTCACTGGACTCTGGTGTCCCACCCAGTGAGTGCATTTTACTGCTGGTTTGTGGGAGCACAGCTTCGGAACGGAAGTGAGTATGAAGATAAAACTTTCATATTTGGATTCAGCATCACTTACACTATACAACACTTACTCTAGTTCAGGGGGTGTTTCGGAGATGACAGATTCCCTTTAAGTACGAATCTTGTTAGAAATTCGTCGAGTATTCGTCGAAGCGAATTTTGGATGATTTGCTCATCTCTAATACATATATATTGTAAGGGATCATATCCTCTCAGGGGGTCGACATCACACAATATCTTCAAATCACGGGGATTTTCAGGTCCAACTCAGTTTTATTGCCACCAGCACACCAAAACAAATCATAAAAACACCTGCCCGGCTGGGCTCTGACTAAACATAGTTCAGCTAACTCACCTAAATACATACGCTGTTCACACACAGCTTTTAAGTGCGGCTTCCTCAGCCGTTCAGTCCAGCAGCCTCCTGGCTGTGACTCCAACCATATCCTTTGGGGGGAGATGGTCCAATAGTCCTCTACTCCTAGGGTCACTGGTTCCCCCAAACTTCCAGGCTACACTGAGCCTTTGTGGCCCCTCAGCCCTCGTGGCTGAGACCACACAGAGCCACCACAGGCTTCAACCTCTCAGGCCTCCTCAGCCTTTCTCTCTCTCAGACTTCTTCTCGTACATGTGGTTGCAAGAAGGTCAAATGATCCAGATTCCAGAATTAGGATACTGGTGCAGAGTGCCGCAGAGAAGGGGAAAGGATAAAAGTGGTTGTAGCAATAATAAAGGAAGTAATTACTCATTCTGATGCTGCTCTGGGCTGTGCAGTTATGGGAAGTCACCTTTTCTTCCCCTCCAGGGTAGTCCCAGGCTTTGCAGTTCTCCTGCCAAGTGTTAAGTAGGGTGCCCTTGGTGGTAATGAATTCTGAGGCGCAAGGCAGGGTTCCCTGTAGTATGAGACAATGATGAGCAGGGCCGCTTCTGCCATGAGGCGAGATGAGGATCTCGCCTCAGGCGGCAGTTTTATGTAATTCTGAGGGGTGGCATCCACACAGCAGTTAAACACTGCTGGTGGATGCGCCATGCTTCCCATCAGCTTCTTGTGCCCCCCTCAGACCTCAGATCAGCCCACCCAGCCACTTAAAAAAAACATACTGACCTGTCCTGCGCTGCCACTGCCCTCAGGTTCTGCGTTCCACTGTCTTCCCTTCCGGCGCACACTATGACCTGACGCAAGTGTCAGGTCATAGTGCGCGCCGGAAAGGAAGACAGTGGAGTGCGGGAGCTGAGGGCAGCGCAGAACAGGGAAGTATGTTCTTTTTAATTGGCTGGGTGGGCTGATCTGAGGTCTGAGGGGGGCACAAGGCACAAGACGCTGATCTGAGGGGGGCACAAGGAAGGCACAAGATGCTGATCTGAGGTCTGATGGGGGCACAAGACGCTGATCTGAGGTCTGATGGGGGCACAAGACGTTGATCTGAGGTCTGATGGGGCACAAGACGCTGATTTGAGGTCTGATGGGGGCACATTGTGTTGATCTGAGGTCTGATGGGGCACAAGACGCTGATCTGAGGTCTGATGGGGGCACAAGACGCTGATCTGAGGTCTGATGGGGCACAAGACACTGATCTGAGGTCTGATGGGGGCACAAGACGCTGATCTGAGGTCTGATGGGGCACAAGATGCTGATCTGAGGTCTGATGGGGCACAAGACGCTGATCTGAGGTCTGATGGGGGCACAATCTGTTGATCTGAGGTCTGATGGGGGCACAATAAGCTGATCTGAGGTCTGATGGGGGCACATTCTGATGATCTGAGGTCTGATGGGGGCACAAGACGCTGATCTGAGGTCTGATGGGGGCACAAGACGCTGATCTGAGGTCTGATGGGGGCACATTCTGGTGATCTGAGGTCTGATGGGGGCACAAGACACTGATCTGAGGTCTGATGGGGCACATTCTGGTGATCTGAGGTCTGATGGGGCACAAGATGCTGATCTGAGGTCTGATGGGGCACAATGTGTTGATCTGGGGTCTGATGGGGGCACAAGACGCTGATCTGAGGTCTGATGGGGGCACAAGACGCTGATCTGAGGTCTGATGGGGGCACAAGACGCTGATCTGAGGTCTGATGGGGGCACAAGACACTGATCTGAGGTCTGATGGGGTCACAAGATGCTGATCTGAGGTGTGATGGGGCACAAGATGCTGATCTGAGGTCTGATGGGGGTACAAGATGCTGATCTGAGGTCTGATGGGGGCACAAGACACTGATCTGAGGTCTGATGGGGCAAGGGAAGGGGGTGACACTCTCCTATCTAGATGTGGCAGTTGGAGGAGGTCAGTACTATGGAAACTTAGCTATGCCAAAGTCTGACTTCCTGGTAGCTTATAGGCATCCTGTCCTACCATATCACTGTAGGTCACTTCTGGTTGAATTGTTGTGCAGATCATGTCCGGCAGTTGTCTACTGAGGTAGAGATAAATAAGGCGTAACACAGAAAGCTGATGTATATTCTCAAAATGAATTGCTAAGCTGGGAGGGGTATACCAGTAGAGTACTAATAAATTTAAGGTGATACCCAGCAAAATTTTGAATACAGCTTGTAACATGGAGCTCCTTCCTAAGGTTCCTCAATCAAATATAATTCAAACTGTTAAACTTTATTGAACACAACTGCAAATACAGTGGTACACAAAACATTTTGGCTGCTGTCACTTTAAGAGGCTTTCAGCCCTCGAATGAAGCACAGAATCTTTGCAGTTTCAGTACAAACAACATGGCACAATTCCTTAACTTTGCAGAACAGCCAAATGAACAGAACACAAAACAGATACAAAACAGTCTTTGGGTGTAAGGGGGGCTGACAAAGATAGTTCATATACTGTAGTCTAACACTGCACTTCAATGTCCGCCATGCATACAGCAACAATATTCTGCTCTCAGTACCTCTTTCTCTTCCACAGCTCCTGTGTCTCAAGACTTCTGTCCATTTATACCTTCTCTACAGTGTATGGTCAGTGGGCCATTTCATTATGGGACAATAAGACCATGTGGAGGGCTGGGAACTTAAAGTGGTCCCATGTTGTAAAGTTGTCCAGATTGACAGAAGGTGGGGCAGCATAAATAGGCAGAGTCAGATATTCCATAGCGCAAAATACCGTCCCATTAGAACTGTATTCCTCAGTGCATCACAATATACTGCACCAAAAGCTGTCCCTCTGTGGAATATGTGGTGCCATTTCTGTCCTCCTCCTCCAGTTGTCTCTGAGTGGGTTCATTAGGAGGTGAGATATAGGCCACAGCAGTTGAAATCAGAAGGGCATGTGCGGTTGCTGGCCAGGTACATGAGTACCTGATTCTTACAAAGTTTATTACTAAGGAGAGCTCATTTGTCACGAACGTACTTTGGTCAGGTTGCAGGCATTCGGCTAGGCTTTCAAAAGTGACATAATTTGACATGTTTTCCTCTTGGTTTGGTTGCTGTTTACCACACCCCTTCACACCTGTTGCGGGTGTGGTAATTATCTTTCCCCTATTTATCCTTTCCTCTCCCAGTATCCCTTGCGGTTTATACTTTCTGCTGACATTGTTGTGTGTGGTGTTGTTCTCAGTTGAGATCCGCTTGCTGCAATATCTGCATTAAGATAAGTGTTATTTTCCCTAATGTGTTTATCCTACTTTTCCCTGTTGTGGTTTAGCCTTCTGGAGTTTCCTGTTCGTCCGTCCTTACGGAGGAACGGGTTTACTCTTTCTCCTGCCACTAGCTGCAGGGTTGTACAGGGTCAGTTTGTTATTAGGTTCTTGTGTATGAACTCTCCTACAACAAAGGCCTGTTCATACTGGTAGTCAGCCAGGGCCTAGTTTCAGGAATTCCTGCAGAAGGTGACCATTTCCCTTGTTTGGTCTTTTCCCTTCCCTCTTACGCTTGGTGTGGCTATACCCTCTACACCAGAGCGTGACATCATTATGTTCCCTGCCAGTGGTAAAGAGGAGGGCTTGGGTGGCCCCCTAGGCATCGGCTAACTGGGAAATTTCCCTGTAAGGTCTGATTAGACCACATCTCAGGTCCACTCCACACACACCTACTTTGACAGTTGGGCAGCCTTTACAACTGGGCCTTGACTTTGGCCTCCCTCCACTCCACCCAATTAAGTCTAGGTCAGGACAACAGGACAAAAAACAACCATACCGTACCTCACCATAGCTAACTTTCTGGCCACAGGGACAAAGATTTCTCTCAGTTCACCGCAGGATCCAACTATAGCCTCCCTTAGGTTTGGCGGCCAGAATGGAACACTAGCAACCTCCTAATTAGTTCTACTCTGTCAGCCTACTGGTCACTTTGCAGGTTTACAGTCCACTCGGTGACCCACACTCCAGACCCCACTTGGCAGAGCTTCCCTCTAAGGTGACCTCCGGCTAAGCTACACATAGGCCCACATCATGCCTCCTGACCTCCAATTCACCACCTCCACATCCACAGTCTCCACTTTCCAGTCCCCTTCCCTCACCTCTTAGCAGAGGGAAGGCCTGCTCCTATTAGCGACCAGGTCCTGGCCTATATTTCAGACAACCTTAACACTAGAGTTGAGCAAATCGAATCCAACAAAGTGGAATTTGATCTGAATTTCAGGATAAATTTGATTCACCGCAAAGCCGAATTTCCTCATGCTTCGTGGTAGTGAATCGATTTAACCTAAAGTAGTGTAAAACAGAAAAAAAAAAATCATACTTACCTCCTCCATTTGCCTGCGAAGGGCTGGCTGCCGCCATCTTGATTGAAGATCTCGGCCGAAATCCCGTGCGTGGTAACATATGACATCAACTCCCCTCGTGAGCAAATGGAGGCGGTAAGTATGATTGAATTTTTTTTCTGTTAATTTTACACTGTTTTTACTCTCAGATGCCACGATCATGTATGAACGCGGCATCTGAGGGGTGCGATGATGGGAAGGGGCGCTATTGCAGCACAAAAAATGTGCTTCGTGATGAAGTCATTCATTACAAAGCAAATTTTGTAAAATTCGGCGAAGCAGCAGAATTGAATTTTACTAAACTTCGCTCATCTCTACACCTTGTAGTTGACCCGCACTGTTAAATTAAAATGATTTTTTTTACCTTTTTTTTACATTTTCTCAACCAGTTAGTAAAAAAAATATACACATTTTAAAAATGTTTCATATTTTTCAGAAATTACCAATTCACTTAATTAATTGACTTTTAAAATCGGTTTCAAGTCAAACCAAGAACGACTCTGTGAATGCAATTAAGTAATTGTATGATGCATTATTAAGTAAATGCTCTGATTAATATTTCAAAAGACCATCTTGTGTAGTCTTCTGGGTGCAAACGTTTGACAAGGAGCACGATTAAAGGTGCTCCATTTATTACGCCGTACAGAAGTATTATCATTATGACAAAAAGTAAGATGACGCTCTTGCATAAATTAGATGCTTTCTTGACACCGTTACTTAAAAGTTACACGCAAAGACCAATTTAAGGATAACTAAGGAGGAGGTCAAAGCATTGTGGGATTTTAAGAAGAAACTTTTTTTTTTTTAATTAGAAGAAGAAACTTGACTTTTCATTAATAGAGGTGTTATATTCATAAAAAAAAACAGTCAATGAATTTCCCCCTAAAATAATATTAAAAAAATAATTTCATCACACCAAAAAATAGGCCTTTTCTCAGAATATTTACCTGGGTCAACAGTCAAGTCAAATAGCAAACCTATAAAGACTAACACCACAACGGCACATGGAGGATTGGTAGACAATGCTCAGTGAATATTAGAAATGAACAGTATATTCATAATTAATACAGATGAGTAAATCTCTTAAAATTTGATTTGGATCCAGTTTGTCCAATTTAATAAATTAGACTTAAATCTAAAGAGCTCTAGAAAAGTCTCTCTTGTGCCCGTTGCTAGGGAGGCTCGTCCAGGGAAGAACCTAGCCTTTCTGCTGCCTGAGGCGAAAACTGAAACAGCACCCCCCATGTCAATTTCTTAACCTAACCCCTTTTCCACAATGAAAGCACTCATTGCCCATGGCCCTTCCACTGCCCCCCTTTTTGCCCCTTCCTGGCACTGCCTGAGGCGATCTCCTTACCTGGCCTCATTGGTGGTACATCCCTGGTCTCATCCCCGTCTCTTCCTGCCACTGTCTGCTTGCCCCGACACAAGATGTTTTCATCTGCGCACAGGGAGAAGCTGCGGTGGCAGTGTGGGGAGCCAGGTAAGTATATTCATTGTGAGGGGCCCGGCATATTTGGGGCATTTATAGTATTGGATAACCCCTTTAACCCTGGATATTCAATAAAGATCACATCTACATTACAATTATTAGTGGTATCAGTTGTTATAGGTGTGTGATAAAAATGTGTTATATAATTTTTTAAATTTAATATAAGTTTTTAGCTGTTCTTTTCATATTCTTTTTGGTTCTTTGAGACTACATTGTAGTGCTTTGCATATATGAGGGTCTAAAGAATTTTTCGACGTTCTCAATATTGTTGCTCTATACTCAGGAATAAGTCATCTAAATCAGTTTCGTGGCGATTCCTTCTCAGAAGGGGATTCGATTTTGAAAAATCACAGTGAAGCAAGTAGGAAGCAAAAAGCTCTCTCTACTGTATATTGTCTGGTAGCGACATACTTCGGCTCAGTTTACATTCACTTGAACAGCAACCTGGCATGGTCAGCTCTTTGCTTTAGACTCAATCCACTGTGTCAGTGGCTCAAGAGTACAGCTGATCAATGAGGGTGTTGGGTGTCAGACCCCCACCAATCTGATAATGATGACCTATCCTAAGCATAAGTCATCAATATCTAGTACCCATACAATCTGTTTAAAGGCCAAATATTTTTTATTTGTTGAGCTTCCCAAATCATTTGTATGTTTGTGGTCTGTTTTTGCTCTATTTTATAGCAATATCTATATTTCTTTTTTAGTTTTATAAGGGTTAAATGGTGCAAAAAGTTAAAAAAAGATGTTTCTAATTTGTATTCATTTCTAATTTAGCAAATTCACAATACAATAAAAGGCTATGAACATGTTTGATTTTTTTATGATTGCATTTTACTCATTTTAGAGTAAAACTATTTTTTTCAGTTTTCTTTATTATAAATGTTCAGCAACAGTTTTTATTCTACAATCTTCACTTTGAACATCTATGCAGACTGACTTGCTTTGGCTCCATATAGCACTTATCTCTGGACTCCTGACAGCTCATAAACACTCATTTAAACCATATCCTTATCAAACTGATATAGGTTTAGCTATAATGATTGTTAATGAGCTGTCAGGAGTTCAGATATAAGGGCTATACATGGAGTTATCAGACCTGCTGTGCTTATTGGATTGCTCGTTCCGCTGATCTCGGCTTGTCTTTTGACCACTCTCTATCTTTTTTGTACTGTGTTTTCCGCCTGGTTCTTACCCATTTACATATGACTATTTCTCTGTGTTGTGTTTGTCTCTTGGTGAGTGTCTGTCTCTGCACCTTTATAGTATATGGACTGTAAGGCTACTTTCACACTAGCGGTAGGCCTGATCCGGCAGATGAAGGGTGTTGCCGGATCAGGACTGCCGCAGCGACATGTGTGGAGCCAGAACCGGGCTCCGGCCCCACACATGTCACACAGTACATACATACACGCAGACACATATACACAGACAAATACACATACATACTTACATGCTCCCGGCAGGTCTTCAGAGCGCCGGAGGAGCAGGACGGCTCGCACAGGTGACGATTCCCCACAGCGCCTTCTGCTGGGCGCCTGGTGGAATCGTCATCTGTGCGTGCCGTCCTGTCCCTCCGGCGCTCTGGAGACCTGCCCGGGAGCATGTAAGTATGTATGTGTATTTGTATGTATATATGTCTGTGTATGTTTATGTGTATGTCTGTATGTGTGTATTGTGTGTATGTGGTGACGGATCCGTCATGAACTCCATTGAAAGTCAATGGAGGGCGGATCCGGTTACCATTGTGGTCACACCAGACGGATCCGCCCCCAATGACTTGCATTGGGGGTCATTCCGGATCCGTCTTGGTGCGGATGCCTGACCGGAGAGAAAACCGCAGCATGCTGCGGCTTGTTCTCCAGTCTGAAGACGGAACTGAATGCTTTCAGGAGCCTCCGTTGTCTTCAGTTCAGTTTTGCCCCCATTGACAATGAATGGGGACAAAACTGAAGCGTTTTATTCCGGTATTGAGCCCCTATGACGGAACTCAATACTGGAATTTTAAAACGCTAGTGTGAAAGTAGCCTAAACCAGTTGCGGTCGTGCTACCTAGGACTCGTACTGCAAGTAGGCAGGGAAAGAGGGCTGGGTTCCGGGTGAGGGCTCACTGACTGTGTCTGTCCCTATCTACAAATGTTACATTATTACTAGCCAAAAAGGACTGGTACCTGCACTATTATGAATGCCATGGGAGCCTTAGCCTCATAAATGGAGGGCATTGCTCAGCTGGTTGCGCATTTATCAGGGAGGGCCCAGCAGCAGGAATCCCGCCAGACCAGTCCCCTTGCATCCGCAACCCAGTCACCAATGGAGCCAAAGATTAAGCTTCCTGGTTGCTTCTCTGGTGACCGTAAGGGTTTTGTTACTTTAAAGGAGAGTTGTAAAGTCTATTTTTGCTTGAGACCTCATTCCTCGGGTACCGAAGCACAGTTAGTCGGTATCATCATGTTTCTGTTGCAAGGTAACCTGCAGGGGTGGGCATTCTCTTTTCCATCTAATTTTCCTAAACTGTATTCCATAGATCTTTTTTTTTTGCCCTTGGTCTTCTGTGTGATGAACCTGACAGAGCTGCTTATGCTGAGAGTCAGCTACTCTCTCTCTGCGTCAAAGCAGATGACCTGTAGAGGAATAATCCAGCCCTTAGGTCACAATTCAGATTAGGCCTTTCAAACACTCTGAAGGACCTTCTAGTTAGCCACCCTACACCAGGATCTTTAGCTGAGGCCATGTCTCTGGCTATCCGACTAGACTGACGACTTAAAGGGGTATTCCCATCTCACAAATGTACTCTGTATAATTAGATATAGCCATACCAATATTATTACTAATATAATGTATTTATATAAAATGTACCATTTAGAAGATTTTCCTATTTGTATAGCCATTGTCCCACACACATCAGTCAGGCCGTTGCCCCTAGTTATGGCCACCGTGGCCGTGTAGTAGTGGTGGCCGGCTTGCTTTTTTTAAAACCCGCTCTGAGGTAACTGCTGTATTGAACGCACATTACATCAGCATGTGGAAACACATCTTAGGGTACTTTCACATCTGCGTTTTGGACTCTACCAGTCCAAAACACAATGGTCAGGATCCGTCCAAAATGCAGACTTTATAAACGGTTCCTGCTCCATAGAGATGAATTGATCTTGGAACAGGATCCGTTTCTCTGCGTTTTGGCAGCGCAGACAAAAATGCTACAACCCTAAGATGTGTCTCCCCGCATGCTCATGTAATGTGTGTTCACAGAACAGCAGTTACCTCAGAGCAGGTTTGAACAAGAGCAAGCCGGCCACCACTACTACATGGCCACAGTGGTCATAACTAGGGGCAACGACCTGAGTGATGTGTGTGGGACAATGCCTATACAAATAGGAAAATCTTCTAAACGGTACATTTTATATAAATACATTCTATTAGTAATAATATTGGTATGGCTATATCTAACTATACAAACTAAATTTGTCAGATGGGAATACCCCTTTAAGAATGTAAACGTGAACATGCTGTCTATGTTTGTCCTACTTCATTTCCTTCTGTCTCTTCAGTCTTCTGTGGTTAATGCATTGATGGAGTCTGAGGAGCCTATGCAAGTGGATAGCTTGACTTCCCAGCAAAGGAAGAAACATTGAGGAATGGCCTTTGCCTCTACAGTGGCAGTCCAGCACATCTACTCCAATCCTTTCCTACTAGGCCGAAGGCAGAAAATTTGAGCACCTGAGTGATGATCAGGGAAGTCACTCAGACCCACAGGTATTTCCTGATAACACTGACAGGATTCTATCGCCTGCTTCTCTGCCCTCCCTAGGGAGATCAGTTTCTGATTTAATCTTTGTGGATTCGGAGGCAGCAGCAAATTTTGGTAATCTTGATTTTGTGCCTGCTTTGGGTCCCGTGGTATGTAGACTACCTGAATCCATTCCAGTGTCTGGGGTGGATACTACTCCTTTAGCCAGAGGGTTTATTGAGTATAAAACCCCTGATTTGGTAATGAAGATTAGGTCTAAGAAATGTTCATTATATTTCATGAAAAATTTGTCTGTGGGTATCTTTGGGGGGATGAATGGAAGACAGTGTTCAATACCCCCAAAGGGCATTTTGAATATCTAGTGATGCCATTCGGGCTATGTAATGACCCAGCTGTGTTCCAAAAACTTGTTAATGATATTTTCTGGGTACGTGGGTCAATTTGTTGCATATCTGGACAATATTTAGTTTTGTTTCGCCGGATTGGTCATCTCATGTTATACGTGTGAGGAAAAAATTGAAGGACTATGATTTGTTTGCAAAGTTGAGTAAATGTGAGTTTGATGTCAGAGAAGTCTCCTTCCTAAGAAGTCTCCTTCCTGTCACCCCAAAAAGTGTGAGACGTAGTTGATTGGGCCAGGCCTACCTCTCTCAAGACCCTTCAACAATTCCTCGGGCTTGCAAATTATTATAGGAAATTCCTAAAACAAAATTTCAGTTATTGCCAAAACTTTGACTAACTTAACCAGGAAGGGGGTGGATCTTCTCCATTGGTCTCCTGAGGCTCTGTCAACCTTTGATACACTTAAAGAAAGTTTCATTCAGGCACCTGTACTCATTCAACTGGATGTTACCAAACCTTTTATTGTTGAGGTGGATGCGTGGAGGTAGGAGTCCGTGCTGTATTACCTGAGGAGATGTCTTCCCTAACTAATCTGCATTCATGTGCATTTTCCAGGAACTATGATATTGGCAATTGGGAACTGTTGGCCATCAAATGGGCCTTTGAGGAGTGGCAACAGTTCTTAGAGGAGGCTCAGCACCAAATCAGGGTGCTTGCGGATTACAAGAACTTGATTTATCTGGATAGTGCTAAACGCCTTAATCCTAGGCAAGCGCGATAGGCCTTTTTCTTTACCCGGTTTAACTTTATTGTTACTTTTTGTCCTGGGTCCAGTAATGTGAAGGCGAATGCCTTTACATGCAGTATTGGGACTTGTGATTCTACTAAGGTTTTAGAGGAATCCCATTGCTCTGTACTGGCAGTTCATTACTGAGACTAAACATCTGGTTTCCATAGCCTAATGGTGGCCTACTTGGCCAAGAGATGTGGTTGCCGTTGTTTCGGTATGTGATGTGTGTGCTAGAGTCAAGGTACCCAGGAGACGTCCTTTGGGTTTACTTTGCTCCTTGCCCATTCCACATAGACCGTGGACCCACATTTCAGTGAATTTAATTATGGACCTTCTACCCTCCCAGTGAAAGAAACTTCCTGATGCCAAAGAATTGGCTGCTTTATTTGACAATATTCTTAGATTACATGGGATGCCCAAGTCCATTGTCTCAGATAAAGGTGTCCAGTTTGTCTTGGGATTCTGGAGAGAATTTAGCAATTTAGGGATCAATCTCTCCTTCTCACCTGCGTTCCATCCTGAGACAAATGGACAAACTGAAAGGGTCAACCAGGTTTTGGAGCAATTTTTCAGATGCTTTCTTTCTGACTATCAAAACGAGTGGAAGAGGCTCCAGTGGTGTTATCTCCAGCTTCGGAGCAGCCAGGAGAGCCACACTGCTAAGCCACGCCCCCTGGTGATGCGACAGCATCCTTAGCATCAGGATGCAATGCTATGTGTCTCCCCACAGCAGACATGTGCTGGAGGAGATTAGCAGTGGGCTGATTGCTCAGCTGCTCTATTCCTATCTGCTAGTGTTTCTGACTAATGAAGCATCAAGTAATGATCAGGTTCTGATTCTGGAAATCCGTGCTCTATTTAAACCCCTTCCTGGCCATACACCAGTGCCAGACACTAGCTGTGTTCTTGTTTCCTGTGCTTATTGGATTGCTCATTCCTCTGTCCTCGGCTTGTCTTCTGGCCACTCTCTGTCTCATGTGATTTGTACTGTGCATCCCGTCTGGTTCTGACCTCAGCTTGTCCTTTGGCTTTTCTGTCTCCTGTTTCAGTACTGCATTGTCCACCTGGTTCTGACCCATTTACACATAATTATGTTGTGTTTGTCTCTTGGTGTTTGTTTGTCTCTGCACCTTACTAGTATAGGGACTGTCGACCAGTTGTGGTCTTGCTACCTAGGGCTCATACTGTCAGTAGGTAGGGAAAGCGGGCTGGGTTCCAGGTCAGGACTCACTACCCGTGTCTGTCCCTAAAAAGGCACTTGACAATCACATGATTGGTTAAGTCCAAGATGCAGATGAGGCTGCACCAACACTTTGTAAAGTGGTAATATATTACATCAATTGCCTGTATTTGATACACAGTTCCAACTACATGGGATATTTGCACAAATAGATAAGACATTGGATATACTATACTCTATAGCCTGTAGACCATATGTATGTAGATTTCACAAAAGTTCCAGAAATGTCATAAATACAGCATTTGGTATGAATGCCATACTTTTCACTATCAAATAGCTGATATTGGTGGGGGAAGTTGTCTTTGCTTTTAATATTACATGGTAGCCATTCAGATAAACTATCTATATAATACGTGGAAAGTATGGGAAACTCTATGCTCTTTTCCATAGAAGGGGTCTTGATCTGGGAGGGGTTCAGTAAAATAAAACCTCTAAAATGCATTCCGATATTATCTCTGAATTACCCTCCCCCCAAAAAAAAATAATAATAAAAAAATAAAAAATGTACAAATAATGCATCTTTTTAAAACAAAATGAACATGATACTGTAGGGTAAAGGGGGTTCTTTTGCTGCTTTTTATGATTTTAGAGACACTGTTGACATCAGCAATCCAGAAACGATTTCATTATGGGACGCAGTTAACCAATTTTCTCCTTGAATGATTGTCCGGGGCATGAGATAAAACATTAGCTTACCAGCACAACTAGTCTGGAGGCATTAACAAATATGCTAATAATTTGAAACTCCACGATGGATGTGCTCACTTGAATCACTCAGAACGTGGAGCCATGTGCCAGTCTGATGGTCAGGCTGGATCTCTCATGCGATACATACATGTAGAAGGTTCTGTGGTAGATAATCTAAATTCACTTCCAAAGCATCGCACCGAACCAGCCAGAATCCTACTCTGTACTGACAAGCAGCAAGAACCCCGAAACAGCTGTCTACAGATGGATATCTGGTTTGGCTGTATTCCCTTGTCAAATCCCAAGGATTGTCGGAAAGTTTAATCTTGACTCATAGGGAGCCACTTCCAATAGGTGGCCCTGGCGAGATGGTTCTCTTTCTTGTGAGATACCTCTTTGCAGTCTGGCCACCACCAGGCGCAGCTCCCTGCTGCTCCCACAGAAATTAACGGAAGCAGACCGCGCATGCGTGGCCCCTGCTCCCATTCATTTCTATGCAGCCACCGGAAATAGCCGAGCCAGTGCTCGGCTATTTTTGGCAGCCCCATAGAAATGAATGAGGGTGGCTGCACATGCGCAGTGCGCCCTCCTTCACTTTTGGGGCTCTGTTCTCGATATAGGTGTGGGTCCCAGCTGTGGGACTCGCACCTATAAAACAATGGGGGCATATCCTAGCGATATGCCCCCATTGTCTAAGATCGGAATAACCCTTTAAATTAGTTATTTTGATCTCTATAACATGCTTTTAGCCTGGATAAATCACTACATTGTTTAATATAATTATCTAGATATAATCGAAGCCAGTATTAATTTTTTTTTTTTTTACATTAAAGCGTTAAATGATCACATTGCAGTCTAGAACCTCCCCATGGCAGTATAACAGTTCTTTTGTGGTTCCACTTCTGACCCACAGGTGGCAGTGCTCAGAATGGTCATCCAGCTTCTGTTAATTGTTCCTCAGTGGCTCCCTGTGTTCTTCTTTGAGCTGTTTGATGTGCTTTATTTATATATTTCTTTAATTGTACTTTTTATTAGCCGCTGTGTTATCAGAAATGATAATTTGCCCTTTGATTTTATGTACTTCTAAATCTGCAGCCTACTACAAATGCAGTTATTAAAACCATAAATGTCATTTCATTTGATAAGATCATCTTGGTAACACGAGGTTAGTTTATATTGTTAGTCGCTTCTATGACCCCTGGCAGAGTCTACATGCTTTTACAATGTGGCCAAGTTTTGGAGCAAGACAAATGAAAGCAGTAAACTGTGCTCTTCGTATACTGTGGATGTAAGATGGAGATATGATTACATGACGTGGGTGTCCGGTGGCCCTCTAATCATTTCAGAGCCTTACCGCTAGCTTGTCAGAGGCAGATGGAGACAGGAGAAGGTCCAAGGGCAAGAACGGTAGAAGGGAGCTATGTTCTACAATACCATATCATAGAGCCCCCCTCCCTCCCTGTCAGCTTTAATAAGTGGGATTTCTTGCCTTATAAATGGGGTTGGGACCATGAGTTGTGTTGTGCAGAAGTCAGGTGGATACACAGCTGATAGTCCTACTGAATAGACTGTTCGAATTTGTATTATGGCAATAAAAAAGCAGCTAAGTAAAGAAAAACGAGTGGCCATCATTACTTTAAGAAATGAAGGTCAGTCAGTCCGAAAAATTGGGAAAACTTTGAAAGTGTCCCCAAGTGCAGTCGCAAAAACCATCAAGCGCTACAGGAAAGGAAGACCAAGAGTCACCTCTGCTGCGGAGGATAAGTTCATCCGAGTCACCAGCCTCAGGAATCACAGGTTAACAGCAGCTCAGATTAGAGACCAGGTCAATGCCACACAGAGTTCTAGCAGCAGACACATCTCTACAACAACTGTTAAGAGGAGACTGTGTGCAGCAGGCCTTCATGGTAAAATAGCTGCTAGGAAACCACTGCTAAGGACAGGCAACAAGCAGAAGAGACTTGTTTGGGCTAAAGAACACAAGGAATGGACATTAGACCAGTGGAAATCTGTGCTTTGGTTTGATGAGTCCAAATTTGAGATCTTTGGTTCCAACCACCGTGTCTTTGTGCGACGCAGAAAAGGTGAACGGATGGACTCTACATGCCTGGTTCCCACCGTGAAGCATGGAGGAGGAGGTGTGATGGTGTGGGGGTGCTTTGCTGGTGACACTGTTGGGGATTTATTCAAAATTGAAGGCATACTGAACCAGCATGGCTAGCACAGTATCTTGCAGCGGCATGCTATTCCATCCGGTTTGCGTTTAGTTGGACAATCATTTATTCATCAACAGGACAATGAACCCAAACACACCTCCAGGCTATTTGACCAAGAAGGAGAGTGATGGGGTGCTACGCCAGATGACCTGGCCTCCACAGTCACCAGACCTGAACCCAATTGAGATGGGTGCTAAACATCTCTGGGAACTCCTTCAAGACTGTTGGAATACCATTTTAGGTGACTACCTGTAGAAGGAAGTGCTGGTATGTATGGGTGTATATGTATATGCATGCATGCCCCCTTAATTAGGCATGCATATACATGTATATCTATATATGGGCCTTCTATATATGTATCTGTGGGTCTCCGGATATGCCCCAATCTGATGCATATGATGCCCCTATATATATATATATATATATATATATATATATATATATATATATTTAATCCCAGTAGTGAGAAGGCCAAGATACATAGTATTCACTTCACTCTATTCAAAGCCCCCCTCCTGCAGGAATGCCATATGCCTGCTGGGGTATGGGGGAAGACAAAGGGGCCATATGTTTAGACCCTTTTGTCTCAATAGGTGTGGTGGATGCACTTCCCTCTATCTTAAACTGATAGCATGAACTTTCAGGCGGGCGTTACAATGGCCGGAGACATGGAGGCTGATGAGATCAATAGAAAGTAGATCCGTGTGCTATCAGCAAAAGGTTCCCTGTAGGGGGTGTTGGGCTAGTATCACTACACCTCACTGCTTTCACCTGAAGGGGGAGGGGGCTATATAGCAAACTGTGGGGGCCAGAGAAGGGAGTCTCCTGAAGGAGTCACCTGAAGGTAGATGGGGGGAAAGGTCACCATGACAGAGCTCCAGCAAGGATTGGTCTAAGTATCCTAAGAACCCCTAACCCTTGCCCTACCTTTTAACCCCTGAACCACCAATGCTTTCCCTGTAACCCCTGCAATACCCCAGCTGCCCTATTTTCCCTAACCCATGATCCAACCCCTGTTGCTCTAACCCCTGTAACCATCCTGCCCATACCTCCCTGCACCCTTGCCCTGTGGAACCTGGGCTAACCCTTGCAATATCCCTCATTTATCCCCTACTGTTATTTAACCCTTTACATTCCAGGGACAGTATAGTATAGGTGACGGCGGGCTGCTATATTGTGAGTGTGTATTGTTTATTAAGTATTGTGGGTGGAATTATGTGGGATTGTGCAGTGTAGTTGAGTTTTTATACTGAGGTTGTGTTATTGTATTGTTGTGCGGCTATATGTATATATATTTATATACGCTAATATAAATATATATAGATATAGTCTAAATAATTAGACTGTAGACATTGTTTTATATAATAAAGCCTTTTATTGTTTAAAATACAGTTTACGTGGTCTATATAGACGCCGCTATAGCTTAAGCGTGAAGGGAATAGAACAGTGTGGGAAATATATAGGCGGAGCTAGCGTCAGCCGGTTACGCCTATTTATGCATATTAATTAATAATATTCAACAAAATATTATTAATTAATTAACCCTTTAACACTACCTCTTGAAGCTCATCAAGAGAATGAGCTGGGCGTTGTTAAGGGCAACGCTAGAGCTGTGGCAGAGGAAGGAGAAGTGCATCATGGGTTTGGTTGGATACAGGAACAGAAAGTGCTACATACAGGATGGAAACAAACCAGAGGGATTGGTTTACATGGTGAAATCGGGTCAGGAGAATCCAAACTGAAAAATAAAATGATGGGGAAGATGTACATGAGGTAAGCCACTACATGAGCTTATCTGTTACAAACCGTAGTAATCCTGGGAAAAAGTTAATAAAAGTGCATGAAATGTGATTTTTTTTTTTTTTAGGTTTTAGATGTATGACCCTTTAAGTCTTAAAAGTGAGGAGTGCAAGGGTTTGTATACATATATACCGCCTCTAGTGAAAGGTTCCCCATGACATTAGCCGCTGCGTGATATTAATGTCATGTAGTCTAGCACCTGCTACTATGCTACAAGTGGATCCTCTTTCACAGTCTTGTCCATTTTGATTTCATCGCGAATACAAAAAAAAAAGAAAAAAAAAGATCTATCTGCGACACAAATTAAATCACCTCCGAACAGCGTGACCTTTAACAAGCAGAAAGAAGTTGTCTTCCTTTGAAGTAGAGCATGAGACTGTCTCTCTCCCGGTATCATGATATTCTGATATTCCACTTTCAGCAGAAGATGCATCTATCAAGCCGTCTCCTTCTCTCATGTCACACGGGGACTGTGTTATCAGCACGGATGAGAATCCATACCTCCAACACGGGAGATCAGAGGACGAATCAGCACATGCCTGCCAGCAAAATAACATTAAAACAGCAGTATGCTCCAGCCCAGCCATCTGAGCCCACATCGTGCCATCTGGGGAAGACAACTGTGCGAACAAAGGGAAAATACACACATAATATACTGTCCGCTGTTAAGGTGGACTTAATGAAAGCTGTAATCTGCTGCGGTATATCGGGTGGAGATCATATGACTTGACTTATGATCAATAATGGGGTCTTTTAGGCTTTGAACTCTAATGGTCACCATACATACTGGACCCGCTGTTTTTGGTGGGACCACTTGACCATCTAATGTGCATGATGCTGTCTTGAGTCTTCCCTGCCTCAGATGTAGGAGTAAAGAAGGGTTGGGCATGGTAGATTTAAACATAGAGCTATTATAAGTTGGCCATACATTTGAGACAATAGTTGGCTACATTGCATCCAGTTAGTCATTTGTGGGATTGTTCGTATAAACAATCCTACCAGCAACATGCCAGCTAAGTCCAGTGGACATGTGTATGTGGAGATTGGGAGGAAGAAGAGCAGAAGAGCTATTGTAGGGCCAGTGAAGTGTTAATGGAGTCAATGACAATGCCCGTTTTGGTGCAATAAATAAAGTCTCATGTGAGTAGTAGTTTAAAAAGCACAGTTCTTAGTTGTGTATAGGGGATAGCAATCATGGTACTAGTAGTCCCTGAGTGTCTCTCTAAATACAGCTCGCAATCCTTCCAAATAACCACAGGCATGCAGTTCTGTTCTCATTAACTCTTTCTGCAATTCGCAGGCTGTGGGGTGCAGATGTTAGATCAAGATGCTCTGTCTGTCTCAGTGTAGTGAGTGCCGGGGCAATACACCCTTTCCACAAGCAGTAGAATCTTATTGTCATACACGTGCGGTACCTTACTGTCTGAACCCAGTACAGCCTTGATGGTTGCAGACGTTCTATAAATATCAGTTCTCTTTCCCTCAGGGGTAATCTTTCAGTGTTCTTTGAGTGTTCTTTGGCAACTTTTTAGTCTTAGGAATGTTTTTTCCTGGATGAGGCCTCTCTTTGGGCTTACTTGACAGGAGCTCAAACAAATAGGACTTGCCTATACCTTTGCAAAATGCAGACTCTCTAACTAAGGCTACTTTCACACTAGCGTTTTAAAATTCCGGTATTGAGTTCCGTCATAGGGGCTCAATACCGGAATAAAACGCTTCAGTTTTGCCCCCATTCATTGTCAATGGGGACAAAACTGAACTGAAGACAACGGAATGCTCCTGAAAGCATTCCGTTCCGTTTTCAGACCGGAGAACAAACCGCAGCATGCTGCGGTTTGCTCTCCGGTCCAGGCATCCGCACCAAGACGGATCCGGAATGACCCCCAATGCAAGTCAATGGGGGTGGATCCGTCTGGTGTGACCATAATGGTAATCGGATCCGCCCTCCATTGACTTTCAATGGAGTTCATTACGGATCCGGCTACACATAGACACATACAGACATAGACATACACATAAACATAAACATACACACACATATAGACATACAAATACACATACATACTTACATGCTCCCCGGCAGGTCTTCAGAGCGTGGGAGGGACAGGACGGCGCGCACAGATGACGATTCCACCAGGCGCCCAGCAGAGGGCGCTGTGGGGAATCGTCACCTGTGTGAGCCGTCCTGTCCCTCCGACGCTCCGAAGACCTGCCGGGAGCATGTAAGTATGTATGTGTGTTTGTATGTCTATATGTGTGTGTATGTTTATGTGTATGTTGTACTGTGATGTGGGGCCGGGCGGTTCCGGCTCCACACATGTCACTGCGGCAGGCCTGATCCGGCAGCACCCTTCAACTGCCGGATCAGGCCTGCCGCCAGTGTGAAAGTAGCCTAACCAGAGGAGGCTGGACCAGCCAGTCTACACAGCAGGGGAGGACTGGCAACTTAAATCGGCACTGCAAAAAAAAATCCCTAAAAGTGGTCTCATGTTCTCGGAGGGCACCTGCAGCTCCTACATTAATTAATGCTGAGAGCATCAAATATTTATGTACGTTGCTGACGTCCAAGAGGAAGGATTAAATGACCTCCTGAGCATTGGCCCACTGGAAAATTTCCTATGGCCAATCCGTCCATGCTCCACAGCATGCCAATATTAACTTTTTTCGACCAACAACAACCGTTTAGAATACACAGTGCATAGAGAGATAAGTGCTTTTACATTAAATCTCAACATTTAAAGGGGTTCTGCGGTTCTGTAAAACTGATGATCTATCCCCTGGATAGATTATCAGCATCTGATCGGTGCGGGCCGACACCCGCCGATCAGCTGTTTGAGAAGGCAGCGTTGCTCCAGGAGTGCCACAGCCTTCTCTGTGTTTTCCTCAGGCCCAGTGACGTCACGACTAGTATCACTGGCCTGGGCGGGGCTAAGCTCTGTTCACTTGAATGGAGCTTAGCCCCGCCCAGGCCAGTGATAGTAGTCGTGACGTCACTGGGCCTGCGGTAAACACAGAGAAGGCTCCTGCAGCGCCGCTGCCTTCTCAAACAGCTGATCGGCAAGGGTCCCGGGTGTCGGACGGCCGCCGATCAGATGCTGATGCTCTATCCAGAGGATAGATCATCAGTTTTAAAGAACTACAGAACCCCTTTAATTTCTTCAAAACAGTTGACCTTTAGCAGTATAAATATTGCACTACACCCCCTGAACTGGTTGGGGGGAGCATGTCTTACTGGCTATTATCCATATAGTAAGTGCTACATACAGGAGATAAACCTAACTGATTGGTCAAGTCAGACAAGTCCAAACTAAAAAAAAAAAAAAAAGCATAGGGAAGATAGACATGAGGTAAGCAACTACATGAGCATATCTGTGAAAACCATAGTAATCGCAGAAATCCCTTTTAAAGGGTTTTTCCAGGTGTTTAATATTGATGATCTATCCTCAGGTGGGGGGTCCATCATCTTGGCACTCGTGACGATCAGTTATTTGATGAAGCTGTGCACTCCTTACAGCTTACCAAGCACAATGCCGTCCACTGGATAGTGGATCTGCTTGATATTGCAGCTCAGCCCTTTCACTTAAATGGAACTGAAAATGTGGACTAGAATATCAGGGGGCTGCCTGGGTGAAAATGTGGGTATGTCTGGATTCAGCTCTGAACCCAGACAACCCCTTTAACAGAATTTAGAAAACATTAAGAAAATTGCTTTATGGCAGCCACATGGGCCATAGACACAATGGTCAGGAGGGGACCTCATTGACTTCTATGGGAGAGTTTTCCAGGCTCTGTGAACTGTGCAGAGGTCATTGTACAAGGCGAGAACAGATAAGCTTTGATGATCACCTATTGTGAATGGTTGATCCTGTCTTATCTATGCACAAAGGTGATAACATTAGATTATTAGAATGACAGATAAGCAGATAACTGCAGTAAAGTGATCTGTACAGACCAAGAAGTGGTGTCTATTATTAGACTTAGTGGCCAGTGCGAATACTGCAGGATTTTACGGTTTTTATTTGCAAAATTAAAAATAACATAAAATAATCTTTAAAAATATGTTAAACAGAAAAATGTGATTGAAACAACAGGTCATTTTCTCTATAAATAAAAAAAGATCCAAAAATTATCATGTTTTGGTGGCAGATGCCTCATTCTGAACTGTAAAATGCTGGCCCTGTTTTGTGATACTTGAAATTTTTTTGGGGAAATTCATAATGAATTTCATTCTACTCAAAATCATTTCTCCTCGAGGAGTAATTTCTCCATAATACAGTGCCTTATGGAGATATCATGCAACGGCCCACAGAGCGCTTATGTCACCACAGCATGGGACCCTAGTCGCCACGCAGGCTCCCTATTTGTGTTTGCTAACCAACTGAACTGTGAAGCACGGCGGGATATGTCGAGGCTATAAATATGCACGTTAAGAATAAGACTCTCCTTTGGACTTGCGTATGACCTCGTCCGATTCATCGCAAGCATTTTTTAGCTAACACATAGCGTTAATGAACGCGATCTAAAAAAACTAAAAAGCCCAATAACAGCAACGAGGTCAATTACTTAACGAAATACATCAATCCTCCATGCAAATTCAATTACAAAACATCAATAAAAATCTGATTGGTAAGATCACAAGTCAAGTACACAAGTGTATTCTAATACGGCAGCGAACGGAAACGCGGAGAGCAATCGCTGCATCGCCGCTTATTTTAATAAGGAGTGATAAATTACATCAGGACTTCAAAAAAAAAAAAAAAAAAAGAGAGAGAGGAGAAATTGGAAGGAATTGTTAGCAGGTTTATTAAGGTTTTCTGTTTTTTATTGAAAGTTTGGGTGTACATTTCACAATGAGCAACATCAAAAATCAGACTTTGTGCCTGTTACTTTGCTTCCCCCTGTCTCGCTGCCTTTGGGATTCACTCTTTCTCTTTCATCAGTTGCCATTTTCAGCAGCATGCAGTAATTTCATGCCTCATTGCAGGCTCTGAAAACCTTTGAAACCACAAATGCTAACCTACCTGGCCTGCAGCCATTTAGGAAGAGATTAATTTAGCAAACAGAAGCAAAACACTTTCTACTTCTAGACTGTGCATAATTTTACCTCTATCTGTATTTATTTTACAGTGAGCAGCGTAATGACAATTTCAGTAATTGCGGCTCTATAAAAAAACTTGCCTACCTGGCTTATCTCGCTATCGCAAGACGGTGAGTCAGTCAGATTAGAAAAATATATACAGTGGGAATCTGCTCCAGTCGCTTTCCAAAAATGTGGGCTTTGTGTTAAAACTTAAGTGACGGTTTATATTATCATCATAATATTTATCGGCTCGGCCGGGTGTGTGGAATTTATTTATTTTTGTGTTAGATTTTACATATAGTATTTTTTTAAATCAAATCATTATTACAATTTTTTTATTTTTTTTCCAAGGGTTGCGGTGCCAAGTCGTCTTTGCGTTACCCGCTGGTTTTGGTATTGGCATTATTGAGCTGTCAGGCCAATGAACAGTACACAATATCCATCTGGGGCAAGCTTGAATGGATTCGGCTTGGAAACAAGTCAGATTTCAAATGATTTCACAAATTGTTCCCATAAAAGAGTCAAAAATGTGTTTTATGGCGCCTCATTGTACAACGATGAGTGAATGCAGATTGCACCCCATACAGATTTTATTTCCTTGTGGCATAAAAATCTGCGATAGAAAGAAGCGTGATCTGTGATAGGGCAAAAATACAATATAAAGCTCTATTAAAATATAATACAACAATGCTAAAAACAATGATGTTACACATAGACAGCAATCAGAGGTCTAACTTAAAGAGGTTCTCCGAGCTATATATATTGATGACCTATCCTCAGGATAGGTCATCAATATCAGATTGGCGGGGGTCTGACACCCGGCACCCCCACGATCATCTGTTTGAAGAGGAGGCGTGTGCCGTACCAGCGCTGCCTCCTCTTCACTGTTTACCTGCTTGCCGTAACAGGGGTAGCGGTGAGCTGGTGTAATTACACCTACCCACCCCATTCATTTCAATGGGAGGGATCTCTCCTATACAAGTGTATGGGAGTGATCCTTCCCATTGAAATGAATGGTGCGCTTAGGTGTAATTACACCTGCTCACCGCTGCGGATGTTACGGCGATCAGGTAAACAATGAAGAGGATGCAGCGCTGGCAGGGCGTGCGCCGTCTCACCATACTGCTGATCGGCGGGGGTGTCGGACCACCTCTGATCTGATATTGATGACCTATCCTGAGGATAGGTCATCAATAAATATAACTTGGAGAACCCCTTTAAAGCTCCTGTCCTGGGCCCCAGTGTAACATGACCCCCCCACCTATCATGTCCTGTTTATAATGCTGGTGTCTTCTGTGTGGCAGTGGGACCCATAGGTACCAATGACTACTACGACTGCTGCCGGTGCATCCCCTATAGCAGTGATTTTCAACCAGTGTGCCTCCAGCTGTTGCAAAACTACAACTCCCATCATGCCCAGGCAGCCTACAGCTATCAGCCTACAGAAGGGCATGGTGGGAGTTGTAGTTTTGCAACAGCTGGAGGCACACTGGTTGAAAATCACTGCCCTATAGCTATGCCCTCGTTAGGCTACTTTCACACCAGAGTTTTTGCTGGATCCGGCTTGCAGCCTTAGGCTTCATTTACATGTCCGTATTTTTCTTTTGCAGATTTTCGGTCCGTTTTTTGCGGATCCGTGTTTCCGCAAAAACCTTCCGTTTTTACCAATTGTACATCCGCATCCGTTCAATTTTTTCAAGAAAAAAAAGGAAGGAGGAATATATGTTGGTAGGGTATTTCTTTCTATTTCCTGGATCAGCAATTGCGGATGATATGCGGATGACATATCGATGCATTCCGCATATCATCCGCATTTTTTGAGGACCCATTGACTATAATGGGACCACGGACCGCATATGCGGACAAAAGTAGGACAAGCTCTATTTTATTTGCGGATCCGCATAACGGAACGGAACAGCGGATGCGGACAGTATACGGAGTGCTGTCAGCATTTTTTCAGGACCCATTGAAATGAATGGATCCGCATCGGATCGGATTAGGAAAGAAAAACAGGACGTGTGAATGGAGCCTAATTCTGTCTGCGATGGGGACGCAACCAAACGTAATGGAATGAATTCTGGTGCACACCGTTCAGTTCAGTTTTGTCTCCATTGACAATGAATGTGGACAAAATGGAAGCTTTTTCCCCCGCTATTGAGATCCTATGACGGATTTCAATAGCGGAAAGGGAAAGCGCAGATGTGAAAGTAGCAGAGGATTTCAAAAACCTGAATTAAACTGATAATTTTTGCCCCCATTTATTGTCAATAGGGACAAAACTCATTAGAATGCATCAGTGCAGTTCAGTTGTGTTTTAGGGCCAGCAGCAAGCAGAGTTTTTGTGTCCGGTTTGCAAAGCTGAACAAACCTGATTAGGCATGAAAATCCATGTTAGGCTACATGCAACTGAACGTATTTTGTTTCCGCGTCCGTTCCGTTTTTTTTGCGGACCGCAAAACACATACGGTCGTGTGCATGTAGCCTAAGTCAATGGTGCCTGATCCGTTTTTTTTTTCTCATTCACACATCCGTGTCCGTGCTTAAATTCATTAAAAAGATGTCCATGATGGATCTGTGTTGGGTCCGTGTGTTAGTTTTTTACTGTCCATGTGTCATCCGTGTTTCCGTGCAGCTGAAAAATAATTATCAACACATCTCTTTCTAATGATCCGTGAAACATGGATGAAACGCGAATGGCATTCGTGTTGCATGTGTGGTTTTCACGGACCCATAGACTATAATGGGCGTGATGAATCCGTGAACAAAATAGAGCATGCATCCGTGCCAGACGAAAACAAGCCAAGGACCAGAAGATGGAGGAACGGGAGCCAGGACACAAGACCAGAGCGGTGGGGAGTAGGTAATCTTTCAGAAAGCAGAAAATGTCCTGGCCATCCAAAACTCAAAATTATTGCTACTGATGGACCAAGGAAACTTGGGGCCTATTTACATGGGCAGATTAATGGACTAATGGGAGCGAACGTGCATACAATGGTCGCTCCCAATAATTGACCTGCAAACAAGCAAATGAGCTGTACACTCAATCGCAGCACTTTTATGTGGATGAGCGATCACAGTAGTGATCATTCATCCCCATGCAGAGGGGATGATTGCTGCATCTAAATGCAGCTTAATCATGTAGGCCATTAAGTTGCAATCAGTGTCCCATATCCCAACTCGCATTCATTTCTATTGGGCTGACGGAAATAGCCAAGCCAGCGCTCGGGTATTTTTCAGCCCCATAGAAATGAATGGAGGGCAGCTGCGCATGCGCAGTGCGCCCTCAACCGCTTTCAGGGCTCATTCTCGATGTAGGTGCAGGTCCCAGAGGTGAGACCCCCCACCTATGAGACAATGGGGGCCAATCCTAGAAATATGCCCCCATTGTCTGAGATGGGAATACCCCTTTAAGCTAGTTGACCACGTAGCCCCATTCATCTCTATAATTAGTATATAAACATTATAAAAACCCTACACATTTCCCTCTTAAATATTAATTGTGTTCTCTCTTCTCTTAAAAAAAACCGAATAAATAAATAATATAAAGTCCAAATAAAGTTAACCCTTTCACCACTTATGGGTTGCAAATACATTTTTGTGAATCCCAGTGGTAAATGAAAGGCAAGTGGAAAACAGGGCTGAATACCTTTACTTGCACTAAATGTAATTGAAAATTAACATAAATAAATGGTATTAAGAGAGTACATCAGTCTGCTTTAAGCTCACCCCTTTAGGCTACCAACAGAACTGATTTTTTAGATTTCTCTAATTAACATGTAATTAACCAATTAACTCAGAGGTAATTATAACTAAAGCAGCTTACAGAGTTCCAGTCCTCACTGCTCTAAATACCTAATCTACTGTATTAGTATCCATTATGGACAGACCCTAAAATGAGAACAAATAGAGGAATAGACAAAATAAGAAAAGCCGCCCTATTAAAAATGCAAAAGCAATTGCACGATGATAATGTCGCTTTGTGTGAGCGCATTTTCTGCCTCTTGTGAAGGATGTCTCATAGTGGGTGATTTTTGCAGTCGTTTTAAAGTATACTATGGGGAGCCAAATATAATAAGGTAATGACAGCGGCAGCCATGTTCAACGCAGTCCTTGTTAGTGGCTGAAATAGGGGGAATCAAGTAAATACGATATTTGCATATCTAACATCGCTTTGGGCATAGTTCAGATAACCATCTGCAGTGACTGATCCCTATGGCTATCCTTTTTGTTTTGTTAAATTGTAGTGGGACTGGCTGAGGACGGCCAGTTATAATGGCTCATTTTCTCTGGGGAGCAATCATTAGGAGAAACAAAATGGCCGCCTGTCCTATTAGTCCACACAAAACCTGTCCTAATCACACAACAGGCCAAATTACTTCACAACACTGAGGTAAGGAGTTTCTCTCTGCTCTGCTTGTCAGGGGTTATGATCCTGAATACTGTTTAATATGAGCTTCAGCTAAATCTCTGTAGGAATGGAGTTCATGAGAGACATGAAGTACAGAGAGGACGGACAGGACAGACTGTGGTAATGGAGACTGCATACAAGTGCTGCTGCTCATTAGTCACACCTACACCCTCCTCTCTGTACTTCATGTCTCCTCATCAACTCCATTCCTACAGAGATTCAACTGAAGATCATATTAAACTGTACTGAGGAGGATGAGGCAGCTCTTTACCTCAGTGTTGTGAAGTAACTTGTCCTCCTGTGTGATTAGGACAGGTTTTGTGTGTACTAATAGGATGGCGGCCATTTTATTTCTCCTAATGATTGCTCCCCAGACAAAACAAGCCATTATAACTAATGAAAGATATTTGGGAATATATTTATAATAAAGTAATATTTAGGCATTTTAATTTTCTTAATTCCCAGGAAACTCCTTTAACCGCTAAACAGGGATTTGTATCACTGCAGGGGAACCACCAGGCTGCAACCGCCTGGAGTATGTCTGGAGTGTGGTTGACAGCTGACAAATGGGGGCCAGAGACACAGGTGGATCAGAACAAACTTGTAACAAGCTCAGTAACAGGCTGAGGTCAGGGCAAGAAGAGTTTGTGAAAATCCATGAAACGGGTCCGAGGTCAGGCTGCAAAAGGTCAATATGGTAAGCAGACACAGGTCAGGCAGTGAAGGGTCAAAGTTAGTACACGGGCAGACAAACAGAACAGCACACCTTACACATGGACTAGCAAGCTAGATCAACCTATTACTCAGTCAAAGAATGAGCTAAAAAACTGTCAAAGAATGAGCTAAACATTTTTTTTTCAACCGTATTAACTATGTAACTATGTAACATGTAATAAATATCAGAAGCGAATTAACACATTAAAAACAGCCGGGCAGCTGCACACAGAACTAAAGGAGGTTTAACCCTTGTAATACTGCAAAATGAGATGACGTTCAATGAAGAATATTCAAAATAGACAGACAGGACCCTCGTGCCTGGGTCCGCTGCTGAGTGCTGGAACTGAGTCAGACACAAGGTGAGTGGAGCGGTGGAAGTGGGTGATGCAACCTATATGCAAGTTCCACCGCTCTGGAGTGCACTAGGCATTGAATGGAAGCCTGCTGATGTCCTCTCACCACAATGTTCCTGCTATCTCTTACTGTTAGGTCACTTCTTCGAGTTCTCTTGTGGTGCTGAACCGCACTGTCCTCTGCTCTGCTGTTTACTTGACACACACAGGGCACAGAATTATGACTTACATTAGACTCTGCCCAATTCCTGTACGTCATAAATCTTTTCCCCGGGAAGATCCTCGGAGCCTACATAATTGATTAACTTAAATTCCCATGCGGGGAACTCCACCTTGCCTCTAGCCGTTGATCACAAGTTCATAAACATCAACTGATGGATCCCACAAATGCGCCACCAACCAAGGGAGTCCAGCCCCAACCGTGGAGTCCTTCCCTCCTTAGCAACCAAGCAACTCCGAGGACCTCCCATCATTATGGAAGCGCTCACTAGAATGTATTAGGTGCTGGGAGCAGGGAAACATACTCATCCCTCCTGCGTTGCAGTCCCAAACTGTGTCCAGCACTCCCTTGTCTTTCCCATCGGCGCTGCACTGTCCTGGCCCCGTACAACGTCAGGACATAGTGCACGCACTATGACCAGACGCTGCACGCAGATAGGTGACAGTGCAGTGCCGGCGGGAGAAGACACTGCGCGCCGGACCAGGAGTGGAGCCGCTGTGCAGGAGAGGTAAGAGAGGTTTTTTATTTTAGTTTTATGGGGCTGAGTGGGCTGATCTGAGGTCTGATGGGGGCTGAGTGGGCTGATCTGAGGTCTGATTGGGGCTGAGTGGGCTGATCTGAGGTCTGATAGGGGTCTGACATGGAGGGCTGATATGGGGGTCTGATGTGAAGTCCTGATATTTATGGGGATATGGATATTTTCCTACTCTAAAATCTGGGGTGCGTCTTATCATTGGGTGCGTCTTATAAAAGAGAAATACGGTATGTGTCCTATGTATAGCATGCAGTTATGCATACTGTATATAAGCTTTGCTGAACACGTTGAAAGATCTGAATATGCTGTGAACATTGCTTTACAAATGGATTTTTTAAATATGCTGTGGAGTAAATCTGCAGCATGTCAACAAGGGAGCTGCAGAGCTAATCCTGCTGTCACATGGATGAACCCTGTTTAGACATGTGTCGTGACGCCGCGTGTCCCCCGCTGAGTAGGGAACCTGTTGTTAAAGATTTGAATCCCACCCCTGTTTAGATGTACTTTAAGTGTGAACACAGCCCTAACTAGAACTGTTTAGGCTAGACACTATTGAAGTACGAGGTCTGTGAATGAGGTCTGTGGAGGGCTTTAACCTGAAAAATCTAAACAACAATATTTCCATTCGCTGACAGGAAGCAGAAAAGGTCATTAGGAAAAAACATCCTCATATCCATTTTAAGTGGTGTGAAGCCAGCGCAGTGACATAGCAGGAGGTTTCTGGTGGAAGAGCCAATGATCCAGGTTTTTGCTGTTATTTTCCTCTTTCTGCAGAGTCTGCCGCTTTGAACTAAAGCTAGGAAGTTCTAGGACATTTTGCTTGTTTACGCAAGTGTTTTTATAATAGCTAATTCATTTAAGCATACAGATCCACAGACGGCAGTGGGATGACCAGCCAACCCACACAGATGTACACCTCCAATCTGGCATCCCGTAACATTCATAAAATATGTCAACACGCTTTGGAGTTCGGCCATGGTTTATGTTAAACTATTTTTGCCTCCATCATAGAAGCAAAACAATTCATGTCCGTAAAATTTATATTAAAAAGATGAAATTATCTTCTGTAAATGTTCGGACCCGGCAATTGAAACCTCATAAAATCATAGAGCAAACAAACAATGTAAATGAAGAGCTGTGTATTCAGAGAAGTTATCTATCTATCTATCTATCTATCTATCTATCTATCTATCTATCTATCTATTTCATTATCTATCTATCTATCTATCTATCTCATATCTATCTATCTATCTATCTATCTATCTATCTATCTATCTATCTATCTATCTATTTCATTATCTATCTATCTATCTATCTATCTATCTATCTATCTATCTATCTATTTTTCTATTATTTGTCTATCTGTCTATCTCCTATCTATCTATCTCCTATCTATCTATCTATCTTTCTATTATTTGTCTATCTGTCTATCTCCTATCTATCTATCTATCTATCTATCTATCTATCTATCTATCTATCTATCTATCTATCTATCTACCTCTCATATCTATGTATCTATCTAATCTATCTCATGTATTATTAAAGAGCACTCTTCGTTCCAAGGTACAATCAATGCCCGAATAGCAGATGAGACTCTTGTTTGTTACATGTTGACGTCCAAACCAGTGAGTCTGGTGGTGTGTTCAGGGGTCACTGGGACAGAACTAATGAAGATATATGTTTACATGGAAACCCTTTCAATACTGAATAAATCACCGCTTCCTGCAATGTAACACATGGTCCTGGCGCTAAAATATGACCTGATTCATAGATTTCAATGCCCAAAACTGTCCGATTTGACATTTGGTAGACCTTGCTGATGAGTTAATGAGCCCAGCACTTAGTATGGTTGCAGGTGGCTATAATTAAATAGGTAAATTCTATGCAACCTTTTATATATGGTTTCCTATTGTTTACCTTTTTATCACAAAGATTTGATAATATGTTACGATAAGACTTTAATGGGGTAATTTATTAAAACTGGTGTTTTAGACAAGGGAAGCAGGTGGAGCAAGGGTGCACAGAATGCTTTAGGCCCACCCTCGGTGCACTTAACTGCTCCTTTACGTATAGATCAAAAGTAGTTTTTCTCCAGAATGAAGCCACGGATCACTAAGTGAAAGGAGTCATTGCATTCAGCTGAGCTAGTCCTACAAGGCATTGGTTTATCAGTAAATCTGCTGGTGACAGACTCTCTTTTGGGAAGCCATACACATTAGACTAAGGCTTGCCAAACTTGCAGAAGTCACCATGACCAGCCATCAATCTAATACAGTGATCCCTCAAGATACAATGGCCTCAGGATACAATATTTCCAGCATACAATGGTCTTTTCTGACCCATCGTAAGTTGAAACCAGACTCAATATACAATGTCTCAGACTCAGATCCAACCAATCAAGGTCACTTCTCTGGTATAATATCAGTATTAGTTACTAGTTAGCAGCTATTCCTGACTGTTATATGTAAGGACTTGCTTTATCTTTCTTAGTTATCTGCTTATTTTTCTTAAATCTTCATTTTTCTCTTATCTTGGATGACATTTTGGGGCTTTGGAACCGATTACTCAACTTACAATGGTTTCAACGTACAATGGTCGTCCTGGAACCAATTAATATTGTATCTTGAGGGACCACTGTACATAGAAGTGCTGATTGACATGACCGTGCTCATTCCAGGAAACAAGGTCCATGTGTCGGCTGCACGTCCCAGGACCATCCACGTCTCTCCTGACCTGAACTGACTGCATCATAGTGGTTTATGATAGTTCCTATCTTCAGGTCTATTGTACTGTGCTCACATAATGATTATATAGGAACTGACTTATCATAAATCACTGCGATGCAGTCAGTTCGGGCCCTGGAGATGCGGTCGACTCATGAACCTTGTTTCCCGGGTCAGTGACTGTCGTGTGAATCAACCCTTCGATGATGGGTCGACTTGCAACTTTTTGGTAACTCTATGTACGTCCCAAGTTACATCTTCAATCTTCAATGACGAAGCCAAAATACACGCGTATGAAAATCACAATTCAACAAACCGTTCTCCTCAAGACAGACCCGAAGGCACATTAGCTCAATAGAAATTAAATACAATTTATATTTCACATCTTGAGCGCTCCGAGATGTTCTGTTTATTTTTTCAGTCCCATGAAATGTCATTTAGAAAAGCAATTTTTCAGTCTATGATAAGTCAATATTGGTATTGATAAAACAATATTAAAATCTCCGTGACAACGTCTGTTAATTCTGTAAATATTTCTATCACGGTAAACAAGACTTTCTTCTCTTGTTGCTAATACTAATGAGTTGTACCGATCACTAGATAAGTAAAAAGTGAAAGAGCGCGTATTCCTTAAAAGAAAAAAAACCGAAAAACAATGTAACAGTGTACAGTACATAGGTTATATAGGGATCTGCAAGTGGGATTTGTACCCAGGTTAGTTATATTGATTTACACTGTGACTTTCAGTTGCTCATGAGTTACGGAAACATCATATCACTGCAATCAAACTATGAGAAATAAGATTGTGGGTGATCTACAAAAAGCCCAACCTGGTACTAATTTTCTGTTTGGTTTGGGCTACTTTCACACTAGCATTTTGCTGGATCCGGCAGGGTTCAGCAAAAACGCTTCCGTTACCGATAATACAACCATCTGCATCCGTTATGAACGGATCTG
>ONZH01020499.1:0-42813 GCA_900303285.1 Rhinella marina
GCTCGCCTTGCACATACTAAATGGTATATATGCAAATTTGTCAAAAGTAAAGTTGCAGCGTTTTTTTTAGTGTATGAGCAGAAAAATTTCACCGAATGAGCAAACGTTATGCAGCTGATGCAGCACAGGTAATGTCACATACCTGTGCTGCATGTGCAGTATAACCTTTCTGTATCCTAAATTCTGTTGACTTTTGTTATATCTGACTGCAATATTGTTATTCTTGATGGTCAAAATTTGCGCAAGTTTGCCTAATCTTAACACCAGCTGCGCAGCGTGTGCAGGACAATGTATGTTTCTCCTATATACCTGACATGTTATTGCAATTCTTTCTGCCGTTAATCACGGTGACATTACATGAGCAGGACAATGTATGTTTCCCCTATGTAACTGACATTTATTGCGTTTCTTTCTGCCGCTAATCACGGCGACATTAGTAATGTCACCTTCAATAGCTGCAGAAAAAAATACATTGGATTTCTGTTATTTGGAATACACAAATGTTAGACAGCAGATGCTGAAAAGGTGGTGTAAAGGTCAAACAACCTTGCGCAATTTTTTACCCACCACAAATATACTATATTGCAGCCAGATATAACAATGGACTTTTGTGTCTTTTGAACAGAACAACTAGCCCTGCCTAGCCAAATCCTATCCCTACACTATATGTGCCTCTTTTGCGCAAATGTTATACAGCAGACGCAAAAGAGGTACTGCGGCCTTAATTAACCCTTTCATGACCGGACCTATAAAAGGCCTGAATGTCCAGGCAACTTTTTGTGATTTGGGCACATGGTGGCTTAGTGACCCTAATTTTTTTTTTTCGTTTGAATACGAAAATAATTTTTGCTATTTTTTTTACTTGACACTTAGGACTTATTATTAGAATGGTTTTTTTTAAAGATATTTTATATTTTTTAGGTTTAATTTAGACAAAAACCGCTAATTCTTATAAAAAAAAAGGATTTTTTTTTATTATAGATTTTTTTTAAATATTAAAACTGACGCACAAATTAATTATTGCAATGGGTTCCCTATTTGATGACGATCATTTTGATATATAGCATCTTTCAGTTTCTATTGGCGACTGCGTGTTTAAATTTTTTTTTTTACACTTTTTTTTGTTTGTTTTTTATTTATTTTTTTACTTATATATTAATTTATTTTTGACAACTAATATGTCCCCCAGGAGGTCATTAAAAGACCTCTGGAGGACTGACTTTTTTTTTTCTTTTTTTTACACTTTTTTTCCCACTGTTTCCACTGTAACAGGGGCATCCACAGGAGCCCCAGTTACAGGGGAAAACAGCCCCCTGGGGGCTTATTACATAGAGGCAGAGCTGATCAGGGTCTCCTTAGACCCTGCAGCACTGTTCTGGCCCCGAGACACTGCCTGCCGCTTCTTTCCTGCCTGCGCCGCTGAAGAGGTAAGGCTGTCCTCCGGCTTAGGAGAAGACAGAAGCGGTAATAAACCGCTCCTGTCTTCTCCTCATGGTCCCCGCTCTGTCTGTGAGCCGGGACCCGACCTGCTCCTGCTAGATTGCAGGAGCAGGAGCTTTAATCCCAGCGCTGATCAGCGCTGGGATTAAAGGGCCGCCTGCACGTCTATATACGTGCTATCTGCACGGGGCATGTGCAGATAGGACGTATATAGCCGTATGGCGGTCGTGAAGGGGTTAACGGCAGAAAAAATAGCAATGGATGTCAGGTATATAGACTACAGAATGGTTCTTATGTACACTCTGTGCACGTGGTATTAGCGTCAGGCACACTTGCGTTCTTTTTGCCCCAAAATAAATTTAAAAAATGCAGCTAGATATAACAATGGACTTTTGTGACTTTGGAACAGAAACACTAGACCTATCTAGCCAAATCCTAGCCCTACAGTATAATTCTCTCCTTGCGCAAATGTTATACAGCAGATGCAGCTGAGGAACTGCGGCCTTAATTAACGGTAGAAAAAATACCAACGGATGTCAGGTATATAGACTACAGAACGGTTCTAATGCACACGCTGTGCACGTGGTATTAGCGTCAGGCACACTTGCGTTCTTTTTGCCCCTAAATAAAAATAAAAATGCAGCCAGATATAACAATGGACTTTTGTGTCTTTTGAACAGAAGTACTAGCCCTACCTAGCCAAATCCTATCCCTACACTATATGTCCCGCCTTGCGCAAATGTTATACAGCAAACGCAAAAGAGGTACTGCGGACATAATTAACAGCAGAAAAAATAGCAAAGGATGTCAAGTATATAGTATACAGAGAGTAATACACCATGCACCAGCTGCGCAGGTAGCGTTAATGTCAGGCCACCTTGCACAATTTTTAAGCCCTTAAAAATATATATATTTATATAGTACAGACCAAAAGTTTGGACACACCTTCTCATTCAAAGACATTCAAAGAGTTTTCTGTATTTTCATGACTATGAAAGTTGTAGATTCACACTGAAGGCATCAAAACTATGGATTAACACATGAGGAATTATATACTTAACAAAAAAGTGTGAAACAACTGAAAATATGTCTTATATTCTAGGTTCTTCAAAGTAACCACCTTTTGCTTTGATTACTGCTTTGCACACTCTTGGCATTCTCTTGATGAGCTTCAAGAGGTAGTCACCTGAAATGATATTCCAACAGTCTTGAAGGAGTTCCCAGAGATGCTTAGCACTTGTTGGCCCTTTTGCTGTCACTCTGTGGTCCAGCTCACCCCAAACCATCTCGATTGGGTTCAGGTCTGGTGACTGTGGAGGCCAGGTCATCTGGCGTAGCACCCCATCACTCTCCTTCTTGGTCAAATACCCTTACACAGCCTGGAGGTGTGTTTGGGATCATTGTCCTGTTGATAAATAACACCTCCTCCTCCATGCTTCACGGTGGGAACCAGGCATGTAGAGTCCATCCGTTCACCTTTTCTGCGTCGCACAAAGATACGGTGGTTGGAACCAAAGATCTCAAATTTGGACTCATCAGACCAAAGCACAGATTTCCACTGGTCTAATGTCCATTCCTTGTGTTCTTTAGCCCAAACAAGTCTCTTCTGCTTGTTGCCTGTCCTTAGCAGTGGTTTCGTAGCAGCTATTTTACCAAGAAGGCCTGGTGCACACAGTCTCCTCTTAACAGTTGTTGCAGAGATGTGTCTGCTGCTAGAACTCTGTGTGGCATTGACCTGGTCTCTAATCTGAGCTGCTGTTAACCTGCGATTCCTGAGGCTGGTGTCTCGGATGAACTTATCCTCCGCAGCAGAGGTGACTCTTGGTCTTCCTTTCCTGGGGCGGTCCTCATTTGAGCCAGTTTCTATGTAGCGCTTGATGGTTTTTGCGACTGCACTTGGGGACACTTTGAAAGTTTTCCCAATTTTTCGGACTGACTGTCCTTCATTTCTTAAAGTAATGATGGCCACTCGTTTTTCTTTACTTAGCTGCTTTTTTCTTGCCATAATACAAATTCTAACAGTCTATTCAGCTGTGTATCCACCTGACTTTTGCCCAACACAACTCATGGTCCCAACCCCATTTATAAGGCAAGAAATCCCACTTAATAAACCTGACAGGGCACACCTGTGAAGTGAAAACCATTTCAGGTGACTACCTCTTGAAGCTCATCAAGAGAATGCCAAGAGTGTGCAAAGCAGTAATCAAAGCAAGATGTGGCTACTTTGAAGAACCTAGAATATAAGACATATTTTAAGTTGTTTCACACGTTTTTGTTAAGTATATAATTCCACATGTTCACAATTCATAGTTTTGATGCCTTCCGTGTGAATCTACAATTTTCATAGTCATGAAAATACAGAAAACTCTTTGAATGAGAAGGTGTGTCCAAACTTTTGGTCTGTACTGTATATATATTGCAGCAAGATATAATAGCCCTTAATAGGGCTTTTGGGTCTTTTAAGAAGAAATACTATCCCTGCCTAGCGTTCTTCTCTGCCTACACTATCTGTCCCTCCTTGTAGCAGCTCTCCCTGACTCAGTATGATCCGGTCACATGTCACCGTTTGCTTTATAGCAAACATGGCTACTGGCATTACAGTGAATGCCAGTACCTTTCCGCACGCTAATTGGCTAATTAGCGCGCGGGGAGGGGACTCGAACATGGCGCTCGAGCACATGCGGTATTCGGTCGAACACTATACTATATTCGGCCGAACATGTTCGCTCAACACTACTCCTTACCCTTCAGTCTTCTATATTACCCAGCTCCATGTAAATAACATCAGTCATCTCCCCCAATCTTCTGTAACATATAGTCCCATGTCCCACCAACCCCCTCCCTTCAGCCCCTCAAACATACAGTCCCAGTTAAATAACATATGTCCCTCCCACTAAGCAGGGAGGAGGTATAATGGGGAGAACCACATCTCCCAGCATTTCTGTGACACTTACATTCATTCCAAGGCATCACAGGTCTCCACTGCTCAGCGCTGACTTTCTCTGCACTGGTCACATGATGGTGACTAGTGTTGACCAAAGTGCTCATGTGCTCTGGTAGAACACTTGGTGATGCTCGAGTGCTCTACAGCAGTGATTTTCAACCAGTGTGCCTCCAGCTGTTGCAAAACTACAACTCCCATCATGCCCAGGCAGCCTACAGCTATCAGCCTACAGAAGGGCATGGTGGGAGTTGTAGTTTTGCAACAGCTGGAGGCACACTGGTTGAAAATCACTGCTCTACAGAGCACCCAAGCACAATGTACATCAATGGCAGAAGACCAGGAACCCCCTGCTCAGATGAGGGGAGGGTGTTGGGTTCATAGGAAAAGGTCAGAATGGCAAATTCTCCTGATCACTCGTTAAAGTACGTTAATTAACTGAATTTGTACGCATTAGCGCATAATGCGTAGCATTAGCAATGGTAATGTTACGCATTGTACGCTAATGCATACGAATTTGTATGCTGTTACGCATTGTACGCTAATGCGTACAAATTTGTATGCTAATGCTACGCATTGTACTTTATTGCGTACGAATTTGTATGCTAATTTAGCATACAAATTTGTATGCATTAGCGTACAATGCGTAGCATTAGCATACAAAATTGTACGCATTAGCGTAGAATGCGTAACATTAGCATACAAATTTGTACGCATTAGAGTGCAATGCGTAGCATTAGCATACAAATTCGTATGCAGTAGCATACTCGAGCAGCGCACTCAAGCACATGCGGTGTTCGGACCCGAGCGTAGGCGTGCTCGGCCGAACAGCGAGTTCAGCCGAGCATGCTCGCTCAACACTAATGGTGACCTCATCACAGGTTCTACCACCACTTCCAGTGTTGAAATGATCACATGACCATGATGTCCTTGCAGGTTCTTCATCTATGGAGTATAGGCAGCAGATTCACAGTAAGTCCTAATCAGCATGGCTGGTCGCATGTGTGACAACCAATGGACACACAACATGAAGCCAGCTATACTGTCAGGTCATATCCTTAGATGCTGCAGTCAACCATGACACCTAAGTAATTTTTCAAAGTTTGGGTTTACATCAAACTCAAGTCAAAAGGAAATAATCTCCTTTAGTTATTTTTTTTCAATTATTCCCACTTAAAGTATGTATTCGGTGTTAATAATATCAGGGATGAACTAAAGGAGCTGTCCATAAATACAAAAAAAAAATAAAAAAATCGAGCAGCTGCTAAAACATGTGACCACTGCAGTAAACCACCACTGGTACTGGCATGTGATGGGAATACTATCAGTGCTGGGCTGGTGGGGAATTTAATAGGTAAATAATATATTTTTATTATATTTTCTACATTTTTTTGTATTCTAGAAACAAGCCTTTAACACAGCCTTTATAAGGTTGATGCTGCTATAAGTATTTTAAACTTATATAAATGACAATCATCATTAGACTGACAGCAATCAGCTACAATTAAAAAAAAAATTGTGGATCTTTCACAATCATCAAGGTCTCTGTATGAATGTTGAAGCTAACACAAGGACAAATAGCAGTAGACTGTGACCCAGATACGGATCTGCACTACATCTGTTGTCAAAGACCTAGCAAAGTTCTCAAAAATAGATTGTTATTTATGTTAAAGTCTATATCTCGCCAGTTTCTAATCATGTAATTTTAAGTAGCAGAAGCAATGCTATAGATTGCTAATCTTAGGTGCCTCAAGAAGTCTGGAAAGACATGTTACAAAACATGGAAAAACTGGCTTTCAATGGTTTACAACATGCTTAAAGCGGCTCTGTCACCAGTATCAGACAAAATCAGACATACTGGCTGGTAGGGCTCATCATGCTGAATAAAACTGTATATTTCTTTTGTCTGCATGATAAATAGCGGCAGGGAAATCTGCGTTTTATTCATATGCAAATGAGAATTTCAAGCATCCGGAGGTGGGGTTTAACCCCTTCCCAACACATAATGTAATAGTATATCATGGCGATAGGTGACTTGCCGCCTTTTGACATACTATTACGTCATGGTGGCCACCCGATCACTGCAGGGACCCGGCAGTCCCCATTGCTGTATACGCTGGCCTCGCTGTAAAAGCTGATACCAGCGGATTAACCCCTTCTATGCTGTGGTCAGCGCTCACCACGGCATAGAAAGTATTTGCAGCAGGTGAAGGATCCCATCAGGTCCCCTTGCTGCTGTGGTAGGGACCCGATGGGTGAGAAGGCAGCCTGATGCCTTGCAGAGGCATCGTGACTAGCCTTCTATGGGGGCCGAGGAGATCCAGCCCCAGGCGTTAGTGTATTACTCAGTGTAATACAGTAACAGACAATGCATTACAATACAGATGTATTGTAATTAGAGATAAGCGAGCACTAAAATGCTCGGGTGCTCGTTATTCGAGACAAACTTTTCCCGATGCTCGGGTGCTCGTTTCGAGTAACGAACCCCATTGAAGTCAATAGGAGACTCAAGCATTTTTGCAGGGGACCAAGGCTCTGCCTAGGGAAGGCTGGGAGAAAACCTGGAAACCTCAGAAAATGATGGAAACACCACGGAAATGGACAGGAAACAGCAGGGGCAGCATGCATGGATGCCTCTGAGGCTGCCTAATCCCACCATTACCCCAAATTCTCAGGCAACAGCATGGTCGTTATCCTCATGGCAATTGTGCTCACCCAGACCAACAAAGGCGAGGCAAATACCCATCACATGTTAGGGAAGCACCCAACTAGGTGCAAAGAAAAATTGTTTAGAGAGAGGGCCTGTAGGTGGATCTCCGGAAAAATTGTTTGGAGAGAGGGCCTGTAGATGGACCTCCGGAAAAATTGTTTGGAGAGAGGGCCTGTAGGTGGACCTCCGGAAAAATTGTTTGGAGAGAGGGCCTGTAGGTGGACCTCCGGAAAAATTGTGGTAAAAGAGTACCAGTTGGACCTCTAAAAAATGGCGTTTTTTGGGTAAGCGTTAGGCAAAGACGACAAAGAGAAGGAGGAGTAGGAGGAGTAAAGAAGAGGAATCGGATACATAAGTAATGTTAATCTTTAGCTGCTTTCCCCCGGAGGAGAATTGAATTCCGGTGAAATCCAGACTTTGCTGGGGTGACATAAAACTGGCAAAGGCCTTGGAGAGCGTTCCCCTGCCAGTGCTGGACAAGCTGCCTGCTCGCCTCCTCTCCCCCACTACTTGGCCCACAGAACCATGCCCTCTGCCGCTAGCGGCGTCAGATGGGAAGGATTGTTTCAGCTTGTGCACCAGGGCCTGTTGATATTGATTCACTCTCATACTCCTTTCCTCTACAGGGATGAGAGTGGAAAGGTTCTGCTTGTACCGTGGGTCCAGGAGAGTGAACACCCAGTAATCGGTGTTTGAAAAATGCTTCTAACGTGAGGGTCACGGGATAGGCAGCCTAACATGAAGTCTGCCAAGTGCGCCAGAGTCCCAACACGCAAGAATTCCCTCTCCTCACTGGCCTGACTCTCCACTTCCTCCTCCTTCTCCAAGTCCTCCTCTTCAGCCCATACACCCTCAAGAGTTAAGAAGGACTGGGCACTGGTACCCTCTTCTGTCTCGCCGACATTCTCCTCCTCTTCCTCCTCATCCTCATCCCCCTCCTCCGATACGCGCTGAGAAACAGACCGGAGGGTGCTCTGGCTATCAAGCGACGTATCTTCCTCCACCGTCTCTTATGACAAACGCAAAGCATCCGACTTCATGCTGAGCAGTGAGTTTTTCAACAGGCAAAGCAGCGGGATGGTGAGGCTGATAATGGCGGCATCGCCGCTGACCATCTGTGTTGACTCCTCAAAGTTGTTCAACATCTAGCAGATATCAGACATCCACGTCCACTCCTCATTGTAGACTTGAGGAATCTGAGTGACCTGACTACCAGTTCTGGTGGAAGTTGACATCTGGCAGTCTACAATCGCTCTGCGCTGCTGGTAAACTCTGGATAACATGTTTAATGTCGAATTCCATCTTGTGGGCACGTCGCACAACAGTCGGTGAGTGGACAGTTGTAGGCGGCGCTGTGCTGCCCTGAGAGTGGCAGCATCTGTGGTCGACTTGCGGAAATGCGCACAGATGCGGCGCACCTTGGTGAGCAAATCAGACAGATTGGGGTATGTCTTGAGGAACCCCTGAACTATTAGATTGAACACGTGGGCCACGGATGGTAATTCGGAGGAGGAGGTGGAGGAGGAGGAGGGGTCGGAGGAGGAGGCATAGTACGTCTGAGAGACTGTGACCGAGGTAGGCCCCGCAATCCTCGGTGTGGGCAGTACATGAGCGGCCCCAGGGTCAGTCTCGGTCCCAGCCTCCACCAAGTTAACCCAATGTGCTGTCAGTGCGATATAGTGTCCCTGCCTGTGGTTAGGTGGACCTTCTCAGAAACCGCGTTGGTCAGGGCACGGATGATGTTCTGTGACATGTGCTGGTGTAGGGCTGGGACGGCACATCGGGAAAAATAGTGGCGGCTGGGGACCGAATACCGAGGGGCAGCCACCGCCATGAGATTGCGAAAGGCCTCGGACACTACCAGCCTATAGGGCAGCATCTTCAGACTCAGCAATTTGGAGATGTGGACAGCTGAACTGTGACACACAGAATGTTTCCACACAGCTGTATGAAATGGATTTCTATCACTGAGATAAAACAACAAAAAAACTATTTTTTTACATATTTTTTTTAAATTTTTTTTTAATATATATATTTTTTTTAACGTGACATGCAGAAACTATCAGAGAGCAAACTTAGCCCCTGCTGACTGTGGCTATTTTGACTGCAACCCAGACAAATGTCGCACAGAGATTTTTGTAATATAGCTGTATCAGTGAGAGCAAAAGACCTTTTTTACTGACGTGACGTACAGAATGGGTCACCTGGACAGAAAATACGGATTGTGCTTGGTATATAGGTGGATAAGTTAGAGCTAAATTACGCATGTTATTACGTACCGTGCAGTATGGAGCAATTACACTGAAACTATTAGATTAGGCAGACTTGGTCTGCTTAATTGCAACCCAGACAAATGTCGCACAGAGATTTTTGTAATGTAGCTGTCTCAGTGAGAGCAAAAGACCTTTTTTACTGACGTGACGTACAGAATGGGTCACCTGGACAGAAAATACGGATTGTGCTTTGTATATAGGTGGATAAGTTAGAGCTAAATTACGTATGTTATTACGTACCGTGCAGTATGGAGCAATTACACTGAAACTATTAGATTAGGCAGACTTGGTCTGCTTAATTGCAACCCAGACAAATGTCGCACAGAGATTTTTGTAATGTAGCTGTATCAGTGAGAGCAAAAGACCTTTTTTACTGACGTGACGTAGAGAATGGGTCACCTGGACCGAAAATACGGATTGTGGTGACTGGACAGCTGAACTGTGACACACAGAATGGTTCCACACAGCTGTATGAAATGGATTTGTATCACTGAGATAAAACAACAAAAAAACTATTTTTTTATATATTTTTATTTTATATATATATTTTTTTTTTAACGTGACATGAAGAAACTATCAGAGAGCAAACTCAGCCCCTGCTGACTGTGGCTATTTTGACTGCAACCCAGACAAATGTCGCACAGAGATTTTTGTAATGTAGCTGTTTCAGTGAGAGCAAAAGACCTTTTTTACTGACGTGACGTACAGAATGGGTCACCTGGACAGAAAATACGGATTGTGGTGACTGGACAGCTGAACTGTGACACACAGAATGTTTCCACACAGCTGTATGAAATGGATTTCTATCACTGAGATAAAACAACAAAAAAACTATTTTTTTACATATTTTTTTTTTTACATTTTTTTTTAATATATATTTTTTTTTTTACGTGACGTGCAGAAACTATCAGAGAGCAAACTTAGCCCCTGCTGACTGTGGCTATTTTGACTGCAACCCAGACAAATGTCGCACAGAGATTTTTGTAATGTAGCTGTATCAGTGAGAGCAAAAGACCTTTTTTACTGACGTGACGTACAGAATGGGTCACCTGGACAGAAAATACGGATTGTGCTTGGTATATAGGTGGATAAGTTAGAGCTAAATTACGCATGTTATTACGTACCGTGCAGTATGGAGCAATTACACTGAAACTATTAGATTAGGCAGACTTGGTCTGCTTAATTGCAACCCAGACAAATGTCGCACAGAGATTTTTGTAATGTAGCTGTATCAGTGAGAGCAAAAGACCTTTTTTACTGACGTGACGTAGAGAATGGGTCACCTGGACCGAAAATACGGATTGTGGTGACTGGACAGCTGAACTGTGACACACAGAATGGTTCCACACAGCTGTATGAAATGGATTTGTATCACTGAGATAAAACAACAAAAAAACTATTTTTTTATATATTTTTATTTTATATATATATATTTTTTTTTTAACGTGACATGAAGAAACTATCAGAGAGCAAACTCAGCCCCTGCTGACTGTGGCTATTTTGACTGCAACCCAGACAAATGTCGCACAGAGATTTTTGTAATGTAGCTGTTTCAGTCAGAGCAAAAGACCTTTTTTACTGACGTGACGTACAGAATGGGTCACCTGGACAGAAATACGGATTGTGGTGCCTCGACAGCTGAACTGTGACACACAGAATGGTTCCACACTGCTGTATGAAATGGATTTGTATCACTGAGATAAAACAACAAAAAAACTATTTTTTTATATATTTTTTTTAATATTTTTTTTTTATATATATATTTTTTTTTAACGTGACATGCAGAAACTATCAGAGAGCAAACTCAGCCCCTGCTGACTGTGGCTATTTTGACTGCAACCCAGACAAATGTCGCACAGAGATTTTTGTAATGTAGCTGTATCAGTGAGAGCAAAAGACCTTTTTTACTGACGTGACGTACAGAATGGGTCACCTGGACAGAAATACGGATTGTGGTGCCTCGACAGCTGAACTGTGACACACAGAATGGTTCCACACTGTTGTATGAAATTGATTTGTATCACTGAGATAAAACAACAAAAAATTATTTTTTTATATATTTTTTTTAATATTTTTTTTTATATATATATATTTTTTTTTTTAACGTGACATGCAGAAACTATCAGAGAGCAAACTCAGCCCCTGCTGACTGTGGCTATTTTGACTGCAACCCAGACAAATGTCGCACAGAGATTTTTGTAATGTAGCTGTATCAGTGAGAGCAAAAGACCTTTTTTATTGACATGACGTACAGAATGGGTCACCTGGACAGAAATACGGATTGTGGTGACACGACAGCTGAACTGTGACACACAGAATGGTTCCACACTGCTGTATGAAATGGATTTGTATCACTGAGTTAAAACAATAATAAAAAAAAATTGTTATATGTGGCGATAGGTGCACTACTAGTGCCAGCCAGCCCAGCCAGGAGACAAAAAAAAAATGTCTTGTAGCCCTTAGAAGGGCTGTTGGGTTCTTTTCAGATCACTCCTGCCTAACAGAGAGCTAAATCCAGGCCCTAACACTCTCCCTGAAACGCAGAAGCTCTGTCCCTAACGACATCCAGACAGCATCTGAGCCGAGCACCGCGGGCAGTCACTACTATATTCCAGGGTCACCTGATCAGGCCAGCCAACCCCTGCTATCAACATGTAAGGGCCCCACATGATGCTGGGTGTACCGCAGTCTCCTGGCTTGTGATTGGCTGAGTTTATAGGCGCCAAAAATTCAAAATGCGGGAGATGCCATTTCCTCGAGCATGGTGTGATACTCGTCCGAGCAGCGAGCACTTACGAGTACCGTAATACTCGAACGAGCACCAAGCTCGGACGAGCATGCTCGCTCATCTCTAATTGTAATGCATTGCAGAGGGGATCAGACCTCCAAAAGTTGAAGCTCCATTGTGGGACAGAAATAAAGTTTAAAAAAAGAGTGTTTTTAATTAAAGAAAATAAAAAAAATGTCCTTTGTTATAATAAAAAATAAAGAAAATACACACATATTAGGTATTGCCGTGTCCATAATGACCAGCTTTTATAAATATATTACATGATCCACCCCATCCAATAAACACAATAAAAAAATAAAAACTGTGTAAAAAAAAGCGATTTTTGTCACCTTACATCACAAAAAGTGCAACACCAAGCGATCAAAAAGGCGTATGCCCCCTAAAATGGGACCAATAAAACTGTCACCTCATCCCACAAAAAATGATCCCCTACATAAGACAATTGCCCAAAAAGTAAAAAAATATATATATATTTTTTTAAAAATGCTATTATTGTGTTAAAGTAAAATTAATTTTAAAAAGTAGACATATTAGGTATCGCCGCATCCGTAACAAACAGCTCTATAAAAATATCATATGACCTAAACCCTCAGGTGAACACTGTAAAAAAAGAAAATAAAAACAGTTCCAAAAAAAGCCATTTTTTTCACTTACCATCAAAAAAAGTACAACACCAAGTGAAATAAAATACCTATGCTCCCCAAAATAGTACCAATCAAACAGTCACCTCTTTCTGTAAAAAATGAGACACTACATAAGACAATTGCCCAAAAAATAAAAAAATATGACTCTCAGACTATGGAGACACTAAAATATGATTTTTTTTTTGTTTCAAAAATGCTATTATTTTGTTAAAGTGAAATAAGTAAAAAGCAGACATATTGGGTATTGCTGCATCTGTAACAACCAGCTCTATAAAAATATCACATGAACTAACCCCTAAGGTTAACACTGTAAAAAATAAAAATAAAAACTGTTAAAAAAAAGAAAACATTTTTGTCACCTACCAGCGCAGAAAGTGCAACACAAAATGATCAAAAAAGTATATGCCTCCCAAAATAGTACCAATCAATCCATCTGCTCATTCTGCAGAAACTGAGACCCTACCTAAGACAATTATCCAAAAAATGGAGTCTATGGACTATGGAGACACTAAAACATTTTTTTTTGTTTCAAAAATGCTATTATTGTGTGAAACTTAAATAAATAAGAAAAAGTATGCATATTAGGTATCTCCATGTCCGTAACGACTTGCTCTATAGAAATATCAAATGACCTAGCACCTCAGGTGAATGTCATAAAAATAAATAAATAAAAACTGTGCCAAAACAACCATTTTTTTGTCACCTTGCCCCATAAAGTGTTATAATGAATGATCAAAAAATCATAAAAACGCCAACTCTTTCTACAAAAAAGGAGCCCCTGCACAAGATGATCGGAAGAAAAATGAAGAGGTATACGTTCCTAGTATTCCATAAAATAAATGCTGATTGGAATGTTAAACAGGACCAAAACAAAAAAAAATTATTGGTGTATTAAGGGTAAGTGTAAAAATGGGGTACGAAACCCTAGATAATTCTTGACACTCAAATAATCAGGTTGGGACCATATGGGCAATGGTTCTAGTATGAACTAATCCCTATTGTGAATGTAAGGTCTACTAAAGTATGAATAGTGTACCAACGTTTTATACAGCATTCAATACGTGTCTGTCCAGCACAAAAAAAAAAAAACCTGAATGCCCGGGTGCATACTCTGTAGGTTAATAAATGCACACACGGACTAGCAATTGGTTTGTCCCTAGTGAGACAACCTACATATGGTCAATCTCTGAAGGCAACATGGCCGATATATTTATTTTGCGGCCATTTAAAGTTAAATGTCCCCTTAGCCTCCTAAAAGTGATATGAAGCTAGTAGAGCAGGGCTGGCCAACCTGCGGCTCTCCAGCTGTTAAAAAACTACAACTCCCAGCATGCCCAGACTGCTTACAGCTATCAGCCTACAGCAGGGCATGGTGGGAATTGTAGTTTTACAACAGCTGGAGAGCCGCAGGTTGGCCAGCCCTGTAGTAGAGGGTGCAGAGGCTAGCAATATGTAATGGCAGGATGCCAGTGATTTCTAGCTGACATGGAGTGCCGCCAGTTTCAAAGACACCCCAAGGAAGCTCTCCTATCCACAGGCTCAATGCGTTTCTGTGCAAATGTTGCACGTCATCAGGAGCAAATGAGACCCAAAGAACATAATCTAGAGACAGCTACCTAGTGCAGCAGCATACTGGCGGTACAGGTACCAGCGCTGTTTTATACTGATCCTTTCAATAAAAGCTGTAAAGGACCCCCAGCATCTACCTCACTGCATTGTTAGGAAAGAGTTTATCTGCTTGTCAACTCATTCTCCTGTCAACGTGTGAGGGTGTCCGAACACAAGTCTTATGGCACTCAGTATTTGATCAGCATTTTTAATCAGCATTAGTAAACCAATGCCAGGAGGTATTCCAAAACACAGAAGCAGCACAAATCTTTCCAATATACTTTTTTCTGTAGGATCCACTGTTTGTGTGTGTGTATCGTTAAAAGATATCGAGAATGACCTCTACAGTGCCCTCCCCTTTAACAGTGACCTCTACAGCAGCCCGCCCCTTTAACAGTGACCTCTACAGCGGCAAGCCTCTTTAACAGTGACCTCTACAGCGGCCCGCCCCTTTAACAGTGACCTCTACAGCGGCCTGCCCCTTTAACAGTAACCTCTACAGCAGCCCGCCCCTTTAACAGTGACCTCTACAGCGGCCCGCCCCTTTAACAGTGACCTCTACAGAAGCCCGCCCCTTTAACAGTGACCTCTACAGCTGCCCGCCCCTTTAACAGCGACCTCTACAGCAGCCCGCCCCTTTAACAGTGACCTCTACAGCAGCCCGCCCTTTTAACAGTGACCTCTACAGCTGCCCACCCCTTTAACAGTGACCTCTACAGCAGCCCACTCCTTTAACAGTGACCTCTACAGCAGCCCGCCCCTTTAACTGTGACCTCCACAGCAGCTAGAGTGGCCACTGTCTTCACCTCAGAAAGCCAGACCTCACTGACCATTCCCCCAAACGTGAAACAGCGCCCCCAGTTCCCATCAAGACGCACCAATACACTACTATGCCCCCTGGCTCCGTGAAGACACGGAGGAGAAGCTGTCTGAGTGTGAGCTACTGAAAGGGTGGACATCCCTGTGTCTGTCCAGGCACTGCGTCAGACGGAGAACAGGTAGCCAAAAAACTGTACTGTCCAGCCTAAAGCCGGACATCTGGCCACCCTAACATCAGCATGCCCCTAGGGTGGCCAGAGGTCTTGATTTAGGCTGGACAGTCTGGCTTTCAGACTCCCTCTCCTCTGTCATGCGCAGGGCCTGGATGGACACAGGGATGTCCTTTTGAACAGCTCACTCTCAGCAGCAGCACTGTGCAGTCTGAGCATGAGCTGCAGGGAGAAAGTCATCCTACCCCCACCCCTGCAGGTGAAAGAAGGTGATTTTTACCTATATTTTTAATTCCGGTCAAATGCGGCATGGAAGGGGCGTGGCTTGACTGAGTCGGGGGCGTGACTTAGTGGGATCTGGGGGTGGTGCTTTTAAGTCCTTCTTTTGATGGTGGCCTGAATCACAGGTCGATGCCATGGTAATTTAGGAGGAAGGTGGGTAGCAGTGGAAGAATACATCTTTTATTACTACTGAACAGTAAATATGTGAAATTTACATTATATGAGGTAATGATTGATTATGAATTAGTCTAAAACATCAGTTATATTTATGGTAATCGAAATACCCCTTTACCATTGTCATCCACAGTGCTCTGCCTCTTTAATGCAGACCTACAGCAGTGAACTGGCTAGGTTGTCATAAAAACCTGGTGTGTGGAGACTGCCTGTGAGCTTCTATTGGTTGATAAGGGTCATGTGACCAGGCTACTATTGGCTAATGCATTTTTGGGAATATCTCAGGAAATGTATGTCCTGGAGAGCTGAAAACTGTTCTAAAACCTTCCCGGACACCTGATGTACATGTGTGCCAAATATTCTGATTGTAGCTGCAGCAGTGCGGATTCCTTTAGCAGACATATATACACACACACACACACACACACACATACACTCAGCTTTATATATTAGATGTGACCCTATTTACCACACATTCTGTAATGTCCTTTAACAGCCTTAGCATACGGAACCATAATATAGCACAGAAAGTTTTTTCCAATGTAGCTGATTTAATATGGAATAACACAATTTTTTTGACTGAGCAATGAATCCATTTCAAATGCCAGCAAACATGATAGATGTTGATCGCCTTAGTTATGATACATAAAGGGAGGAACATTCGTTAATTTCACCTTTAATGAGTGAGAAAGGTTGTGCTCTGGTGGTCAGACAAGCACCAGGTCATGCTGTCTTATCCTGAAGAGAGGTGCTGTAATTGCACCAGGAAGATGGCCACATTGTAAACTTTTGTTTATGGAATAATTTAAGCCCATTTTTGTCATATATCGGTGACTGATAGTTGCTGCCCTGCAGTCTTGCCTGAGTTTAGAGGATAACAATAACCCTGACAATTTAAAACACTGCAATGAATAGTAATTGTGGCATCAAAATATGAAGAGGAACCCCTCTGAAGAAAAATTTCAAATTGCATAAATGAAAAACAGTTTAACTATTCACATAAAAAGCTATAACACATAAAATTGCAACATTTCTACCTATATGGTGTTTTCCAAAGTCCTAAGTGACTATTTAAATTTTCTCCACTCACAAAAAAGTTACACACTATTGTGTCCCCAAAATGCGATAAAACACAAGCACTTTTTTTTTTTTAAATGGAACATGAGTACAATATAAAGGAGAGACAAAACATAAATCAGTGACAGAGAAGCCAATTTCAGTAATGGGTCACCTACTCTGATTCTTTCATTACTTTTCACAAAATCATACTTTATTAACTGAAACGAGAGACAAGCTTGGGGTTTTTATATTCATGAATTGGGCACTACTATAATTCCACCCTTTCAGCAAGATTTCATTTTTTATTCCTTGATTTCAGAGTTTCCTTTGAAATCAGTGTGCTATCTATGTAATTTACTGTATGGATATATCACATCAAGCAAAGGAAAATATTTTATTTGTAGGAGCTCTCCCCTCTGTCTTATAGATCAGGGTCTTGAATGTAGCAGCCCCCTCTAGTAACTGATTTCAAGTATTTGGAAATATATATTCTAAATCAGGCCATCGTTGCTTTAATATGTTATGTTGTTTTACTGTGAATTCTGCTGTTTCCTTATAATCTTAAGATTTTTATAGTTCTGATATAATAACTATTATATACTGAATATGTGTGCTATAAGAAGCAATTCCTTAAAATCCTAAAATGAGATGCTTATTGATATCTAAAAAAATGTTAGGCAGATGCAACAATATGCCTCAATCATAGAGTCTATAAATATTGAATTATAAGGAAAGTATTGAAAGTTCTGTGTGAATTTTGAAGAAGCAATGGAATGAACATAGAGCTTATAGTATTTATCTGTTCAAACACATTTTCAAACAAGGATTAATAAGGATTTTTGGTAGAATCCTGTCATAAGAAGAGCAATTTCAAAATAATTTTACTTATGATTTAGAGTGAGGATTTAAGTAGACTTTATAAAATAATTATGAAAAAAGTATATAGGTACTTGCATTTTTATTTGTAATTAGGTGATTTTTATTTGTAATTAGGTGATTTTTAAACTTGAACTTTTTTTTCAACATTAATTAGGGCTTGTTCACAGATTAGTTATTTGATCACAGTGCCTTGCGAAAGTTTAAATGATCCAATAAATTTCGTTCCACTTCACAATTGTGACCCACTTTTTGTTGATTCTTCACCAAAAATTTAAAATGTTATATCTTTTTGTTTGAAGCCTGAAATGTGGCAAAAGGTTGAAAAGTTCCAGGGGGCCGAAAACTTTCGCAAGGCACTGTATTTCCATCAGTTATTGTAAGCCAAAACCAGGAGTGGAGGCTACACAGAGATCAGGTGTAAATGAAAGATCTGCACCTGTTCTGTGTTTTTGACCCACACTTAGTTTTGGCTCACAATAACTGATGGAAATAACTGATCAAATAACTGACATGTGAACAAGCCCTAAGTGTGAAAAAAAAAAGAAAGAAAAGTCAGTTAGTCTCTTCCTGCTATATCCATTTCCATCCATCCATATTTTTTTCTTCATTCTCATCTCCAAGACCCTCAGCAATTTTATTTGTGTGTCATAAGTGGACTTTTTTTTTTTTTTGCACGATGAGTTGTACTGTTTAATAGCACTATTTACTATACCATATAATGGATATGGCATTTTTTTAAATAATGATTTTCCAAGGTGAGATGGAATATAAACACAATTATACCACAGTTTTTTGGGGTTTTATTTTACAGAGTTCACTGTGCATTAAAATCACATTAACTTTAGTTTGCATGTTTAACTACTTTTAAAAACTGCCTCACAGTACTCAAAAACTCTATTCCTAAATCAAAACATGCAGCGTTAAGCCTCATTCAATTGTCTGTGTCTGTGCTCAAATCCGTGAGAAGGTGGTCAGTGATGCATCCGTGAAGTGGTCCGTGTTGGGTCAGTGTGTCTGTTTTTTGGTGTCCGTGTGCCATCCGTGTTTCTTTTTTTTTAACATTAATTTTTTATTAAGATATCAAGCATTACAGTAATAGACAAATCAATAACATACAAAAACATACAAATCGAGCAATGAAAACTACACATGTAGCAGCGCACATGAGCAGGGTGAACAATGCAAAGACAGGTAGTAAACGCTGTGACCAGCACACTCTGGGACTCCAAGATGGCCCCTTCCTCCTCTTCACACACCGCTCCAAGTGCCTAAGTTAAATGGGCCAAAAGGTTAAAAGACCAGAGGAGGTCCTAATAGACCTTAACTTAGCCATCTCATAGAATTCCCTCGGGAATCGGAGTTGCGTATTCACTAGAGATCCATATAAGCCAGTTATTTAGGACCCTAACTCTTGACTTCATATCATGAGCAAAGACTACCTCATATTTCAGGTTAGTATTGACAAGCTGAATCACCTCCTCTTTAGAAGGAGAGATAGCTAATTTCCATCTCCTGGCTATCACTTTACGTGTGGCAGTGAGGACGTGCGCCACCACCCATCGAGCTGCCCTTGGGACTTCTGCCAAACCTACCCCCAAAATACACAGTTCAGGGGTGAGATTGATCTGCTTATCAGTAACCGTTTTAATGATGATATCTATGTCCTTCCATAGTGGAGATACAGAAGGACAATACCACCACATATGAGAGGGAGTACCCAGTACCCTGCATCCTCTCCAGCATTCTGGCGAATAATTGGGGACCATATGTGCTATCCTATTAGGGGTCAAGTACCACCGTAATTGTATTTTCCTGATTTGCTCAGCATGGTTTATACATTTTGAACACTTTAAGGTCCAATAAAAAGTATTTCTCCAGGTGTCTATGGAAAACTCCCCTCCCAGCTCTCCCTCCCACTGGACCATGTATGGGAATTTGTCTCTGGAGTCTTTACCAACTAGGGCTAAGTACCAGCAGGAGATAGTAGATCTCGTCCTCCTCTCGTTCCTGAATAAACCTGAGAGAGGAGAAGCTGCATCGGAGGAAGGCCGTTTCTTTTTCCCCATCAGAAAGTGCCTGATCTGTAGGAATTGGTAAAACAATGCATTTGGTAATTGAAACTTGAGATGCAAGGATTCAAAGTCCAACAGTGCATCGTTATCGTATAAGCAGCCTAGTGTAGTAATACCACATGCTATCCATTTGGAGAGGGAGAGCGAAGGAATAAGCAGCTCCAAGACAGATAGCGGGAAAGAATCAAGATCTATATCAATTGGGACATGCATACTGAGGAACTTAGACCAAGTGGACACGGCTACTTGCATAGTGTGCAGAGGCAAAATAGGGTTATAACTCCCCCAGCTACATGCCGCCACTATCAGAGTTTATAATATGACACTGCCGAGTACAATTGTAGGATGCGCATAATGGCCTCTAGTGACACATCAGGATTTGTTACAGTGAGGATTACGTCATCTGCATATAATCCAATTTTGTGAGAGGACTCTCCTACTTGGATCCCTGCTATATCCGAACATGAGCGAAGCTTTTCCGCCAATGGTTCCATAACCATAGCGAAAATCAGGGGCGATAGAGGGCATCCTTGCCTTGTGTCGTTCGCGATTTTGAAAGGGTGTGACAGGAATCCTGAGGCGAGGACCCTAGCTGAGGGGCTCGTATAAAGGGCTTTAACCGCTGATAAAATATTGCCAGTGAATCCAAATTTCCGAAGAGTTTGATCCAGAAACCCCCAATGTACTCTATCAAACGCCTTCTCAGCATCTAGGGAGATAAAAAGAGTAGGGGTTCTGGATCTCTCGGCAAGTTGGATTAGATTAATCATCTGCCTAGTGCCATCCCTACATTGCTTTTGAGGTACAAACCCTACCTGGTCCGGGTTAACTAATGGCAGAAGGTATTTATTGATACGGGTATCTAGTATTTTAGCATATAATTTGAGATCTGCATTAAGCAGAGAAATTGGCCTGAAGTTTTCTGGAGCATTGGGGGGCTTCCCCGGCTTAGGTAAGGTGACAATTGTAGCTGAGAGCATGTCAGGTGGGATAACACCTGTGGACATAAACGAGTTGAACAAACGGACCAGGTAGGGAATAAGAGGGGACTGGAATGTTTTGTAATATTCTACAGGGAAGCCGTCAGGGCCAGGGGCTTTATTAGCTGGGGACGTCTTCAGGGCCTGCAGAACTTCCATAGAGGTGATTGGGCCATTCAGTACCTCTAAAGCTTCCTCCCCTATGGTACGTAGTGATAACGAGTTGAGGAAGGAAGATATCACCGATTCAGAAGGTTGAGGGGTGGCGTTATCTAAGTGTAAGTTATACAAATTAGAATAATACGTAGAAAAAGCATCTGCGATTTGCTGTGGGTGCGTGTATGTAGAGCCTCCATAGTTTAATCTCACAATTCTAGCCTCCGCCTTTTTTCTGTTAACTCTACGAGCCAGTAAGGCTCCAGCTTTATCTCCCATGTGGTAGAATTGAGAGTTGAAGCTTCTGGAGTTGCGCTCATGTGAGTACAGTAACAGAGAGCTCAGGTCCTGTCTACACTGTCGGAGCTTCTCCAAGGAGGCGGTAGATGGGCTGGTTTTGTGAAGAGCTTCAGCAGATCTAAGACGCTCCAATGCATTCCTCATTTCCTCATCCCTGGCCCTCTTTAGGCACGCAGCCGACTGCAGAAGTATTCCTCTCATATACGCTTTATGGGCAAGCCAAAGCGTGGTAAGAGAAACATCTGGGGTGTCATTAATAGTAAAAAACTCCGACAGTGTACCAGTATAACCCTCTACTCGTTTTGCACATTTCAGGAGATACGAGTTCATTCTCCAGAGAGATGGAGGTAGGGCGTGGATTCCATCATCCACACTATGCTAACAGGGGCGTGGTCCGACCATACTGTGCTCCCAATGTCCGATCTGGTCACCTTATGGAGTAACTGACGGGATACTAATATATAATCAATTCTGGACTGTGACATATGCGCCATCGAGATGAACGAGAAGTCCCTCTCCGTGCCGTGCTGATATCGCCATACATCATGGTATGGTGATTCATACAAGGTCTGACGCAGATCTTCCCTATGTTCTTGGTGAACGGATTTATAATCCAGATCTGAGTCTGCTGGTATGTTAAAGTCACCTCCAATAATGACTTCTCCTACAGCCGCTTTCTGAATTTTGGAGAACAGACGTTTGCAAAACGCAACCTGACGGACATTGGGAGCATACAACGCGACCAGGGTGTATGGACGCCTGTTCACACAGCATACTAAAATGACATATCTGCCTGACGCATCCGTAACAAATTTAGTGAAGGAGAAATCAGCAGAGCCTTTTACACAGATAAACACCCCTCCCTTCCTTTTTTTGATAGCAGGGGAATGGTAAATAACAGGGAACTTGCGGTTCACACATCTCTGAATATCGGCCTCTAATAGGTGTGACTCTTGGATAAACGCAATGTCGCATTTAGATTTATTTAATTCCTTCCATAATTGGGATCTCCTATAAGGGGAGTTTAATCCCCTCACATTCATGGAGAGGACCTTTAGACCCATAAAAATAACCGAGTAATACGCTGTTCAAATAACCACTTCCATGCTATATCACAGCCTCCCACAGTGTGCGTCAGGGCCCCGACATGCGTGCAGGTACACATCAAGACATATATCAGTAGAAAGGCATTGCTCAGAAGTAAACACAAAAAGAAATACAAAAAGAAAATACAAAAAGAAAGATAAACCAAACTAGCAAGCAGAACCGCAGCAAAAGTAAATCTGCTGAAGAACATAGTGCCCATCATGGTCGAAGGTAGGTTAACAAGGGGCTGACAGGGAAAGTCTTTGCCCAAACAAATACTCCAGAGACTATATCATAACCTCTAGGCTAAGACAGGATCTAGTGCATCAAGCGGTGCTCCAGTCAGCCGGGATCCTTCCAGGTCTCAATGCTGTATCCTCCAATGCTTGATCCAGTTTGGCGATTAGGCCCCACTCTAACAGCTTGCAGGAAGCCTCTTGCGGCGAGTGAAGGACGCTCAAAACTCCATTATGAGACACCAGAAGCTTCACAGGGAACCCCCATCGGTATTTAATTTGTATGTTTCTTAGGATCTTGGTGATACCCAAAAATTCCTTCCTTTTGGCCATTGTTGCCGCTGATAGATCAGGGTACACTGATATCTTGTCAAAGATGGCGGATGGCGTGGGATTAAGGCGTAGGGCGCGCAGGAAAGCTTCTTTGACTGTGTAAAAGTGGATTCTAGCTATAACATCCCTAGGGAGGGCAGCATCCAGCCCCCGGGGTTTCGGCAGGCGATGGATCCGATCAATTATTAGATCTCTTTCGGACAGGGATGGAAGTGCCGCTTTAAGTAGGTCCTTAAGCAGTTGGTTGAGCTCGCCGGTTTCCACCGACTCTGGGACCCCTCTAATCCTGACATTATTGCGGCGATGCCGATCTTCTAAGTCACTCACTTTAGCAGACAACCATAGAAAGTCCTCTTCAAGCGCCTCATGGGCGTCAATGAGGGAGTTGTGAGAAGAAGCAAACTCTGCCATCTTGGTCTCCATATGCGCAGTGCGCTCCCCAATGCCCTGAATGTCCCATTTTAAATCCCGCAGGAGACTCACCATATCCTCTTTCATGGAGGAGCGGAGAGAGTCCAGCGGTGTCCACATGTTATCTGCAGTCAGTGGTGAGTCCTGGTGTAGAGAAGGCTCCGATTGTCCCGCGCCTGATGCAAGGGGGGAGGCAGTCGGCCTCCAGCGTGGCGGGAACAGAGGAGGAGGAGTGCGCAGGTGGCGCCATCAGCGTTCAGGCCACGCCCCCGTGCCATCCATGTTTCACTGACCCTGCAAAGCTGAAAAATAATTTTCAAAGCATCTCTCCCTAATGATCAGTGAAACACGGATGAAACACGGATTACATACGTGTTGCATCCGTTGCTTTCACGGACCCATAGACTATAATGGGCTTAATGGATCCGTAAACAAGGACAAAATAGAGCATGCAACTGTGCAAAAAAACACTGACCCACGGACCGTGCTAAAACACTAATGTTTGAATACACACATTAAAATGAATGGAGACGTATGCTGTCTGTGGAGAACATGTACAGCACATGTCTATGAAACACTGAAGTGTGAATGAGGCTTTACTGTAGGGAAAGGAAAGGATTTATTCCCTGAGAAGTGGAGTCACCCCTTTCAGAGTGAGTCCTCTACTTGTAGAAAGGGCTAGTTTAGGGACTCCTTGAACGACAGAATCAGGAAAGTCCTGGAATTGAGCCATCCATGTGATCGTACAATCCTATATGCTGCCTTTGATATATAATTCTTTATCAGGATTCATCAGAACAACCCCACTACACACAGCTGAATGTCAGACAAGATCATCTGTCTCTGCAAAGCCAAACTGTGAGTAAGATGGACTAATAATTTAGTCCTATCTGGCAACTCCTTTCCCTGATTTTGTCAACTCTGTATTTATATATGGAATACAATATAAGTACATGAGGACGTTTTTAACAAATTATATTAAAGGTTACATATGTTTTAGAAATAGGGTTATCGAATACAGATATGGGCCTTAACTAGAGATGAGCGAGCATGCTCGTCCGAGCTTGGTGCTCGTTCGAGCATTAGGGTACTCGTAAGTGCTCGAAGCTCGGACGAGCATCTTGCCATGCTTGAGGAAATGGCATCTCCCGCATTTTGAATTTTTGGCGCCTATAAACTCAGCCAATCACAAGCCAGGAGACTCTGCGGTACACCCAGCATCACACGGGACCCTTACATGTCGATAGCAGGGGTTGGCTGGCCAGATCAGGTGACCCTGGAATATACTAGTGACTGGCCGCGGTGCTCGACTCAGTCGCTGCCTATATAAATTTTTTTTTTTATTATTGTTTTATCTCAGTGATACAAATCCATTTCATACAGCTGTGTGGAACCATTCTGTGTGTCACAGTTCAGCTGTCCAGTCACCACAAACCACAATCCATATTTTCTGTCCAGGTCACCCATACTGTACGTGACGTAATCAAATACGGTCTTTTGCTTTCACTGATACAGCTACATTAGAAAAATCTGAGTGCAACATTTCTCTGGGTTGCAGTCAAAATAGCCACAGTCAGCAGGGGCTGAGTTTGCTCTCTGATACTTTCTGCACGTCACGTTAAAAAAAAAAAATAAATAAAAAAAATTGTTTTTTTGTTGTTCTATATCAGTGATACAAATCCATTTCATACAGCTGTGTGGAACCATTCTGAGTGTCACAGTTCAGCTGTCCAGTCACCACAAACTACAATCCGTATTTTCTGTCCAGGTGACTTATACTGTAAGTCACGAAATTAAAAAAGGTCTTTTGCTCTCACTGATACAGCTACATTACAAAAATCTAAGTGCGACATTTTTCTTGGTTGCAGTCAAAATAGCCACAGTCAGCAGGGGCTGAGTTTGCTCTCTGATATATTCTGCACGTCACGTTAAAAAAAAAAATATATATATATAGTTTTTTGTTGTTTTATCTCAGTGATACAAATCCATTTCATACAGCTGTGTGGAACCATTCTGTGTGTCACAATTCAGCTGTCCAGTCACCACAAACCACAAACAGTATTTTCTGTCCAAGTGACCCATTCTGTACGTCACGTAATTAAAAAAGGTCTTTTACTCTCACTGACACAGCTACATTACAAAAATCTTTGTGCAACATTTGTCTGGGTTGCACTTAAGCAGACCAAGTCTGCCTAATCTAATAGTTTCAGTGTAATTGCTCCATACTGCACGGTACGTAATAACATACGTAATTTTGCTCTAACTTATCCACCTATATACAAAGCACAATCCGTATTTTCTGTCCAGGTGACCAATTCTGTATGTCACGTAATTAAAAAAGGTCTTTTGCTCTCACTGATACAGCTACATTACAAAAATCTCTGTGTGACATTTGTCTGGGTTGCACTTAAGCAGACCAAGTCTGCCTAATCTAATAGATTCAGTGTAATTGTTCCATACTGCACGGTACGTAATAACATACGTAATTTTGCTCTAACTTATCCACCTATATATTTAACTTGTTCAGATTGAACAAGTTTGTGGGTTTCAGTACAGCAGGCCCATTTTTTTTTTGGTATATATAATACACTTATATACAGAAAATATTGAACCCCAGGGCTGAGGGTCGAGGACGAGGGCAAGGGCGTGGGCATTCAATTACTGCAGGGGGCAGAGGCTGTGGTCCTGGGCAGGGTGAGACAGTACCTGCTGATGAGGGAGCAGGGGAACGCCGCAGAGCTACACTCCCTAGCTTCATGTCTCAACTTACAGGGACACATGGTAGAGGACTATTGAAACCACAACAGTGCGAACAGGTGATGTCGTGGATTGCGGACAATGCTTCAAGTAATTTGTCCACCAGTCAGTCTTCCACGCAGTCCACCCACGTTACCCAAGGGAGCACTCCTATGCCTCCTCCACCTCAACCTCCTTCCACCCAGTCTGCCCCTTCCCAGGAAAATTTGGAATGTGAACCGGCATACTCTGAGGAACTGTTTTCTGGACCCTTCCCAGAGTCACAAACCACTTCTCAGGTTGCTGCTGACCTCTTTCCTGATGCCCAAGTTTTCCAACTGTCGCAGTCTGTGGGTGATGATGATGACATTGTTGACTTAGTGGAAGAAGTGTGTAAAGAGGTGTCGGACGATGAAGAGACACGGTTGTCAGAAAGTGGTGAAGTAGTTGTCAGGGCAGGAAGTCCGAGGGGGGAGCAGACTGAGGAATCGGGGGATGACGAGGTGACTGACCCAAGCTGGCTTGATAAGCCGAGTGAAGACAGTGCTTCTGAGGCAGAGGCGAGTGTTGCACCAGAACAGGTTGTAAGAGGCAGTGGTGTGGCCAGAGGGAGAAGCAGGGCCAGCGCTGGTGCATCAGCAGCAACTGTTTCACGTAGTGAAGCTCCCATGGCGAGGCCTAGATGTTCGCAAGTCTGGAGGTTCTTTAAAAAAAATTGAGGATGACCGACGGACTGTGGTGTGCAACCTGTGCTACACCAGGATCAGCAGGGGTGCCACCACTACTAGCCTAACCACCACCAGCATGCGCAGGCATATGAGTGCTAAACACCCCACTCAATGGAACCAATGCCGTTCACCTCCTGCGGGTCACACCACTGCTCCTTCCCCTGTGTCACTCGCTGCCTCTGCTAGTCAACCCAGGACCCCGGCACGAGCGCCTCCCGCCGGAAAACCACACCTTCGCCTCCACGATCCTCCACAGCGTCCACCAGTGTGTCCCTACGCAGCGTTCAGCTGTCTTTACAGCAGACGCTGGAGCGCAAGAGGAAATACAGTTCCACCCACCCACATGCCCAAGCCCTCAACGTCCACATCTCAAAATTGCTGAGCCTAGAGATGCTGCCCTATAGGCTGGTAGAGACCGAGGCCTTTCGCAACCTCATGGCAGTGGCTGCCCCTCGGTATTCGGTCCGCAGCCGCCACTATTTTTCCCGATGTGCCGTCCCAGCCCTACACCAGCACGTGTCACAGAACATCATCCGTGCCCTGACCAATGCTGTTTCTGAGAAGGTCCACCTAACCACGGACACGTGGACAAGTGCTGCCGGGCAGGGACACTATATCTCCCTGACGGCACATTGGGTTAACTTGGTGGAGGCTGGGACCGAGTCTGACCCTGGGGCCGCTCATGTGCTGCCCACACCGAGGATTGCGGGGCCTACCTCGGTCACGGTCTCTCAGACGTACTATCCCTCCTCCGACCCCTCCTCCACCTCCTCCTCCGAATTACCATCTGTGGACACGGTGCCTTCAGTCGGTAGCTCTAGGTGTAGCAGCAGTGCCGTGGCTAAGCGTCAGCAGGCGGTGCTCAAACTGCTGAGCTTAGGTGACAAAAGGCACACCGCCCAAGAGCTGTTACAAGGCATCACGGCGCAGACCGATCTGTGGCTGGCACCGCTGAACCTCAAGCCAGGCATGGTTGTGTGTGACAAAGGGCGTAACCTCGTGGCTGCTCTGCAACTCGGCAGACTGACACATGTGCCATGTCTGGCCCACGTGTTCAATCTCATAGTTCAGCGGTTCCTCAAGACATACCCCAATCTGTCTGATTTGCTCACCAAGGTGCGCCGCATCTGTGCGCATTTCCGCAAGTCGACCACAGATGCTGCCACTCTCAGGGCAGCGCAGCGCCACCTACAACTGCCCGCCCACCGACTGTTGTGCGACTTGCCCACAAGATGGAGTTCGACATTAAACAGGTTATCCAGAGTTTACCAGCAGTGCAGAGGGATTGTAGACTGCCAGATGTCAACTTCTACCAAAACTGGTAGTCAGGTCACTCAGATTCCTCAAGTCTAAAATGAGGAGTGAACGTGGATGTCTGATATCTGCCAGGTGTTGAGCAACTTTGAGGTGTCAACACAGATGGTCAGCGGCGATGCCGCCATTATCAGCCTCACCATTCCGCTGCTTTGCCTGTTGAAAAACTCACTGCTCAGCATGAAGTCGGAAGCTTTGCGCTTGTCACAAGAGACGGTGGAGGAAGATACGTCACTTGATAGCCAGAGCACCCTCCGGTCTGTTTCTCAGCGCATATTGGAGGAGGGGGATAAGGAGGAAGAGGAGGAGAATGTTGGCGAGACAGAAGAGGGTACCAATGCTCAGTCCTTCTTAAATCTTGAGCATGTATAGGCTGAAGAGGAGGAGTTGGAGGAAGAGGAGGAGGAGGAAATGGAGAGTCAGGCCAGTGAGGAGAGGGAATTCTTGCATGTTGGGACTCTGGCGCACATGGCAGACTTCATGTTAGGCTGCCTATCCCGTGACCCTCGCGTTAGAAGCATTTTTTCAAACACCGATTACTGGGTGTTCACTCTCCTGGACCCACGGTACAAGCAGAACCTTTCCACTCTCATCCCTGTAGAGGAAAGGAGTATGAGAGTGAATCAATATCAACAGGCCCTGGTGCACAAGCTGAAACAATCCTTCCCATCTGATGCCGCTAGCGGCAGAGGGCGTGGTTCTGTGGGCCAAGTAGCGGGGGAGAGGAGGCGAGCAGGCAGCTTGTCCAGCACTGGCAGGGGAATGCTCTCCAAGGCCTTTGCCAGTTTTATGTCACCCCAGCAAGACACTGTCACCTGTCCCCAGTCTAGGCAGAGTAGGGGTGAGCTTTACAGAAAGATGGTGAGGGAGTACCTAGCTGACCATACCAAAATCCGGACCGATCACTCTGCTCCATACAACTACTGGGTTTCAAAGCTGGACACGTGGCCTGAACTGGCGCTGTACGCCTTGGAGGTGCTGGCCTGCCCTGCCGTTAGCGTGTTGTCAGAGCGGGTATTCAATGCAGCTGGTGGCGTCATCACCGATAAGCATACACGCCTGTCAACTGACAGCGCTGACAGCGCTGACAGGCTGACGCTTATTAAAATGAACAAAGCCTGGATTTCACCGGAATTCAAATCTCCTCCAGGGGAAGCAGCTAAAGATTAACATTACTTATGCATCCGATTCTTCTTCTCTACTCCTCCTCCTCCTTGTTGTCTTTGCCTAACGCTGACCCAAAAAACGCAATTTTTTAGAGGTCCAACTGGCACTCTTTTACCACAATTTTTCCGGAGGGCTACCTACAGGCCCTCTCTCTAAACAATTTTTCCGGAGGTCCACCTACAGGCCCTCTCTCTAAACAATTTTTCCGGAGGGCCCCCTACAGGCCCTCTCTTCAAAAATTTTTCCGGAGGTCCACCTACAGGCCCTGTCTCCAAACAATTTTTCTGCAGTGTCAACTACAGACAGTGTAAAACAATGTTTCAGGAGCGTCAAACCGACAGTCCAAAACAATTTTTCAGGAGGCGCAAGTACCGACATTTAAAAAAAAAAATTTTGCTGAGGGTCGACTTTGTGTACTCCGAAAAAAAAAAAAAATTTTGGAGGCTCAACAAAAGCCATTTCACTGCATTCTCAGTCGGACAAAGTCATTGGTGGTGTAACCACCATGCTGTGTCAGGCTAAATTTTTGAGTGCTTCACCAGCTACCTCATCTAACTTGGTCACTTGTTGGTGTCACTGCCATGCTGTGTCAGGCTTATGCCTGCATCGTGTGGCTGGGGATAGGAGAGCAGTGCCAGCATGGGCATGGGTGATGGACCTTCGTTGTACCTAGTTGGGTGCTTCCCTAACATGTGATGGGCATGTGCCTCGCCTTTCTTGGTCTGGGTGAGCACAATTGCCATGAGGGTAACCACCAGGCTGTTGCAGGAGAATTTGGGGTAATGGTGGGATTAGGCAGCCTCAGAGGCATCCATGTATGCTGCCCCTGCTGTTTCCTGTCCATTTCCGTGGTGTTTCCATCATTTTCTGAGGTTTCCAGGTTTTCACTCAGCCATCCCTAGGCAGAGCCTTGGTCCCCTGCAAAAATGCTCGAGTCTCCCATTGACTTCAATGGGGTTCGTTACTCGAAACGAGCACCCGAGCATCGGGAAAAGTTTGTCTTGAATAACGAGCACCCGAGCATTTTAGTGCTCGCTCATCTCTAGCCTTAACTATGACCTTAGCTTATTCACCCCCATTTGAGAAACAAAGCCTAACAGAATTGCTTATCTATAAAATCAGGTGGACACCACATTAATTGTTATATTACACAGGTTAATCACCCCAATTTGATAATCAAGGCCTAATAGTATTGCTCATCCATTAAACCAGGAGGAGTACACAATAACGATTGGATTACACATCTTATTCACCTCAATTTGACACTAAAGGCATAATAGAATTGCTTATCTGTTAAACAAGGTGGGCTACACATTAATGGTTAGATTACAGTTTATTCATACCAATTTGAGAATAAAGGTGTTATAGAATTGCTTATCTATGAAATAAGGTGGGCACCATCCAATTAGATAGCTCTGTGCCCTACACAGGAGATTGACGCAAACTGCACTCTTTTCCTAAGGATCCCTTCAACTTACAGAGCCTGCACTATGCTGAAATATCACTATGCTCTCCCTATGCCCTCCCTAGAGTGAACTATGATCTCCCTACATTGCCCCATCCCAGATTATAATATTAAAACCTCTGTAAAACAATTTCTCTAGCACTTGTCACATCTGTCTCTATTAGGGATGAGCGAACTTTTGAAAAGTTCGGTTCGGTTCGGCGAACTTTAGTGAAGTTCGGATTCGTACGAACCGAACCTAAAACGAACCTTGCTATAATGGCTGAATAATTGCTGCTACAATAATGGGAGTCTGATAGGGTATAGTTTCGTTTACTTGCAGTTGCTATTACAATGAAAAAAGTGGAAAAAATCCAAGTGACTTCTACAACAGCGACGCAAAATATACGCATATTTGAGAATTTACACTAATGCGTACGCTAATGCGAACATTCCCGCACAAATAACGAACATACAGTATAGCGTTGTTAAAGGTATGCTACTTAACTGAATATGTACGCATTAGCGTACGCATACACTGCGTCTGCGAACATTCCTACTCAAGTAACGAACATACAGTCTAGCGTTGTCAAAGTTACGCTACTTAACTGAATATGTACGTGTTAGCGTACGCATACACTGCGTCTGCGAACATTCCTACTCAAGTAACGAACATACAGTTTAGCGTTGTCAAAGGTACGCTACTTAACTGAATATGTACGCATTAGCGTACATTCTCAATAAATATGCGTATATTTTGCGTCGCCGTTATTTTAACCAGATTCGTCACGAACTTTCTGAAAATTCGGTTCGATGACGAACCGAACTTTCGGGAAAGTTCGTAACGAATCTGGTTCGTTACGGTTCGGTTCGCTCATCCCTAGTCTCTATGTTCAGTTCAGGGGCAGACATATCGCCTGTGCAGCCGTTTCAGCTGCACAGGGGCCCAGCATGTGAGGGGGGCCCATTCATACTAGCGAGTGCTTCTGGAAGCGCTCGGTAGTACGTACGCAAGAGAGAGAATACTTACTCCGGCCTCCACTTCCTCCCTGGTCTCCTCCAGCCTGTACGCAGTCAGATCATGTGACTGTGCAGTGCGGGCTGTTGAAGACGAGCAGGGCAGGGACTCGCTTCAAGACACCCTGGCGGACATGGAGAGCAGTGGAGCAGGAGAGGTAAGTTTTATTTATTTATTTTTAGTCTGATCTGAGGTCTGATGGGGGTCGGTCACAAAACATGGATATGGGGGGCCTGAATGAGCAAATTGGGGGGAAGGCGCAACTGACATATGGGGGGCCTGAATAAATAAAATAAATTAATAATTAACATCTGATATTAGGGGGGTCCTCAGCAAGTGACTTATGGGGGGCCCTGAATAAATAAACAACTGATATTAGGGGGCGGGGTCCCCTGAGCAACTGGTGGGGGTCCTGAGCAACAAATATATGCCCGGGGGCCTGAATGAGCATATATGAGGGGGGTCTTGAGAAACTGACATATGGGGGGCCTTGAATAAATAAATAATTACCAAATGATATTGGGGGGGGGGTCCTCCTAAGCAACTAGTGGGGTTCCATAGCAAGTGACATATGGGAGGCCCTGAATAAATAAATTAACAACTGATATTAGGGGGATGGGTCCTCCTGAGCAACTGGTGCGGGTCCTGAGCAAGTGACATATGGGGGGGCCTGAATGAGCATATAGGAGGGGGGTCTTGAGCAACTGACATATGGGGGGGCGGAATAAATAAACAACTGATATTAGGGGGGGTGGTACTCCTGAGCAACTGATCTGGGTGGGGGTCCTGAGCAAGTGACACATTTTTTTTTTGGGGGGGGGAATCCTGAGCAAGTGACATATGAGGGGGGGCCTGAATGAGCATATGGGGGGGTCCTGAGCAACTGACATAGGAGGGGGGGCCCAGGCACATTCTTTGCGGGGGGGCTCAGGCACATTTTTTGCACAGGGGCCCACTGCTGTCTGTGTCCGCCCCTGGTTCAGTTCACTGGAAAACGGCAGAGACCAGGCAGGATGAGGCTTTTTATGGGACTGTGACATCACAGGGGCTGGCTATCTTTTGACTGACTGGCTGCATGGCATTATGGGTGATCCCTGTTTCCGGGCTTCTTATTTTCATTTTGTAACATGTGCTTCCGCCATTTTAGAAAAAAATTGATTTGATACTTCAAATCGCTAGGAGATTTGTGGCAAATCACATTTTTTCTGACATTCAGATCAAATTCCACTCTGTTAACTTCAATTCGCTCAAAACTAGTTGCAGTTTATTGTGCTTTTACTGTTATTCTATTATAAATGGTATAATAAACATAGTGTGATGGCAAGTCTCAGGCCTTTGCTTAGCCCCAGGCTACCATAACAACTGCTCAGCACACTATGATTGTGTTGCAAGGAAAGAAAGGCATTGACTAAAGAGAGAGCTCCATTCTGTAACCTCTAGGTTGTTACAGTCACTACTTATCACAGCCCATGAGGGGTTAATTAACCACTGCACATCACACAACTCATTATTTTCATTACATGAATCAATAGTTTGTAGAGCAATAGATTGAAGTATTAATCTTGCACATCTATATGAAGGAATTTTGGCCCATTCTTCTTTATAATGTTGCTTTAGTTACAGCTCACCTAAGGATACACAACAGCAATTCAATTGGGTTGACGTCTGGACTTTGGCTGGTCCATTGCAACACTTTCTTTTTCAGTCATCCTTTTGTGAATTTGCTGGCATGCTTGGGATTAGAGATGAGAAAACCTTTCGAGATTTGGTTTGGGTTCGATTTGCAATTTTTTTTTTTTAAAGTTCGGAAAATGCTATCTCTTTTAGTTAATCTTTTATGAATCTTTGCTTTTTCTCTTCCCCTCCCCAAGGTCTCAAATGCTATGACAATAATAGTAAATAATGTCAGAGTGATATGGACATACATAGCTATGGATGAATGCATGTTTAACAGCGTTAATTAACTGTGCTTCGCCATCACATGTGTTCTGCTTTTTTCATATTGTAAAGCTTCCAAAAAGCTTTACCTTTTTATGAAGGGTAGATGATGTTTTAAGACACACATTGATATGGGATTACAAAAAAAAACAAAAAAAACAGAGGTACATGTTTAAAGGCAGACAGCAGACGTGGCATGATGGCGGTAGTGGTATGATACATCCAGGAGAAGCCCTATGGAACATGATGGTAGGCAAGCAAGATGATGGTAGGCAGGCAAGCAGACAGCAACAGTGGCAAGATGGGGATCATCAACAAGGCCAGATTTATTCATCAACCTCATCCAGTGAAGTGTGAAAATCCTCCCCAATCCTCCCCAGGATCGGTTTATTTTAACAAAAGTGATGTTTTGAACACTGGCAGAGAACAACTTGGTCTGCTTTGGTTTGACTACACCCCCTGCACTGCTGAAAATCCTCTCCAAGATGACACAGGAGACTGGGAAAGAAGGAAGAAAGAGAGCGTACTGTGCTAGTTTGGGCCACTGTTTCACTGTTACAGTCTGCCTGCCCAGAAATCCATGGGGTCAGGGAACAGGGTATGTACCACAGACAGGCCAGAGTGTAGGTGGGCCTGAACCTGGGAGTTAAGGCAGGAGGTTTCAGCTTGTTGATTTTCTTCAGCCTATTGTGGCACATGAAAAAACTTCATCATGTTGAGGAGAATGAACTAGCTGCTGCTGCTGATACTGTTGCTGTAGCTTCTAGGGCTTGTGGCAGCAGGAGGTTGGGGATGCTGTGGAGTTGGAAAGAGGCCTCCCTTTCAGACACACTGGTGGCAAGCGCTTGCTCACTGAAAGCTGCGGCAAGCTGCGTACACAGTGTTTTCTAGTAATTTGGCCTCACTTTCGGAGGGAGGAAAACATTTCACCATTTTTCTTTGATAACAATGGTCTAAAAGCGTGGCTCACAAGTAATCATTAGACTATGTCGCTGCAATTTAGGACAAGTCCCAAACTAGGAGACTGCACTCTCTTGTCTGTGGGATTCAAATTATGTTAATAAGTTTTCCCCGGGTGCAAGGGTATGCGGCCGGCCTAAGAATCACAATACCACACAACTTTGCTGGTCTGGTCACAATGATTCTCTGGAGCAGTCACGCCCAAAAAGCCAATTTTTTTAGCTGTACATGGTAGATATAGCCACCCCCCTTTAGCCATCAATTTTAATATATCCAATCACAAGCATACAAGCATACATTAAAACAACAAATCAAAAAATGGTAATGGCTAATGACGTAGACACAAATGCATTACTTATCTATCTGGAAAATTCCATGACCAAATATATCAAGTTGTGCCAAGTTTCTCTTTTTGCATGGACTAGCTAACTTCCTATAGAAATCAAGTGATGGTGACTCATATTTATCTTAAGCATAAAGTGGCATCTAATGGAGATTAATAAAAGGATGGAGACTATTTGATAATTAAATACAACTTAGCACAGTTCTGCTCATCAACTACTTAATTTCTTTCACATTTTCCTCCTCTTGAACATAATTTGCTAATTGTCTAAAGAGAGTTTCCTAATTGACTATATTCAGTTTAAACCAGGGTCTATGGGCCTTTCATTAACTGAGGTGTACCCTTCAGGACATATCCTATATCACCAATGCAGATATATATATATATATATATATATATATATATATATATAAAGGAGACACAAGTAAATAAGTGTTTTCTTCCTATTGAACACAGCCTGCTTAGGTATCCAGAGGATTCCCCCCAATGACTACATTCTGACTGGATTCCCCAGACCAGGGCTAATAAGCCATTCATCATATATGGTAGACTCCACTGGACACTCAGCATGTCTCCTTGCACTTTCCTTTAGTTATTCCCCGGACAGACACAGGGGCACAATCAGAAGCGAGGCAAATGTCCCATAATAATCAGAGTTCAAAGTTATCATGTCTAGGATTCCATAGTTCTCAGCTGAATCATCAGGTTTAGTATTCACAGGTTGCATTGATGTATGTAAAGTACAGACCAAAAGTTTGGACACACCTTCTCATTCAAAGAGTTTTCTGTATTTTCATGACTATGAAAATTGTAGATTCACACTGAAGGCATCAAAATTATGAATTAACACATGTGGGATTATATACTTAACAAAAAAGTATGAAACAACTGAAAATATGTCTTATAGTCTAGGTTTTTCAAAGTAGCCACCTTTTGCTTTGATTACTGCTTTGCACACTATTGGCATTCTCTTGATGAGCTTCAAGAGGTAGTCACCTGAAATGGTATTCCAACAGTTTTGAAGGAGTTCCCAGAGATGCTTAGCACTTGTTGGCCCTTTTGCCTTCACTCTGCGGTCCAGCTCACCCCAAACCATCTTAATTGGGTTCAGGTCTGGTGACTATGGAGGCCAGGTCATCTGGCGTAGCACCCCATCACTCTCCTTCTTGGTCAAATAGCCCTTATACAGCCTGGAGGTGTGTTTGGGGTCATTGTCCTGTTGATAAATAAATGATGGTCCAACTAAACGCAAACCGGATGGAATAGCATGCCGCTGCAAGATGCGGTGGTAGCCATGCTGGTTCAGTATGCCTTCAATTTTGAATAAATCCCCCACAGTGTCACCAGTAAAGCACCCCCACACCATCACACCTCCTCCTCCATGCTTCACGGTGGGAACTAGGCATGTAGAGTCCATCCGTTCACCTTTTCTGCGTCGCACAAAGACACGGTGGTTGGAAAAAAGATCTCAAATTTGAAATCATCAGACCAAAGCACAGATTTCCACTGGTCTAATGTCCATTCCTTGTGTTCTTTAGTCCAAACAAGTCTCTTCTGCTTGTTGCCTGTCCTTAGCAGTGGTTTCCTAGCAGCTATTTTACTATGAAGGCCTGCTGCACACAATTTCCTCTTAACAGTTGTTGTAGAGATGTGTCTGCTGCAAGAACTCTGTGTGGCATTGACCAGGTCTCTAATCTGAGCTCCTGTTAACCTGCGATTTCTGAGGCTGGTGACTCGGATGATCTTATCCTCCGCAGCAGAGGTGACTCTTGGTCTTCCTTTCCTGGGGCGGTCTTCATGTGAGCCAGTTTCTTTGTAGCGCTTGATGGTTTTTGCGACTGCACTTGGGGACACTTTCAAAGTTTTCCCAATTTTTCGGACTGACTGACCTTCATTTCTTAAAGTAATGATGGCCACTCGTTTTTCTTTACTTAGAATTTGTATTATGGCAAGAAAAAAACAGCTAACAGTCTATTCAGTAGGACTATCAGCTGTGTATCCACCTGACTTCTGCCCAACAAAACTCATGGTCCCAACCCCATTTATAAGGCAAGAAATCCCACTTATTAAACCTGACAGGGCACACCTGTGAAGTGAAAACCATTTCAGGTGACTACCTCTTGAAGCTCATCAAGAGAATGCCAATAGTGTGCAAAGCAGTAATCAAAGCAAAAGGTGGCTACTTTGAAGAACCTAGAATATAAGACATATTTTCCGTTGTTTCACACATTTTGTTAAGTATATAATTCCACATGTGTTAATTCATATATATATATAGTACAGACCAAAAAAGAGTCCAGCTCCAGACACAGCTTGTTTGCCTTTCACATAGCACATACACATTTGGTGCTGTCCGTCTAGGCTGAGATCTTCCCAGATTTTAACCACACCTTTTGGAAAAACCCTGGATGGAGTAAGGGAGTGACTTCTCCCATCCAAACTCTCTGGTCACTCCTAAAACCCGGACCCAAAATCCACAAAATTGCCCAGCAACCTAATGTTACTGGCGTACTACTTCCCGGGAATTATATCCCTGAGTAACACATCCTCAGTGAGACGTACCGACCATCCACAATTCTCCCTTCCAGGTTAATACTATATATATATATATATATATATATATATATATATATATATATATATTTCCTGGACGTCCTACGGCAGCACACAATGGGTTAACTCGATTGACCCCTACTCAAAGCAGTTAATCAGCAATATTAATTAAATATACAAATGATCAATCACTTTGGCCCATCTCCTTTTGGTGCCTATAAAGGGTTGCACACAACACAAGACCATGTATTTTTTTTTCTTCTCCTCAAGCAGTGACATGGATTTAGGTGGCCTGTATACTAGCGGTGTCGCTAGTCCCTCATGGCAGGGCAAAACTTTATAATCGTGTGCTGGTATACAAGAGGTGCTCTTCTCCCTCAGCCAAAACTTGTCCTGATTTCATATGCCTGACACAAGCAGTGTGGTTGTTTCTCAGGTGAAACCTCTGGTCTCCTACCCTGCCTTCTGTGAGCTGGTGCTTCGGGTTGCGAGGTTTTTCAGTGATTGATGAAGAGGTCTGGTAAGTTACTCTAGGCACCCGCCCACTCTGTGTTCTGTGTAGCAGAGCGAGACCTGCCACGCTGGTGTCTTGTTTCTCGCGAGATTTCAGGCATAAATCTTTAAATTACAGCGCGCGCTCAGTTGGCGTCCGCTCCGCCGGGCAGCAGATTCCTCTAGTGCAAGAGGTATTGTTGCAGGGTGACATCTGGCTAACCCCATTTAAGGGGTTAGAAGGTAACTTAACTATATTATGTTTCTGTCTGCAGAATGAATTCTTATAAGAGGAAACGCAAGTCCAGACACAGAGTGTGTTCAACCTGCCAGCAGCCCCTACCTGATGATATCGAAGGGAGCGTATGTCTGAACTGCCAACCAGATAATATATCTTCAGCTTTTCAAACCCAGGCCTCTTCATTTATGGACTGGTTCAAGTCTCAGATTACAGAGACATTGCAGAATCTGCTTCCAGTGCATAAGGCTAAGAAAGCTAAAAGAATGCACAGAGAAACTACACCACAATTTGTACAGACTGACCTCTGATTCTGACAGCGCTAAGGAAGCAATATCTTCAGACGATTCATCTATAGTGTCCACTGAGGATCTGTACCTGTTCCATAGTGATAGAGTTTCCTCTCTCATAAAAGCGGTTAAACGGGCTGTGGAATTGGAAAAGAACACAGAAAATAAATCTAAAAAAGAGCAACTCTTATTTCCCTGCAACTAAGGGCAAATGCTTTCCTTCTCATCCTGTGCTTAAAGAGTGCCTGGAGAGTGAATGGCCAAAACCAGATAAAAGAGCAGATCAAGGCTCAAGGTTTAAAGCAGTTTACAAACTAGACCCAAAAGAAATCTCCAGCTGGGAAGCGCCGCCTAAGGTAGATTTGGCAGTCGCCAGGCTTTCTAAAAGATCTGTGTTCCCTTCTCAGGATTCCTCTCTACTTAAAGATCCTTTAGACCGAAAGGCAGATTCTTTTTTAAAGAGAGATTATGTGGCCGCAACCTCATCTGCGCACATTGCCTTGTCCTCAGCTCCAGTAGCAAGAGCCCTAAGGATCTGGCTTAGTCAGCTGACAAATGACCTACAAGAAGGGGTTCCTAGGGAAGAAATACTGGAGAATCTCCCTATCATGAAATCTGCAGCAGATTTTCTGTGCGATTCTCAAGTGGATGCGCTGAAGTTCTCCTCCAGATCCATGGTTCTGTCGACAGCAGCCAGAAGAGCGTTGTGGATTAAACAGTGGTCCGGAGATGTACCATCGAAGTATCACTTCTGTGCTTTACCCTTTCAGCCAGCTTCACTGTTTGGTCAACAGCTGGAAGATATACTGAAGAACCTAAGTGAAGGAAAGGGTATCTCATTTCCACAGCCTAAGAAGCCAACAACTAAGTTTTTTCGTGCCCAAAACAAAAGATCTCCAAAGTTTAGAGGAAGATTTTCCGGAAGGAACCAGTTCAGACGAAAACCAAGCTCAGATAATAAAAAGAAGACCACGAGTCAGAAGTCCTCTGGTTTATGACGCCAAATCAATCCCTCCAGTTGGTGGCAGATTATCAGCATTTGCTGCTGTTTGGTCTTCAACGTCATCAGACTCTTGGGTGTTCTCTATAATAAAGAGAGGTTATTCTTTGGAACTGACACAAGTACCCAAAGACCGTTTTTTTGTCAACAGAGGAGGGAATCCAATTCTTCTGCAGTTAGTGGAAGAATTCGTAGCCAAAAACGCCCTAGAACCCGTTCCTCCTGCAGAAAGAGGAAGAGGAGTCTACTCTCATATTTTTGCAGTACCGAAAACAGGAGGAAAATGGCGCTTAGTGATAAATCTTACTTATTTGAACAGATATTTAATCAAGAAAAAGTTCAAAATGGAGAACATCAATTCCGTTACAGCATTCCTGCAAGAAGGCGATTTTATGTCAACAATAGACTTGAGAGACGCCTATCTCCATATACCAATTCTTCCAGCCCACAGGAAGTTTCTAAGAATAGCAATACAGATGCCCTCTCATGTTCTTCACCTTCAGTTTACGTGTCTTCCCTTTGGAATCTCAGTAGCCCCACGTGTGTTCACGAAGGTGATTGTGGTTCTTACAGCGGCACTCAGATTACAGGGGATATTCGTGGTTCCATACTTGGACGACTGGTTAGTCAAAGCCTCCTCGGAACAACAATTGAAGCTTCACCTACAGGTGACTCTGGAGATGCTTGCCATGCACGGTTTTCTGATCAACTTGGAGAAATCGAGTCTCAATCCGTCCAATCTTCTTCAGTTTCTGGGATTCATCATCAACACCAGACGAATGACGATCACTCTATCAGACGACAGAATTCTGAAGATTGTCCAAGGAGTCCACCATCTGGTGAAGAACTCACAGGTCTCTATCAGAACAGCGATGAAGGTACTGGGGTCTCTAACCTCAGCGATAGACGGAGTTCCCTGGGCGAGAGCTCATTTTCGTCATCTACAAGCAAATATTTTGGACTTCTGGGACAGGGATCCTGTCACATTAGACAGATTCCTCAGAATTTACCCTTCCACAAAAGTAGATCTGAAGTGGTGGCTGAATATTCCTCGGCTGAAAAAGGGGAGATCTCTGACAGCTCAATCAACAGTGGTTCTCACGTCGGATGCATCAAATTGGGGCTGGGGTGCCCATGTAGGAGGGGAATGGTCTCAAGGCAAGTGGTCCTGGGAAGAAAGAACTCTCTCCTCCAACATGAAAGAATTGAGGGCCATCAAGTTGGCATTGCGTCATTTCCAGTCTACTCTCCTTCAGAAAGATGTACTAGTTCAATCGGACAATTTGTCAGCGGTGTTTTATATCAACAAGCAGGGAGGGACCAGAAGTCCGTCTCTATCCAGAGAATGTCACCAAATCTTTCTGTGGGCGGAAAACTATCTCCACAACCTAACAGCAGTCCACATTCGGGGAACAGAGAACATTGCAGCAGATTGGCTGAGCCGGAATGCAGTACATCCTGCCGAGTGGAGTCTCAACAAGAAGATATTTTTTCAGGTTACCCAGAAGATGGGAATTCCAGATATAGATGTTATGGCAACAAGGGAGAATACAAAAACGACCAAATTTTGCTCCCTCTACAGAAAGGATCGTCCCTGGGCTCTAGACGGCCTATCCATTTCATGGAAAAACATGCTGATATATGCTTTTCCCCCTGTTCCTCTCATGAGAACTTTGAAGAAGATCATGGTCCAGGAGGCAGAAGCAATTGTGGTGATGCCATTTTGGCCCAGGAGGGCCTGGTTTCCTCTCGCATTGTCGCTTTCGAGAGGCAGATATTGGAAACTTCCACTGTGCCAGGATCTCCTATCCCAAGCTCATCTGTACCATCCAGATTTGTCCAAACTCCATTTAACGGCTTGGAGAATGAGCGGACAGATCTTGCAGGCCAGGGCCTCTCCAATGCGGTCATAGATACAATCATGTCCTCTAGGAGGCCATCTACGTTGAAAACCTATTCAAGGGTTTGGAGAATTTATTTGAAGTGGTGTTCCAACCATAATGCAGAACATGATACTCTGGGGTCAGTTCTTCAGTTTTTACAGGAAGGCTTTGACAAGGGTCTGAAGTATAACACATTAAAGGTTCACTTCACAGCCATTAATGCTCACTTAAGTGGAAGATTGACCAAACAAAATGTGGTACATAGGTTTTTCAAAGCGGTTAAGAACCTAAGACCGGCATTTCATCCTCCAGTTCCCACATGGGACTTGGCAATCGTTCTTAAGCAACTTACCTTGCCGCCCTTCGAGCCTCGGGAACCGGCCTCTATAAAATATATATCATTTAAAACTCTCTTTCTTGTTGCTATAACATCTGCAAAAAGAGTGGGAGAACTGCAAGCCTTGTCCTCCAGAGAACCTTATCTCAGAGATCTCTCTGACCGACTTGTTCTTAGATTCCTCCCAGGTTTTCTACCTAAGGTTAATTCTGCAATTAATCTGAATCAAGAAATAGTACTACCAGTATTGAGAGATAATCCTGGAAACTCTCAAGAACAGTCTCTACATTTGCTGGACGTCAGAAGAGCGGTCCTCTTTTATATTGAAGCATCACAGGAATTCAGAAGGGATGAAAACCTCTTCCTCCAGTTTGCAGGCCCTAATAAGGGTAAGAAGGCCTCCAAAGCTTCACTGTCCAGGTGGATTAAAAATGTCATCTCGGACGCATATCAACTGGATGGTCAGGTTGCTCCTTTTGCTCTAAAAGCGCACTCTACGCGCTCCACATCAACCTCATGGGCAGAACTGGCACAAGTTCCGCTGGATCTAATTTGTAAAGCTGCCTCATGGTCCTCAGCTTCTACGTTTGTAAAACACTACAGACTGAACGTCTCAGCACTAGAGGGGTCAGCCTTTGGCAAAAGAGTGATCGAGGAAGCAGTTGGTGTATAACCCTCCCTTGATTTTTTTTTCTATTGCTACAGAACTCCCATTGTGTGCTGCCGTAGGACGTCCAGGAAGTAATAAAATTTACTCACCGAAATTTTCATTTCCTGGAGTCCGTAGGCAGCACAACTTCCCTCCCTTAATAAATATGTTATTGCTGCAAAGAATACATGGTCTTGTGTTGTGTGCAACCCTTTATAGGCACCAAAAGGGGATGGGCCAAAGTGATTGATCATTTGTATATTTAATTAATATTGCTGATTAACATGTCTTCTGCTTTGAGTAGGGGTCAATCGAGTTAACCCATTGTGTGCTGCCTACGGACTCCAGGAAATGAAAAT
>ONZH01020500.1:0-34808 GCA_900303285.1 Rhinella marina
ACTGACAATTTGGAAAAGAGTTGGCTGCTCAGTGAGCAAGCACTCTATGGGGTAGATGTGGGGGAGGGTGGTAGTGAGGAGGCACAAGAAAGTGAGGTAGCTAGCTGGGTAACAGTTAGAAAGCGGGTTAGAGGGAAAAGTGCCAGGGAGGCTAGCCCTGATCTGACACACCCCAACAAGTTTGCAAGTTTGGCAGATGAGGGGGATGTTACTTCAGGGAGAGCACTGCTGCAGCCGGACACTTCCTCTGCCAGTCAGGGGAATGTCAGCTCCAGTAAGCAGGGGGCCAGGAGAGCAGGGCAGGCCAGACAGGTGCTGGTAGTGGGCGACTCCATTATTAGGGGTACAGAGAGGGCAATCTGTCACAAAGACCGGGATCGTCGGATGGTGTGCTGCCTTCCAGGCGCTCGAGTTCGGCACATCGTGGATCGGGTTGACAGATTACTGGGAGGGGCTGGAGAAGATCCAGCAGTCATGGTCCATATCGGTACCAATGACAAAGTTAGAGGTAGGGGGAGTGTCCTTAAAAATGATTTTAGGGATCTAGGGCATAAGCTTAGGGCAAGGACCTCCAAGGTAGTGTTTTCCGAAATACTGCCTGTACCACGAGCCACACAAGAAAGGCAGCGGGAGATTAGGGAGGTAAACAAGTGGCTCAAGAACTGGTGTAGGAAGGAGGGGTTTGGGTTCCTGGAGAACTGGGCCGACTTCTCTGTCGGCTACAGGCTCTACCGTAGGGATGGGCTGCACCTCAATGGGGAAGGGGCAGCTGTTTTGGGGGAGAAGATGGCTAGAAGGCTGGAGGAGTGTTTAAACTAGGGACTGGGGGGGGGGGTAACTACATAATAGGAGGGGAAGATAGTGCAGATAGAGACCTGGGGCAAGGTAATGGAACTGGGGGAGGAATGGAAGGAGGAACTAGAACAGATCAGAAGGAAAGGTGTAGGGTAAGAAATATACACCAACCTCTTAATTGTTTGTACACTAATGCCAGAAGCCTGACTAATAAAACGGGTGAACTGGAATTAGTGATGTGTGAGGAGGACTATGACATAGTTGGAGTAACTGAGACATGGCTGGATGATAGCTATGACTGGGCAGTTAACGTACAGGGTTACAATCTTTTTAGAAAGGATCGTCAAAACCGGAGAGGGGGAGGGGTCTGCCTTTATGTAAAGTCATGCCTAAAGCCCACACTCCGGGAAGATATAAATGAGGGACATGAAGATGTGGAGTCACTGTGGGTAGAAATAAATGGAGCCAAAAACAATAATAAAATACTACTAGGGGTTTATTATAAACCACCCAATATATCAGAGACCACAGAAAATCTACTTCTAAATGAAATAGACGAGGCGGCAAATCATAATGAGGTCGTTATTATGGGGGACTTCAACTACCCAGATATAGACTGGGAAACTGAAACCTGTACATCTCATAAAGGAAACAGGTTCTTGGAAATAACCAAAGACAATTACCTTTCCCAACTGGTTCAGGACCCCACTAGAGGGACGGCCATACTGGACTTAGTATTAACCAATAGACCTGACAGAACAACAGATGTGCAGGTCGGGGGACACCTGGGAAACAGTGACCATAATATAATAACCTTCCAATTGTCATTCAAAAGAGCGTTTCTTCAGGGAGGAACAAAAATACCAAACTTCAAAAAAGCAAAACTTAGCCAACTAAGAGAGGCCATAGGCCTAACTAACTGGGACAAAGTCCTCAAAAATAAAAATACAGCCACAAAATGGGATATTTTTAAAAGCATCCTAATATCTAATTGTGAGAGGTACATACCATATAGGAATAAAATAATAAGAAACAAGAAAAAACCAATGTGGATAAATAGAACTGTAAAGAAAGCAATAAATGACAAAAAGAAAGCATTTAAATCACTAAAACAGGAGGGGAGTGAGGAAGCATTGAAAAACTATAAGGAAAAAAATAGAATATGTAAAAGACACATAAAAACAGCCAAACTAGAGACCGAGAGATTAATCGCCAAAGAGAGTAAAACTAACCCTAAAATGTTCTTCAATTATATAAATACTAAAAAGTATAAACCTGAAGGTGTGGGCCCCTTACAGAGTAATGAGGGGGGAGTAGCAGAGAGCGATGAGGAGAAAGCGAAGCTACTAAATAACTTTTTCTCCACTGTATTCACTGAGGAAAATAAAATGTCAGATGAAATGCAGAGTATAAAAGTAAATTCCCCTTTAAAAGTGTCCTCTCTGACCCAGGAAGAGGTGCAGCAACGTCTTAAAAATATTAAAATAGACAAATCACCAGGACCGGATGGCATACACCCCCGTATCCTAAGAGAATTAAGTAATGTAATCGACAGACCCTTATTTCTGATATTTAAGGACTCTATACTGACGGGGAGTGTTCCACAGGATTGGCGCATAGCAAATGTGGTGCCAATATTCAAAAAGGGTCCAAAAACAGAGCCTGGAAACTATAGGCCGGTAAGTTTAACGTCTGTTGTGGGTAAACTGTTTGAAGGTTTTCTGAGAGATGCTATCTTGGAGTACCTCAATGAAAATAAGCAAATAACTCCATATCAGCATGGCTTCATGAGGGATCGGTCATGTCAAACCAATTTAATCAGTTTCTATGAGGAGGTAAGTTCTAGACTTGACCGCGGCGACTCAATGGATGTCGTATATTTGGACTTCTCCAAAGCGTTTGACACTGTACCACATAAAAGGTTAGTATACAAAATGAGAATGCTTGGCCTGGGAGAAAATGTCTGTATGTGGGTAAGTAACTGGCTTAGTGATAGAAAACAGAGGGTGGTTATTAACGGTACATACTCAGATTGGGTCACTGTCACTAGTGGGGTACCACAGGGGTCTGTATTGGGTCCTATTCTTTTCAATATATTTATTAATGATCTTGTAGAAAGCTTGCACAGTAAAATATCAATTTTTGCAGATGACACTAAACTGTGTAAAGTAATTAACACAGAAGAGGACAGTGCACTGCTACAGCAGGATCTGGATAGACTGAAGGCTTGGGCAGAAAAGTGGCAGATGAGGTTTAACACTGACAAATGTAAGGTTATGCATATGGGAAGGAATAATGCAAGTCACCAGTACATACTAAATGGTAAAGCATTGGGTAACTCTGACATGGAAAAGGACCTAGGAATTTTAGTGAACAGCAAACTAAGCTGCAGAAACCAGTGTCAGACAGCTGCTGCCAAGGCCAATAAGATAATGGGTTGCATCAAAAGAGGCATAGATGCCCGTGATGAGAACATAGTCCTGCCACTTTACAAATCACTAGTCAGACCACATATGGAGTACTGTGTACAGTTCTGGGCTCCTGTGAACAAGGCAGACATAGCAGAGCTGGAGAGGGTTCAGAGGAGGGCAACTAAAGTAATAACTGGAATGGGTGGACTACAGTACCCAGAAAGATTATCAAAATTAGGCTTATTCACTGTAGAAAAAAGACGACTGAGGGGAGATCTAATAACTATGTATAAATATATCAGAGGTCAGTACAGAGATCTCTCCCATCATCTATTTATCCCGAGGACAGTGACCATGACGAGGGGACATCCTCTGCGTCTGGAGGAAAGAAGGTTTGTACATAAACATAGAAGAGGATTCTTTACGGTAAGAGCAGTGAGACTATGGAACTCTCTGCCCGAGGAGGTGGTGATGGTAAGTTCACTAAGAGAGTTCAAGAAGGGCCTGGATGTATTTCTGGAGGGTAATAATATTACAGGTTATAGTTACTAGAGAGGGGTCGTTGATCCAGGGAGTTATTCTGATTGCCTGACTGGAGTCGGGAAGGAATTTTTCCCCTTAAAGTGAGGAAAATTGGCTTCTACCTCACAGGGTTTTTTGCCTTCCCCTGGATCAACTTGTAGGAAAACAGGCTGAACTGGATGGACAGATGTCTTTTTTCGGCCTTACAAACTATGTTACTATGTTACTATATTTCTTTGCCCAGATTCGGCATGGTGGGAGGAAGGAGGATCAGGGTGACGATGTGGTTGCCCAGACTCTTGGCTACTGAAACTGGACTTTGTGGAAGAGGGGGTGGTGCTGAACCGACTGGAAGCATTATCAGCTGAAATCCAACCGACTATCTGCTCGCGCTGGTGTGGCTGCAGGAGTTGTGTCTTGCACCGCCCTGCAAACTGGGCCAAGAAGCTAGAAGTTTTGGATGACTTAGTTTCTTGTGCTCTGCCAGCAGGGACAGTATCACCGCGCCCAGAGCCATGGCCTCTGCCTGCAGCATCAGCAGGACGCCCACTTCCCCGTCCCTTACTGCTCGCCTTGCGAATATTTATATATGTGCAGTTTGGTCACAATTACAGTAGTAAAGATTTTTATTACGTGTCTGATCAGAAAAATTTCATAGAATGTCAATTGTGTAGAATTCACTAACGTTAAACAGTAGACAGAGCGCAGGTACTGTCGCCTAAATTAACGGTAGAAAAAGTGACAACTGATGTCAGCTATATAGACAACTGAATGGTTATAATGCACAGGTTGTGCACGTACTGCTAGTCTCAGGCACACTTGCGTTCTTTTTTCCCCAAATTTGCCCCCAAATTAACACACAAAAAAAAAGAGCAATGGACTTTGGTGTCTTTTGAACACAATAACTAGCCCTGCCTAGCTAAATTCTATGTCTACAGTATACGTGCCTCCTTGGGAAATTTATCTGCAGATGCAAATTAGGAACTGCGGCCTAAATTAACGGTAGAAACAGTGACAACTGATGTCAGCTATATAGACAACTGAAAGGCTATAATGCACAGGCTGTGCACGTACTGCTAGTCTCAGGCACACTTGCGTTCTTTTTCCCCAAATTTGCCCCCAAATTAACACAAAACAATAAATAAATAGAACAATGGACTTTGGTGTATTTTGAACAGAACTAGCCCTGCCTATCCAAATCCTTTACCTACAGAAGTATCTCCTTGTGCAAAAGTTACACAGCAAGATGCAAAAGTGGTACTGCAGACTTAACTGCAGATATAATAGCAAAGGATGTCAGCTATATACTATTCAGAGATGCAGCAGCATGCAGCAGTTGCACTGGTGGCGTTAATGCCAGGCCACCTAGCGCTATTTATATTAACCCCCAAGCAAAAAATAAAAAAAATTGCAGCCAGATATAGGAGTAGCCCTTAAAAGGGCTTTTGGGTCTTTAAAATATGATTACTATCCCTGCCTAGCGTGCCAATCTCTCCCTACACTACACTATCTCTCCCTCTTTGCGACAGATCTCCCTGTCTAACACTGGCAGGGAGCGCGTGACCGGGTACTTTATAGCACCCGATGGCGCGTTCCCGGCCAGCCAATCAGTGTAATGCCAGTAGCTAAGATGGCTACTGGCATTACACTGAATGCCATCCCTCCCCGCACGCTAATTGGCTAATTAGCGTGCGGGGAGGGGACTCGAGCAATGCGCTCGAGTACACCCGGTGCTCGGCAGAGCACTGAACGTACCCGAGCGTAGGCATGCTCGGCCAAACAGTGAGTTCGGCCGAGCATACTCGCTCAACACTAACTTTTAACACTCGAAAGTCTGAGAGTCTGTCACTGCCAACCTCACTGCAAGCAGACTGATCTGTACAGTATGTTTTGAGAAATCTAATCAGTGAAGTCATGTGCAGCGGCTAGCCAACATCTTAAGACTGGGCATGCTATCATATTCTGGTAGTAGCACTATTCTGACCACTATTCAAGCAGATACAGTGGTGTTTTCTATATTCCTGCATAAAGTTTACTTACAACTACATCATATATGTTCTAAAAGTAAATAAAGATAACAAACAAAAATATTAGACCTCTTCATTTTGTTATTGAGGAAAATGATCCAATATCACAGGTCTGTGAGTAGAAAAAGTATGTGAACCTTTGCTTTTAATATCTGAAGTGACCCCCTTTTGCAGCAATAACTGCAAATAAACATTTCTGGTAATAATTGATTAGTCCTACACATAGGCTTAGATGAATTTTAGCCAATGCCTCCATAGAAAACATAACTCTGTTATGTTGGTTTCCTCTCATGAACTTCTCGCTGTTACAGTCAGTGGGTGTGGACCCACTGTGCCAACTACCCAGTGTGGCTTTGGGCTAAACTTAAGTGCATTGTCCTTGCGGTTCCCTGGTATTAACCCTTTAACCCCTGTGCAGGCTGCTACTTCCTGGAGTCGTCCTGATGTAGTTGGCTGCTGGCCCACAGGGGTCAGAGACACCAGTGTGAAGCACCAAGGACATAGAGAAAAGCGTAGTTTGAACACAGTTCAATAATCAGGGCAGGCTGAGTATTTGCATATTCCAATAGCAGTTCCAAGGTCAGGGCAGGCTGTATACAAGCTTAGGCTACTTTCACACTAGCGTTTTAAAATTCCGGTATTGAGTTCCGTCATAGGGGCTCAATACCGGAATAAAACGCTTCAGTTTTGTCAATGGGGACAAAACTGAACTGAAGACAACGGAATGCTCCTGAAAGCATTCCGTACCGTCTTCAGACCGGAGAACAAACCGCAGCATGCTGCGGTTTGCTCTCCGGTCCAGGCATCCGCACCAAGACGGATCCGGAATGACCCCCAATGCAAGTCAATGGGGGTGGATCCGTCTGGTGTGACCATAATGGTAACCGGATCCGCCCTCCATTGACTTTCAATGGAGTCCATTACGGATCCGGCTACACATAGACACATACAGACACAGACACACACATAAACATAAACATACACACACATATAGACATACAAACACACATACATACTTACATGCTCCCCGGCAGGTCTTCGGAGCGTTAGGGACAGGAGGGCTCACACAGGTCACGATTCCCCACAGCGCCCTCTGCTGGGCGCCTGGTGGAATCGTCATGATTCCACCAGGCGCCCAGCAGAGGGCGCTGTGCGGAATCGTGACCTGTGTGAGCCGTCCTGTCCCTCTGACGCTCCGAAGACCTGCCGGGGAGCATGTAAGTATGTATGTGTGTTTGTATGTCTATATGTGTGTGTATGTTTATGTGTATGTATGTACTGTGTGACATGTGTGGGGCCGGAGCGCGGTTCCGGCTCCACACATGTCACTGCGGCAGGCCTGATCCGGCAGCACCCTTCACCTGCCGGATCAGGCCTGCCGCCAGTGTGAAAGTAGCCTTATTCCAGGTCACAGTTCCAAGGTTGGGGCAGGCAGCAAAGCAAGGAGTGGAGACGGAAGACAAACAAGGTTTGGTACAAGGATATTCAGACAAGGTCAAGTTCATTGGTTACTAGCAAGGAATAACCTCAAAGCTCAGGCATGGAGGTGGAACCACAGCCCAGCTAAATAGGGAGACTAATCAATAACTTCACTAGTACCTGGACAGGGGCAGAGGGAAAGCATTAACTCTCTTAGTGCTGAAGGAAAGTTCACAGAGCTCTAATCACAATTCAAACAGGTAGAGCAGAGAGCAGACAGTCCCTGACTGTCCTGGACAGCAAGACCACGGTGGCACCGACCGCCAGCGTGACTTACTCACTTTGTGTCCTCCCATAAAGTTTCTATAGAATGAAGGCTAGGACTATGACTTGGCCATTTCAAACCTTAAATTATATTATTCTTCTTTAACCATTCTTTGTAAATGACATGTGTTTAGGATCATTGTCTTGATGCATGACAGATTTCCTGACATTTTCCTTTAGAATTTGCTAGTATAATTAAGAATTCATTGATCTATCAATGATGGCAAGTAGAGATTAGCGAGCACTAAAATGCTCGGGTGCTCGTTATTTGAGTCAAATTTTTCCGGTTGCTTGGGTGCTCGTTTCGAATAACGAACCCCATTGAAGTCAATGGGAGACTCAAGCATTTTTTGCAGGGGACCGGAGCTCTGCATAGGGAAGGTTGCGTGAAAACCTGGAAACCTCTGAAAATGATAGAAACACCACGGAAATGGACAGGAAACAGTAGGGGCAGCATGCATGGATGCCTCTGAGGCTGCCTAATCATACCATTATGCCAAATTCTGGGCAACAGCCTGGTGGTGACCTCAAGACAATTGTGCTGACCCAGACCAAGATGGGCAAGGCACAGGTGAACCACCCAAAAATTTACCCTGACACAGCATGGCGGTGAACCCAGAGTGACCAAGTGAGACTGAGGTAGCAGGTGAAGCACTTAAAATTTTACCCTGACACAGAATGGCGGTAAACGTCAGACACCGCCTGCATGAGATTAGGGATAGAGCTGCTGTCTGTCAGGGAGAGTGTTAGGGCCTCAATTTAGATGTTGGTTAGGCAGGAATCACCCACAAAGAACCTAACAGCCCTTCTAAGGGCTACAAGCACCTTTTTTTTTTGGTCTCCTCCTGGCTGCTGGCTGGGACTTGTAGTGCAGCTACCGCCATCTTGGCTGCACACTGTTAGGGCGTGAAATTAGAATGTGGTTAGGCAGGAATCATCCACAAAGAACCCAACGGTCCTTCTAAGGGCTACAACGAGCTTTTTTTTGTCCTCCTCTCGGCTGCTGGCTGGGACTTGTAGTGCAGCTACCCCCATCTTGGCTGCACGCTGTGCACAGCGACTGGTGGCAGAAGGGACAGCACGTGGTCCACACAGACCCAAAAGAAATTGCCCAAAGTCCTCTCAGTACTCATTTTTGCTGCTGCTGTACCTTGGCTTGCTGAGATCTGTAGTGCAGTCTAGGGAATATGTTTTTTCTCTCAGTTATATATATTACAGTCCAGTGAACAATTATGTTGTGTGCTGTACAGTAGCGTCAGTGTAGGGTATACGTTTTTTCTCTCAGTTGTATATCCTACAGTGCAGTACATAATTCTGTCATGTGCTGCACACTAGTCGGAGTCTAGAAAATATACATATTTTTCTCTCATTCATATATCCTACAGTGCAGTGAAAAATTGTGTGGTGTGCGTTACACTAGCGGCAGTCTAGAGAATACGTTTTTTCTCTCAGATACATTTAATACAGTCCAGTGAAAAATTCTGTGGTGTGTGGTTTAGTAATTACACAAAATGTTGAACCCAAGGGCTAAGGGTCGAGGACGTAGGCGTCCAAGTGATGTAGGGGGGCAAAGGCTGTGGTCCTGGGCAGGGTGACACAGTACCTACTGATGAGGGAGCAGTGGAACGCCGCAGAGTTTAGCTCCCTAGCTTCATCTTGCAACTTACAAGGTCACGTGGTACACCACTATTGAAACCACAACAGTGCGAACAGGTGATGACGTGGATAGTGGATAATGTGTCCAGTAATTTATCCACCACCCAGTCTTCCACATAGTCCACCCACTTTAGCCAAGGGAGTAGACCTCTGGCTCCTCCAGCTCAACCTCCTTCCCCCCAGCCTGCCCCCCCATGGAAAATATGGATTCAGATCCGGCATACTCACAGGAAGTCTTTTCAGGACCCTACCCAGAGACACAAACCACTGCTCAACAGCAACCTGAGCAGTTGCTCTGTCCCGATGCCCAAAATTTAGAACTTTCGCAGTCTGTGGGTGATGAGAGTGTGGACTTAGTGCAAGTAGGGCGTCAAGAGGTGTAGACATGATGATGAAACTCGGTTGTCAGACATTGAAGTTGTTGTCAGGGCAGTAAGTCCCAGGGGGGAGCAGAGTGAGGAATCGGAGGAAGAGCAGGTGGATGATGAGGTGACTGACCCGAGCTGGGTTGGTAAGCCTAGTCAAGACAGTGCTTCTGAGGGGGAGGCAAGTGCAGCACCAGAACAAGTTGGAAGAGGCAGTGGGGTGGCCATAGGGAGAAGCAGGGCCAGAGCAAGTAGATCAGCAACTGTTTCCCGGAGTGAAGCTCCCGTGCCGAGGCCTAGATGTTCGCAAGTCTGGAGGTTCTTTAAAGAAAGTGAGGTTGACCGATGGACCATGATGTGCAACTTGTGCCACACCAGGATCATCAGGGGAGGCACCACTACCAGCCTAACCACTACCAGCATGCGCAGGCACACGACTCAATGGAACCAAGGCCGTTCACCTCCTGCGGATCACACCACTGCTCCTTCCCCTGTGTCACATGCTGGCTTTGCGAGTCAACCCCCCGCCCAGGACCCGGCACCAGCGTCTCCCGCCCTACAACCACCCCTTCACCTCCACGATCCTCCACACCCTACACCAATGTGTCCAAGCGCAGCGTTCAGCTGTCTTTGCATCAGACATTGGAGCGCAAGCGCAAACGCGAATACAATTCCACCCACATGCAAAAGCCCTAAACGTCCACATTTTCAAACTGCTGAGCCTGGAGATGCTGCGCTATAGACTGGTATAGATTGAGGCTTTCCGCAACCTGATGGCGGTGGCTGTCCCTCGGTACTTGGTCCCCAGCCGCCACTATTTTTCATGATGTGCCGTCCCAGCCCTACACCAGCACGTGTCAGAGAACATCATCCGTGCCCTGACCAACGCGGTTACTGAGAAGGTCCACCTAACCATGGACTCAAACGGGGTCTCCTGAGATTTTTCCTGCAGGCCGCACGCCTGGTTATTCCCAGACATTGGAAGTCCTCGGTTACCCCCTCCATCCGGGAATGGGTGGACACTTTTGAACAGATTTGTAGGATGGAGTAGTTGTGTGCAGAGGATGAGGGCACTGATGCCCTATACCTCAAGACCTGGTCACCTTGGCTATTATATAAAGACTCACCTGCTTTTCATGAGTGGCTGGAGCAAGTGGAGACCCATTCTTAAGTACTATTGCTGAATCTTTGCGACTTTACTATGTGCACAGGGGTGGGGATGTTCCTCCCCTAGTGGTTGTCCTGATTCCCTCCCTCCCTTCGTTTCCCTTTGTGTTGTCGTTTGTGTAGGTATACCCGTGTGTTTTGTTATTGTGGCATTTGCGTCAAGACATGAAAATAATTGAATTTTGTAAGCTGCACTTTATTACTTGTTTTGCAATTCTGTATATTGTCATTCCAGCATGTTCTGTGTAATGTTCATTATTGTTATCTGCGGGATTGTATACTTTTTCATGCACTTCCTTAATAAAATATTTGAATCACACCTAACCACGGACACGTGGACAAGTGCTGGTGGGCAGGGACACTATATCTCCCTGACGGCACATTGGGTTAACTTGGTGGAGGCTGGGACCGAGTCTGACCCTGGGGCCGCTCATATAATGCCCACACCGAGGATTGCGAGGCCTACCTCGGTCACGGTTTCTCAGACTTATTATGCCTCTTCCTCCAACCCCTCCTCCTCCTCCTACTGTCAAATACAATCTGTGAGCACGGCGCCTTCAGTAGGTAGCTCTAGGCGCAGCAGCACTGCCGTGGATAAGCGCCAACAAGCGGTGCTGAAACTGCTGAGCTTAGGTGACAAGAGGCACACCGCCCAAGAGCTGTTACAGGGCATCACGGCGCAGACCGATCTTTGGCTGGCGCCACTGAAACTCAAACCAGGCATGGTTGTGTGTGACAACGGGCGTAACCTGGTGGTGGCTCTGCAACTCGGCAGATTCACACATGTGCCATTATACACCAATACTATTTCCCAAAGTAACAACAACCCATAAAAACACTGCATATAAAACCTGCCTGGCCCACATGTTCAATCTTGTGGTTCAGCGGTTCCTCAAGACCTACCCCAATATGTCTGATTTGCTCACCAAGGTGCGACGCATCTGTGCGCATTACCGCAAGTCAACCACAGATGCTGCCACTCTCAGGGCAGTGCAACGGCGCTTACAACTGACAGCTCACCGACTGTTGTGCGACGTGCCCACACAATGGAATTTCACATTACACATGTTAGCCAGGGTTTACCAGCAGCGCAGAGCGATTGTAGACTGCCAGATGACAACTTCCACGAGAACTGGTAGTCAGGTTAGTCAGCTTCCTCAAGTCTACAATGAGGAGTGGACGTGGATGTCTGATATTTGTCAGGTGTTAAGCAACTTTGAGGAGTCAACACAGATGGTCAGCGGCAATGCCGCCATTATCAGCGTCACCATCCCGCTGCTTTGTCTGCTGAAAAACTCACTGCTCAGCATGAAGTCAGGGGCTTTGCGCTTGTCACAGGAGATGGGGGAAGAAGATATGTTGCTTGATAGCCAGAGCACCCTCAGGTCTGTTTCTCAGCGCGTATTGGAGGAGGATGAGGAGGAAGAGGAGGAAGGGGAGGAAGAGAAGGAGACTGTTGGCGAGACTGAAGAGGGTACCTATGCTCATTCCTTCTTATCTGTTGAGCGTGTATGGGCTGAAGAGAAGGAGTTGGAGGAGGAGGAAATGGAAAGTCAGCCTATTGAGGAAAGGGAATTCTTGCGTGTTGGGACTCTTGCGCACATGGCTGACTTCATGTTAGGCTGCCTTTCCCGTGACTATCGCATTTTTGCCAACACCGATTACTGGGTGTTCACCCTCCTGGACCCCCGGTACAAGCAGAACATTTCCACTCTCATTCCTGTAGAGGATAGGAGTATGAGAGTGGATCAATATCAACAGGCCCTGGTTCACAAGCTGAAACTATCCTTCCCATCTGACACCACTAGCGGCAGAGGACGTAGTTCTGTGGGCCAACTAGTGGGGGAGAGGAGGGGAGCAGGCAGCTTGTCAAGCACTGGCAGGGGAACACTCTCCAAGGCCTTTGCCAGTTTTATGTCACCCCAGCAAGACTATGTCACCCGTCCCCCAGTAGGGGGGGAGCTGTTCAGAAAGCTGGTGAGGGAGTACCTAGCTGACCATACCAACGTCCTGCGTGATCACTCTGCTCCATACAACTACTGGGTTTCAAAGCTGGACACGACAACTGGCGCTGTACACCTTGGAGGTGCTGGCCTGCCCTGCCGCTAGCGTGTTGTCAGAGCGGGTCTTCAGTGCATTTGGTGGCATCATCACTGATAAGCGTACACGCCTATCAACTGACAGCGCTGACAGGCTGATGATTATTGAAATGAATAAAGCCTGGATTTCACCGGAATGCAAATCTCCACCGGGGGAAAGCAGCTCAACATGAAGATTCTTTATGTATCCTCTCCTCTCCTCCTCCTCTTTGCACACAAACGCTGAGCCAACAGGCAATTTTTCTGAGGGCCAACTGGCGCTCTTTACAAACAATGTTTACGGAGGGCCACCTACAGGCCCTCTCTCCAATACATTTTTTAGGAGCGTCAACAACAGACACTCTAAAACAATTTTACAGGAGGGTCAACTACAGACACTCCAATACAATTTTTTAGGAGGGTTAACTTCAGACACTCCAAAACAAATTTTTGGGAGGCTCACCTACAGCCATTTGACTGCAATCTCAGTCTGACCAAGGCATTGGTGGTGTCACTGCCATGCTGTATCAGTGTAAAATTTTATGTGCTTCACCTGCTACCTGAGTGTAACTTGGTCACTCTGGGTTCACCGCCATGCTGCATCAGTGTAAAATTGTATGTGCTTCACCTGCTACCTGAGTGTAACTTGGTCACTCTGGGTTCACCGCCATGCTGTATCAGTGTAAAATTTTATGTGCTTCACCTGCTACCTGAGTGTAACTTGGTCACTCTGGGTTCACCGCCATGCTGTATCAGTGTAGAGTGCGGCTACTATACCGCACACAACAGAATTGTTCACTGCACTGTAGTATATATAACTGTGAGAAAAAAAGGAATTTTTAGACTGCGGCTAATTTACCGCAAACCACTCCGTTTTTCACTGGACTGTAGTACATATAACTGAGAAAATACGTATTTTATAGACTGACGCTGCTGTATAGCACACTACAGAATTGTTCACTGTACTGTAGTATATATAAATGAGAAAAAAAGTAGTCTTCAAATGGCGGCTATTTTACCGCAAACCACTACATTTTTCACTGGACTGTAGTATATATAAATGAGAAAAACGTAGTCTTTAAATGGCAGGTATTTTACCGCAAACCACTACATTTTTCACTGGACTGTAGTACATATAACTGAGAAAAAGCGTATTTTATAGACTGACGCTGCTGTACAGCACACTACAGAATTGTTCACTGGACTGTTGTATATATAAATGAGAAAAAAAGTAGTCTTTAAATGGCGGCTATTTTCCCGCAAACCACTACATTTTTCACTGGACTATAATACATATAACTGAGAAAAAGCGTATTTTATAGACTGACGCTGCTGTACAGCACACTACAGAATTGTTCACTGGACTGTTGTATATATAAATGAGAAAAAAACGTAGTCTTTAAATGGCGGCTATTTTCCCGCAAACCACTACATTTTTCACTGGACTATAATACATATAAGTGAGAAAATTTGTATTTTATAGACTGATGCTGCTGTACAGCACACTACATAATTGTTCACTGGACTGTAGTGTATAGAAATGACAGAAAAACGTATTCCCTAGACTGACGCTACTGTACAGCACACTACATAATTGTTCACTGGACTGTAGTGTATAGAAATGACAGAAAAACGTATTCCCTAGACTGACGCTACTGTACAGCACACTACATAATTGTTCACTGGACTGTAGTGTATAGAAATGACAGAAAAACGTATTCCCTAGACTGACGCTACTGTACAGCACACTACATAATTGTTCACTGGACTGTAGTGTATAGAAATGAGAGAAAAACGTATTCCCTAGACTGACGCTACTGTACAGTACACTACATAATTATTCACTGGACTGTAGTGTATAGAAATGAGAGAAAAACTTATTCCCTAGACTGCACTACAAATCTCAGCAAGCCAAGGTACAACAGCAGCAAAAATTAGTACTTTGGGCAATTTATTTTGGGTCTGTGTGGACCACGTGCTGTCCCTTCTGCCACCAGTCACTGTGTACAGTGTGCAGCCAAGATGGCGGTAGCTGCACTACAAGTCCCAGCCAGCAGCCAGGAGGAGACCAAAACAAAAAGGTGCTTGTAGCCCTTAGAAGGGCTGTTGGGTTCTTTGTGGGTGATTCCTGCCTAACCAACATCTAAATTGAGGCCCTAACACTCTCCCTGACAGACAGCAGCTCTATCCCTAATCTCATGCAGACAGCGTATGACGCGAGCAGCGCGGGACCAGATTCTTATATTCCCAGGTCATCTGATCTGGCCAGCCAATCCCTGCTATCGACTTGAAGGGGCCCCACGTGATGCTAAGAGGTACCAAAGACTATCCTGCATGTTGATTGGCTGAAAAAAGGTGCCTAACATGCAGGAAGAGGAAGTTGCCATTTCCTTGAGGATCGCGATATGCTCGTCCGAGTAGCGAGCATTTCCGAATACTTAATGCTCGAACAAGCATCAAGCTCGGACGAGCATGTTCGCTCATCTCTAATGGCAAGCCATCCTGGCCCAGGTGCAACAAAGGGCCCAAACCATGATGATACCACCACAGTGTTTCAAAGATGGGATGAGGTTTTTATGGTGGAATGCAGTATTTTCCTTTCTCCATCATTTAAAGCAAAAAGTTCTATTTTGGTCATGTCTGTCTACAAAACAATGTTCCAATAACCTTCTGGCTTGATCATTAGCAATCAGCAGACAGACAGCAATCTTTGTTAGCAGCAGCTTTCTCCTTGAAATCAAGCCATGAACACCATTGTTGGTCAGTTTCCTCCCGATGTTGGACTCATGAATATTAATTTTGGCTAAGTTGAGAAAGGCCTAGTTGCGTTCCATTGTGATCTTGTAGACATGATCTTTGTTGGCTGACCACTTCTGAGGAAGGTAAAACTGGTTTTGAATTCCCTCCATTTGTACACAATCTATTTAATTGTATACTGTTGGAGTCCAAACTCTTTAGAGATGGTTACTTTGATTGTGAGCTCCATTGGGGACAGCAAGTATTGTTGATGTCTGTAAAGCTCTGTGGAATATGTCATCGCTATATAAGTGAGTAAAATAAATAAAATAATGGTTTTGTAACCATGTCTAGCCTGATTAACAACTCTTCTTTTGAGGTCCTAAGAAAGCTCCTTTGTTTGTGCCATGACACACAGTACACCCACAAACATGTTGGGAAGAGCATTATTGCTTTAAAAGGATGCTGATTGCTTCTGCTTGCTAACTATTGTGAGTAAATGAATTCCATAATGATATAGTGTGCAGTGGCTTATTGGAGATTTATGCCATAGATAATCATGATGTTAGCGTAGTGGTCCCTGAGCATGCGCACTAGGATATGAGCATTGAATAGAGACTATGAGCGAGCGCATGCGCGAGATCTCAGTGAATCACGCGAGATTACGGACGCATGGAGGAAAAGTGACGAACAACACAGCTCCAACTACGTGGAAGGTAATACGTCAGAGGGGGTTGATAGAGGTCACAAGAGAAGTGCCTATTAGAAGGAGAAGAATAGGTGAAGGTGGAGATTGAGGAGGAAAGATCAAACTCATTGGAGGATGTCATAATCCGTCGACATAGGAGGCTTTATAGGAAGAGGGCAACGCCCACAAACATTCACTGCCCTAAACCCCTGAGGACACCACGGAGGTGGCGAAACATGTCGGGGGGCAGCATTTGAGGGAATCATTTTAAATGTCAGTGTGTGACATTGCAGTATGCTGTAATTAGGGAGAGCTAACATAGGCAGGGACAGTGTCTGTTGGGAAGAGTCTGGAGCCAGCGCGCGGTTGCCAGCCTGCCACAGACACTAGTAGTAGCCAGCGCAACAGTTAATATAGCGGTACAATCGATGCCACAACACTGCTAATTTTAAATAAAGGCTTTATTGAGCACAAAATAAATGGTTTTAATAGATCTAATAAAAGTTATGTTTTATTAGCACAAATAGTGACACAGGTGCAAGATGGGCTATCACTAGTCAATTGACTATATGTAAATAAAAAAAATCTCTCCTGCCCTCCACCCATTTCAAAAGGTGTACTTCTAAAGTGGCCAGGCTTAGTCCCCTCCATATGCAGTGGCTGCAATAACCTGTAGTCTGTAGTGACAATGGCATCTTTGGAGATAAACAGAAGGGGAAGGGTCCCTCTGCCCTCCAATAGGTCCTCAGCTGGTGCCTCTACATAACTGTGGTGGATCAGCCAGTGCAGGGCTTTATTAAGACCGGTGTCTAAAATGTTGGTCTTAATAGATGAGCCCCTATGTTTCTTTGAGATGAGCAAGTGCAATGTCACAGGTAAGGTTTACAGGTTTCTGTTAGGTAAGCTGTGGTGACATCAGAATTGTGTTTCTGCTACAACTATTACTGATTCTCGTGTCTTCATGTGTGTTTGCCATTCAGGATGCAGAAAATTGTGAAATGAAGGTAAAGTTGTAACCTGTAATTTTTTTTTCTGGTGTGCAAATTGCCCTTTCTTGAATTGTAGGCATCTGTGGCTGCTACGCTTTTTATTCAGATTTATGTCCTTACAAGCTGAGTTCACTATGGGTACGGGCCTCCACTTGTCACAAACCCAATATTCCACATATAACTGCAACAGATTTTTGGCCTTGTGCTGTGAATCCCCGGGTGACCACCACACTCAACTGTATCAGCATCCTTGGGATGCAGATATAGTTGAATACTATAGTATTCAACCAGTAACAACCTTCTGCCTCATCACTCTCTCTAAAAGGCCATGTGGTCTACAGGCTAGATGTGGTAGTGCGATGCAGTAATGTCATGACATATTAGTAATGTCATGTGGTAGTGCAATGTCAGAAATGTCATTCAACACCTGAGTTGAACCCACTGCATGGGATCTTGGAATGGTGTTAGGTGAGTTTTAAGATAATTTTTTTTTTAGGCAAAAGGTTGGCTCTACTATTGTGTGGGGCACTCAAAAAGGAGACACAACGGAAAATTGGTACTTTGTGTCTCCTTGTACTTACTGTTTTACTATGACACTGGGGCACATGAGTTATTATTACTTTAGCACAGAGCTAAAGGAGCACAGAGGGGACACTATTACCTTGCAAAGGCAGAGAAGATTCTTATTATGAGTGGGAGAATATGGAGGCATTATTATTGTGTGTGGGCACAAAGGAATGTAAATTACGTTTGATGAGCACAAAATAGGTATTATTATTGTGCAGGGGCACAAAAGAAACATTATTTTCTGGAGGTCACAAATTAGAAACTATTTTTAATGTTTGGGACCAGAAAGGAGGGCACAAAAGCAGGCACATTATTTTGTAGTGAACATATGTAGGAATTATTAATATGTGGGGTCCTATTACTATGTAGGAGATACAGAATGGAGGTAGCAGCAGGATAGGGCAGTTTTGTGCAGAGATGACTAAAGACTGGAAGATGTTTTTATTATACTGCAGGTGCATTACTGTATGTTTTACCCCTTCTTCCCCAAAAATAGTGTAACTACTGTATAAAATGACTTTTAGAACAAGATAGGCCTATATACACTGCACAACAGTACAGTCATGGCCAAAAGTTTTGAGAATGATACAAATATTAATTTTTACAAAGTCTACTGCTTCAGTTTTTATAATGGCAATTTGCATATACTCCAGAATGTTATAAAGAGTGATCAGCTTAACAGCAATTACTTGCAAAGTCAATATTTGCCTAGAAAATGAACTTTATCCCCCAAAACACATTTCAACATCATTGCAGCCCTGCCTTAAAAGGACCAGCTAACATCGTTTCAGTGATTGCTCCATTAACACAGGTGTGGGTGTTGATGAGGACAGGACTGGAGATCAATCTGTCATGATTAAGTAAGAATGACACCACTGGACACTTTAAAAGGAGGCTGGTGCTTGGCATCATTGTTTCTCTTCTGTTAACCATGGTTATCTCTAAAGAAACACGTGCAGTCATCATTGCACTGCACAAAAATGGCCTAACAGGGAAGAGTATCGCAGCTAGAAAGATTGCACCTCAGTCAACAATCTATAGCATCATCAAGAATTTCAAGGAGAGAGGTTCCATTGTTGCCAAAAAGGCTCCAGGGCGCCCAAGAAAGACCAGCAAGCACCAGGACCGTCTCTTAAAAGTGTTTCAGCTGCGGGATCGGACTACCAGCAGTACAGCGCTTGCTCAGGAATGGCAGCAGGCAGGTGTGAGTGCATCTGCACGCACTGTGAGGCGGAGACTCTTGGAGCAAGGCCTGGTCTCAAGGAGGGCAGCAAAGGAGTCACTTCTCTCCAGAAAAAACATCAGGGACAGACTGATATTCTGCAAAAGGTACAGGGAGTGGACTGCTGAGGACTGGGGTAAAGTCATTTTCTCTGATGAATCCCCTTTTCGATTGTTTGGGACATCTGGAAAACAGCTTATTCGGAGAAGACGAGGTGAGCACTACCACCAGTCTTGTCTCATGCCAACTGTAAAGCATCCTGAAACCATTCATGTGTGGGGTTGCTTCTCAGCCAAGGGAATCGGCTCTCTCATAGTCTTGCCTAAAAACACAGCCATGAATAAAGAATGGTACCAGAATGTCCTCCGAGAGCAACTTCTCCCAACCGTCCAAGAGCAGTTTGGCGATCAACAATGCCTTTTCCAGCATGATGGAGCACCTTGCCATAAAGCAAAGGTGATAACTAAATGGCTCAGGGAACAAAACATAGAGATTTTGGGTCCATGGCCTGGAAACTCCCCAGATCTTAATTCCATTGAGAACTTGTGGTCAATCATCAAGAGACGGGTGGACAAACAAAAACCTACAAATTCTGACAAAATGCAAGCATTGATTGTGCAAGAATGGACTGCTATCAGTCAGGATTTGGTCCAGAAGTTGATTGAGAGCATGCCAGGGAGAATTGCAGAGGTCCTGAAGAAGAAGGGTCAACACTGCAAATATTGACTTGCTGCATTAACTCATTCTAACTGTCAATATAAGCTTTTGTTACTCATAATATGATTGCAATTATATTTCTGTATGTGATAAAAACATCTGACAAACACACATAAAAACCAGAGGGCAGCAGATCATGTGAAAATATAATATTTGTGTCATTCTCAAAACTTTTGGCTATGACTGTACACTGCCCCTGGATATTACCTTATAATTAAACCTGTACCCATAGATATGTCAGCCAACCCCCCCCCCCCAAATAATTTACCTCATGATAAACACTAAGATAAGCATATGTCTGAGTAGTACAGTGATGCACTTGCCAAATAGTGCAACTATGCAAGGACTAAACAGCTCCATCACATACTGTTTACATATGGTATCTACTGTAAAAGAAATACCACTGCTACAAATCATATAGGTTACATGCACATTCTACCCTGGCATTTCGCATGTTATAGTCATGTTGCAAATAGTGTGAATAGTGAATACACTACAGTTGAATGTCTCTTCCCATTTCAAACTTTGATGGCATACTGTATCACTTGGATATGCTATCAGTGTCAGATAGGCACAGGTGTCACCTTTGGGACCCCCCAAAGTGAAGGGAGAGCAGCTGTGCATCCGTGGACATATTCCATTCACTGGTATGGAGGTTCTGAAAATAACTGATTTGATATTTCAAAGAAGTTGCCATAGCAGTCTGGGCTGGATAGAGCAGAAAGGGGAAAATTAATTATTCTGATAAGTCTGCCACCATCTTCCCCCACTGCAGAGCCCTGAAAAGCAAAGGCCAAGATTGAAGACATCTCCTCAACCTGAGGCAAGCTCTCCTGCATGGTCTGCATCAGCACAACTTCTTCCTTCCACGTTGCTGGATTTTCCTACATCTGAGCAAGTGGCTTCCAGCACCCTGCTTAAAGAGATGCTAGCTGCATTTAGCCAGTCACTCCACAAAGATCTTTCCTATTTATTGACCTCCATCCAGACATCCATTTCAGATCTTGACTCAAGGGTCACACATGTTGAAGGCAAAATTAGGGACTCACAGATCAATTTGACCAGGTCAAAGCCAAACTTACAGACCTTGAGGATCACTAAAGTTGAAATAATATTATGTTTTGTGGCATCCCTGTTCAGATAATACACACGGAGCTATCGGGGTATCTGCAAGCATTGATTAAAACTCTACTCCCTTCTATGCCCTGCCCATGATATTATTATGGATAGGGCGTACAGGATTCCGCATCCCTGACATCTACCAGAGACAGTTCTGAGGGAGAACTTGGCATGCATACAGTTCTATCATGTGAAAGAATGCTTGATAGACATCTTTCCCTGAAGATATTAATATTAATCACCCACAATGGAGCACAGCATTACTGGCCTCTTGGAGTATCCACACTACCATCGATACAGAGTCTCCAAGGGCCTCACCTTGCCATCTGGATCTGGAATGGTACACCATAACAGCTCATCGGGGTACTGAACATTGAGACAACAAACTAAGGCATTAGTGCCACGGAGCGAACCTTAGTTCTCGTTATCAAACCAGACTCTCTGCCCCTAGATCTCTGATACTCGTGTATTGTTATCCTGGACTTGCTGTTCAACCATTCCATTGGTTATTGAATCTCAGATACGGATGTATTTTCTATCCTACTGTTATCTTTTCTTATAGTTTGTTAATTTTTGTGTTACACATCAATTTCTTTGTTTAAACCCTATTCTGTGCCTTATGCCATGTCAGGTCTAATCTCCTCTTGGTACATTTCCCCATATATAATGTCAATCATACTGGGGCAGGTAGAACTCCCAGGACTCCCTAGTTAACCAACATGGTAATTAAGTTAGTATCTTTAAATGTTAATGGTCTGAATAGCCATCAGAAATGCTTCTAACGTATTTGTGGGTCAAAGCTAATCTTTTAAAGGTTGATGTACTCTGCTTGCAGGAGTCCCAAATTCTGCCTGCGGATGCCCATCAAATAAAACATCCCTTTTATCCACATATTATGCAGGCTCGTTTTCACAAAATGCAGAGAGGGGTTATATTAGCAATCTGGAACACAGTGGCTTTTCAGTCCATAAAGCTTATTACTGACCAAAACAGGAGATACGTATGTCATTTTAGTATGTGTAATTAACAATACCTCTTACACTATAGTGTCTTTCTATGCACCAAACACTCATCAAATAAGATTTCTAAATAGATTGCTTGCCAAAGTCTCCAAAGTACAACACGAACATTTGATCATCTGTGGGGACTTTAATTTAGTGGTGGATGTCACTATAGATTCTACTGTCTTCAACAGAAGCTCAAACAGTTACATAGAAAGCAGCGCACAAAAGCAGTTTATGGTTACACTTGATGCCAAGACGTCTACATTAGCCGTTCACCTTCTTGGTACTAGACCACATGGGAATTGGGGGATCTTTCCTGACAGCAATTTAAGCATTATATTTTTGCCCAACGGCTAAGGTCTTTGTGAACGGAGCATTATTTGATGAATTTCTGATACCAATGGAACCAGTCAAGGTTGTCTATTGTCGCCACTAATTTTTGTACTAGCCATCACACTACTGGCCCAAGCCATGCTCTCCCATCCCGATATTTAAAGAGAAATACAGATTGGCAATACCCAACACCGTATATCATTATACACAGATGATGTCCTCCTAACAGTCTTCAACCCTGAGTCCTCCCTCTATACCTCTTTAGTCTTGATTGCAGAATTTGGACAGTTACCATTCTATAAAATGAATTAAACAAAATTGCAGATCCTACCCTTTAACTTGAATACTCCCCTATTGCAGTCTATGCATTCTAAATTTTCACTAGCATGGCAATATGGAAAGCTTAAATACTTAGGTGTGTATCTCATTCCCTCAATGTCTCATTTGTATAGACATACAGTGCCTTGCGAAAGTATTCGGCCCCCTGGAACTTTTCAACCTTTTGCTACATTTCAATCTTCAAACAAAAAGATATAACATTTTACATTTTTGGTGAAGAATCGACAACAAGTGGGTCACAATTGTGAAGTGGAATGAAATTTATTGGATCATTTAAACTTTTTTTGTAATAATAAAACTGAAAAGTGGGGCATGCTAAATTATTCGGCCTATTTACTTTCAGTTCAGAAAACTCACTCCATAAGTTCATTAGGATCCCTGAATGATCCAATGTTGTCCTAAATGACTGATGAAGATAAATAGAATCCAACTGTGTGTAATCAAGTCTCCGTATAAATGCACCTGCTCTGTGATAGTCTCAGGGTTCTGTTTAAAGCACAGAGAGCATCATGAAGACCAGATCAGGAGAAGACTAGATCAGAGATGCAGCCAAGAGGCCCATGATCACTCTGGATGAACTGCAGAGATCTACAGCTGAGGTGGGAGAGTCTGTCCATAGGACAACAATCAGTCGAACACTTCACAAATCTGGCCTTTATTGAAGAGTGGCAAGAAGAAAGCCATTTCTCAAAGATATCCATAAAAAGTCTTGTTTACAGTTTGCCACAAGCCACCCAGGAGACACACCAAACATGTGCAAGAAGGTGCTCTGCTCAGATGAAACCAAAATCGAACTTTTTGGAAACAATGCAAAATGATATGTTTGGCGTAAAAGCAATACAGCTCATCACCCTGAACACACCATCCCCACTGTCAAACATGGTGGTGGCAGCATCATGGTTTGGGTCTGCTTTTCATCAGCAGGAACAGGGAAGATGGTTAAAAATTATGAGAAGATGGATGGAGCCAAATACAGGACCATTCTGGATGAAAACCTGTTGGAGTCTGCAAAAGACCTGAGACTAGGATGGAGATTTATCTTTCAACAAGACAATTATCCCAAACATAAAGCAAAATCTACAATGGAATGGTTCAAAAATAAACGTATCCAGGTCTTAGAATGGCCAAGTCAAAGTCCAGACCTGAATCCAATTGAGAATATGTGGAAAGAGCTGAAAACTGCTGTTCACAAACGCTCCATCTCAACCTCAAAGAGCTCGAGCTGTTTTGCAAGGAAGAATGGGCAACAATTTCAGTCTCTAGATGTGCAAAACTAATAGAGACATACCCCAAGCGACTTGCAGCTGTAATCGCAGCAAAAGGAGGAGCAACAAAGTATTAATGCAAGGGGGCCAAATAATTTTGCAAGCCCCACTTTTCAGTTTTATTATTACAAAAAAAGTTTAACTGATCCAATAAATTTCGTTCCACTTCACAATTGTGACCCACTTGATTGATTCTTCACCAAAAATGTAAAATGTTATATCTTTTTGTTTGAAGTCTGAAATGTGGCAAAAGGTTGAAAAGTTCCAGGGGGCCGAATACTTTCGCAAGGCACTGTAACTACCTTCCCTTACTAGACGTTATGCACAGGGATGTTTCTCAGTATGCCAAACATGATGTATCATAGCTAGGCAGGATTGTTGCCTCCAAAATGTTGATCCTTCCAAAATTACTTTTTATATTCCATCCAGTGATCTTAGTATACTGAATCTAGCAGACTACTTTTTAGCTATAAAAGTTGCCGAACTGGTGAATGGGAAGGATGATTATTCCATGGCTCAATATTGAATGTGTTTTAGCAACGGTTGATGACTTACGTGCCCTCCTGATTAATAGCTTACAGGAATAACCCTTCAAGACCACCTCGCTGCACAACTTGATGGAAACCTCAGGGGTGATACCTCTCTATGTAGCCCTTGGCAGCTCCATTTTTGAAATCGGATATGGAATTGCATACGGTGATACCGTATATGTAGTTGGAGTTGATCACTGAATTTTTTATCCAACACCTTTCACTGTAAAACACACTATGAAGCGGCAATAATGACATGTCTAAGGTGGTACTACACGCTCAACAAACTAAGTCACATGCACTCGAATACTTCATCTATGTGTTGACGAATTGTGGAGGTAGAGGTAAATTACTCCATGTACTGTGGTCCTGCCCAAAATTGGACTTATTTTGATCCACAATTTTCAGTTTGGCTTCACAGTTCAGTGGTATGCTTATTGAAAAGTGAATGTTCTGGGCGTTGTTCTTTATAGGGAAGCAGGACATACCTCATCCTTTTCACACTCCTATTGCTCACTTATTTCTGGCTACAAAATAAGCTATCACCAAATATAGCAAGCGTACCACTATTCCCTCCATAGGAGAAATATTCAATAGGGTATACTCTTCTTGCATATATAAGAAGTAGATGGCTCATAAATAGCATCAATACCCCAAATACATGAAACAGTGGGGTCATGGTTAGAGTTTAAGCCTCAAGTACCTCATGATTAAAGCTCCACTACTCACTGGAACATATATTCTTGACTTGAGATGACTGGGTTGTTTGTATAATTTCTTTCCTTTTTGTAACTGTTATTGGCAAAGTCTTGCTGATCTTCTATTATAGCAACTGAAATCACTCTGGACTCTTACAATGTTCCAGCTTTTCCGTGTAGGAATCCATAAGTTTTCCTAAGGCAGCTCAGGTTCATCCCAAGATAGATTTCACTTGTATTACTTTGATGTGTATGCTCAGCATATTGAATTCTACCTAAATTTTTCAACTAAAATTATTTAGAAAAAAAGAGTTTTAAAATACACAGTCTGCCAACATACAGGCTTTGCACTGTGTATGAAAAACATATATAGGGGCAATGACTGGGAACAAACTGTTCATTCCCGATCATTGTCTGATCTTTTAGTTACATTTACAGGCGCACTTATCAATTCTGTATGGGGATGAATAACTGTTACTACAAGTGTTCGTTCTATCCAGTTGTATTATTTCTTGCCAGCACATCTCTGTTTTTAGAGTGATTTGCTGTCAACAAATGATTTTTTGTGCCTCATTAATGGTCAGATCATCTCACAAACGAGCATTTGCTCATTTGTTGGGTGTTCAGCAGAACATTTTCACGGGGCAATAATCAGGAACAAGCCAGCTTGGACTGGACCACAGGGGAACAGGTAAATTCCCTGGTGGGCGCCAGAGCAAGGTGGGCCCCTAGTTTCCTACCCTCTGCACATGGCCCATGGCACTGACTGCACTACGTACAGATTAGTGGAGTACAGCATCTCACCCAGCTTATGTTCATATTAAAAACCAGGTAGATTATTTAACAAAGAACTTTGTTAATTATTATTATAGATGCATCTGGTCTTTGAGATGACTTCTAGGTATAGTGGCAGGTCAGCCAATATCCTCTTTCCCAGGAACCTTCCCTCTAAAAGGTAGACCAAGAGGATGTAGAGGAGGAAAAAAGAGAAGGTCCTTCTCACAAAAAATTGAAACCAAAGCCCCTTCTCCCGAACCTAGTGACTCTGAAAAAATAAAGAAAATTGGGATCTTTAATTTATTGAGTTACACTTTGAAACACAAAGAAATCGAACTGTTAGGTAAGGGCCTCTCTTTCTGCCCCACAAATAAACCAGACCTTTTTGAACTTTTTGTCGACCTCAATCAGTTTGTCAGAAAATTGACATTACAAAAAAATACCAGAAAATTCTAACCATCAAGAAATACAGGGGACCGGCTCAGACCAAAGTACACTTAGCAATATTGTATCTATTGATCCGATCCATCCAAATTTACAGATCAAATCTACCTTTTATCCTCTGAAGAGTAGAGGGTCATATTTGGACAGCTTCTATAACATAGTGATGGGTGAATTAAGGGACTCTTTCCCTGAAAATAGTGGTGAGCTATATATGAAAAACATGTAATATGGACATACAACTAACTAGGGCGCTTAAGAATCTTAGCAGAAATAAAGAGATAGTCATCAAGAGTGCAGACAAAGGTGGTGGCAGAGTCCTCATGGACTCTAACTACTACAGTACCTGTCTGAAGCTATGAGAATATTATCTGATACTGACTATTATAAACCATTGCCTGAAGACCCCACAAAAGAATTTAAGAAGAAACTTACTTCCCTTGTGAAAGAAGGATTCCAAAAAGGGGTACTAGACAAAAAAGAGAAAATATATCTCAAAACACCACATCCATCTATTGCCCGTTTTTATTTTTTACCCAAAATACACAAGAATCTCACAAACAGGGTCCCTTACTGCTAATCTTTTTGAATACATCGACCATCTCCTCCAAAGACATGTCCTCACATTACCTTCATATCTGCGGGACACAACACATTTGATTACTGAACTAGAGACTGTACAATGTAGAGACGATTATTTATGTGACTGGATGTGACTGCATTATACAGCAATATAATACACTCCCTAGGGGTAGAATCTGTAGAAAACTTCCTAGATAAAGATCCCCAGATGCCAGAAGCTCAGAGGGACTTTGTTATAAAAGCTATTGATTTTATACTACGACATAATTATTTTGTTTTTAATGATGTCATCTATATACAAGAAAAGGGAACCACGATGGGTACCATATTTGCCCTGTCATACGCAAACCTGGTTATGGGTTCTTTTGAGAGTGAAGTGGGCTTCCTCAAACACCCCAACATTATCTTTTACAGAAGATATATAGATGACATCATTTTAATTTGGCATGGCACTACTACTGATCTCACATCTTTTGTAAATATGGTAAATTCCAATACATGGAACTTACATCTAACACTGGAATATCATCAAAGAGAGATAGTTTTCCTGGACCTTCACCGAACGATAACGATAACCGAATATCTACTAAAACCCACTTTAAGACAGTGGATGCTAATAGCTATTTAGATTTTACAAGTTACCACCATCATAAGTGGAAGAGGAATATCCCTCTAAGCCAAATGAGGAGGATTCACAGTTGGACATCCTCAAATCTAGATTTGTTGAAAAGGGTTATCCGTTACAACTGATAAATGAATCTAAAAAGAAAATTATGCAAGTTAGAAAAAGGAAGTCAAACCCACTGCACTGCAGAAACGTCCAACTAGTCTTATTGTACGTTATAACTCCAAACATCAAACTATTAGATGCATTCTTACCAAACATTGGTCCATTGGGACCCCACGCCATTTTTTTACAAAAATAATTAAATAATTTAAAAAAAAATGGCATAGGGCCCCCCCCCTTTTTTCCTTCGCCAACCAGATACAACCAGCAGCGGCAGCCTGGCACTACCAGGGTGGGAAGGGACACGGTTATTGGCCCTTCCCAGCCTAATGGTACCAGCCTGCAGCCGCCCCAGAGCCAGACCCTCAATTTAGAAGGTCCGGTCCTGTGGGTACCCGGCTCTTCCCGGCACCCCTGGTGGCAGTGGGTGCCGAGGTAATAGATGTTGGGGTTAGTGCTGGCCTGCCATACCGGCAAGCACTAAGCCCAGTATTAGTAATCAGGGCCGTCAGTAGATAGCCATGATTACTAAAACTGTAGTATTGTAAAAAAAATACACACACACAAGTATAAAACATTTTATTGAAATAAACACTCCCCCAGACCCCTGTTTGACCATTTTATTAAAAAAAAAAAAAAAAAAAAAGCTGGTCCAACGTAGTCCACGGAATCCGACGTAGTCCTCTGCATTCACGACCCTGAAAAATAGAAAACAAACACACAAACACAGACCACTTACCTCTTCCTGCACTGGGATAATACACACAGCGATGTCACTGTACAGGGATAATAAACGCAGTGATGTCACAGTACAGGGATAAAAAACACAGTGATGTCACAGTACAGAGATAATAAACACAGTGATGTCACAGTACAGGATAATAAACACAGTGATGTCACTGTACAGGGATAATAAACACAGTGATGTCACAGTCTAGGGATAATAAACACAGTGATTTCACAGTCCAGGGATGATAAACACAGTGATGTCACAGTCCAGGGATAATAAACACAGTGATGTCACAGTCCAGGGATAATAAACACAGTGATGTCACAGTCCAGGGATAATAAACACAGTGATGTCACAGTCCAGGGATAATAAACACAGTGATGTCATAGTACAGGGATAATAAACACAGTGATGTCACAGTACAGGGATAATAAATAGAGATGAGCGAGTAGTGTTCGATCGAGCTGGTATTCGATCGAATACTACGCTATTTGGCATACTCGATTTCGTTCGAGTATAACGGCGATGGCGCACTTAGAATTCGTTTCCCCTCCCACCTTCCCTGGCGCTCTTTTTCCACCAATCAACATGCAGGGGGGGTATGACAGGCACGCTGAGCACGCTGGCAGCGCGAAAACGGCGTCTACATGCATTGGCTGGAAAAACCATGTGACCTCGAATATTAAAAACTCAGCTCTTCCTGCTCGTACGCATATGCTGCGTGAACTTAGTCAGGGACAGAGGCTGGAGAAGGGACAGACAGATTTTAGCTGTTGGATAGGCAGGAGCGTGATTAAAAGCCCTTATCAGGGCTACTACAGTGGACTTCAGTGATAGCTTACTACAATATAGACTTTACAGAGAACGGCTGCTGTATTCAGGGATAGCTGCTGGAGTAGGGACAGAGAGAGGCATTAGTGGTGTATTAGGTGCTCTGCTACATACCAAACTATATTTGACACTACTGCTGTGTACCTTGAAAAATACAATATATAGGCCTTAACTGGCAACTGCACTGTGCGTTCTCTTGCAAAGTAATTTCTCATAACTGTTGTTCATACACACCGTCTGATCACTGAGTACACGGCTGTGTACCTTGAAAAATACAATATATAGGCCTTAACTGGCAACTGTACTGTGCGTTCTCTTGCAAAGTAATTTCTCATAACTGTTGTTCATACACACCGTCTGATCACTGAGTACACGGCTGTGTACCTTGAAAAATACAATATATAGGCCTTAACTGGCAACTGCACTGTGCGTTCTCTTGCAAAGTAATTTCTCATAACTGTTGTTCATACACACCGTCTGATCACTGAGTACACGGCTGTGTACCTTGAAAAATACAATATATAGGCCTTAACTGGCAACTGCACTGTGCGTTCTCTTGCAAAGTAATTTCTCATAACTGTTGTTCATACACACCGTCTGATCACTGAGTACACGGCTGTGTACCTTGAAAAATACAATATATAGGCCTTAACTGGCAACTGCACTGTGCGTTCTCTTGCAAAGTAATTTCTCATAACTGTTGTTCATACACACCGTCTGATCACTCAGTACACGGCTGTGTACCTTGAAAAATACAATATATAGGCCTTAACTGGCAACTGCACTGTGCGTTCTCTTGCAAAGTAATTTCTCATAACTGTTGTTCATACACACCGTCTGATCACTGAGTACACGGCTGTGTACCTTGAAAAATACAATATATAGGCCTTAACTGGCAACTGCACTGTGCGTTCTCTTGCAAAGTAATTTCTCATAATTGTTGTTCATACACACCGTCTGATCACTGAGTACACGGCTGTGTACCTTGAAAAATACAATATATAGGCCTTAACTGGCAACTGTACTGTGCGTTCTCTTGCAAAGTAATTTCTCATAACTGTTGTTCATACACACCGTCTGATCACTGAGTACACGGCTGTGTACCTTGAAAAATACAATATATAGGCCTTAACTGGCAACTGCACTGTGCGTTCTCTTGCAAAGTAATTTCTCATAACTGTTGTTCATACACACCGTCTGATCACTGAGTACACGGCTGTGTACCTTGAAAAATACAATATATAGGCCTTAACTGGCAACTGTACTGTGCGTTCTCTTGCAAAGTAATTTCTCATAACTGTTGTTCATACACACCGTCTGATCACTGAGTACACGGCTGTGTACCTTGAAAAATACAATATATAGGCCTTAACTGGCAACTGCACTGTGCGTTCTCTTGCAAAGTAATTTCTCATAACTGTTGTTCATACACACCGTCTGATCACTGAGTACACGGCTGTGTACCTTGAAAAATACAATATATAGGCCTTAACTGGCAACTGTACTGTGCGTTCTCTTGCAAAGTAATTTCTCATAACTGTTGTTCATACACACCGTCTGATCACTGAGTACACGGCTGTGTACCTTGAAAAATACAATATATAGGCCTTAACTGGCAACTGTACTGTGCGTTCTCTTGCAAAGTAATTTCTCATAACTGTTGTTCATACACACCGTCTGATCACTGAGTACACGGCTGTGTACCTTGAAAAATACAATATATAGGCCTTAACTGGCAACTGTACTGTGCGTTCTCTTGCAAAGTAATTTCTCATAACTGTTGTTCATACACACCGTCTGATCACTCAGTACACGGCTGTGTACCTTGAAAAATACAATATATAGGCCTTAACTGGCAACTGTACTGTGCGTTCTCTTGCAAACTAATTTCACGGCTGTGAAGGCAAAATATTGTAAAAAAAAATAAAATGCGGCGGGGGGCTAGCGGAATAGGACGTGGACGAGGACGGGGCGCGGAAATGCTGTTGGGGGCCTTGTTGAAGCCAGTGGGGATACAATGCGTGCTGGTGAGGGTCAGCCAGGATCCCGCTCATCCAGAATCCCTGCCTTTATGGGACAGTTAAGCAGGGGGCGGGTTACACCGCTGTTGAGGCCTGAGCAGGTTGAACAGGTGGTGCAATGGATAGCCGATAGCGCTTCCACACAGTTGTCCACCAGCCAGTCATCCACACAGTCTCACTCTGACCCTCCTTCCTCCACACCTGGCCAACAGAGTCATCCCACCCTTGACCCCTCCCAGGAGCTCTTTTCGGGTCCTTTTTCAGATGTGCCGGAAGAATCCCAGGAGCTAGGAGAGGAATTTGTTTGTAGTGATGCCCAAACCCTTGAGTTTTCGCCATCTCCTGCTGATGTGGACCCTGAGCCAGCATCTGTTATCATGAGCGATGATGATGATGAGACGCAGTTGCCATCAAGGGAGGCTGTTGGAATGTCCAGTGGGCAGGAGGAGGAGCAGAGTGAGGAAGAGGAGGTGGTGGATGACGAAATGACCGACCCCACTTGGCCAGGGGTGATGTCCAGCGGGGAAAGCAGTGGAGAGGTGGTGGTCTGCGCAGAACCGAAAAAGGCAGCAAGAGGCAGAGGGATGTCCACAGCCAGAGGGATGTCCACAGGCAGAGGGATGTCCACAGGCAGAGGGATGTCCACAGGCAGAGGACAGTCCAGACAGAGAAGTGAGGCCACAGCCAGCAGGGCCGAAGCTGTTCCCGGCAGCGGGCAGTCGCGCGAAGCTCCCCCATCGAGGCCTCGTACTTCTGTGGTGTGGAGATATTTTAATGTTTGTGCGGATGACAAACTGCCACTCAAAACTGAGTAGGGGCTCTGAGAAGAGCAATCTGACCACCTCAGGCATGCGGCGTCACTTGGAAGTCAAGCACTGGGCTGAGTGGGAGAGAGCAAACGCAATACAAACTGCGCCCGGTCCTGCTGCCACTGCCTCTTCCCCTTTGTTGTGTGCTGCCACTGCGGTCCAGACCTCCAGCCAGGACACCTCCACATCTGCCTCTGCCTCGGCTACTTTGGGGCCTTCTCCTTCAGCCTCCCCTTCCCCCGCCTCTTCGCCTGCACCCTCACACTCCTCGTCCCAACAACTGTCCATCTCGCAGGCGTTCGACCGCAGGCGGAAGTACGCCTCGAGTCACCCCCAAGCCCAAGCCTTAAACTGCCACATCTCCAAACTGCTGGCCCTGGAGATGTTGCCGTTTAGGCTTGTGGAGACGCAGGCCTTCCGCGACCTGATGGCGGCTGCCGCACCTCGCTATTCCGTCCCCAGCCGCCACTACTTTTCCCGGAGTGCCGTCCCCGCCCTGCACCAGCACGTGTCGCGTAACATCAGGCGGGCCCTGAGGTACGCAGTCAGCGCAAAGGTCCACTTGACCACCGACTCATGGACAAGCGCTTGCGGCCAGGGACGCTACATCTCTTTGACGGCACACTGGGTGAATGTAGTGGAAGCGGGGACGGGGTCGCAAACAGAGACGGCCTACCTACCACCCCCGCCCAAGATTGCCAGCATGGGTTCTGATAAACCCCCCTCCTCCTCCTCCTCCTCCTCCTGTGCCTTAACATCTCCCTCAGCCGCTAGCTGGAAGCGTTGCAGCACTGGCGCGGGGAGACGTCAGCAGGCGGTGCTAAAGCTCATCAGCTTGGGCGACAGGAAGCACAGCGCCCCAGAGGTGAGGGACGCCATATTGCAGCAGACGGAGATGTGGCTGTCGCCGCTTCAGCTAGGACCAGGCATGGTCGTGTGCGATAACGGCCGTAACCTGGTGGCGGCTCTGGAGCTTGCCGAACTCAATCACGTACCATGCCTGGCCCACGTTTTTAATCTGGTAGTCCAAAAATTTCTGAAGACTTACCCCAACCTGGCAGAGCTACTGGTGAAAGTGCGGCGCTTGTGCGCTCACTTTCGGAAGTCAACTGTAGCTGCTGCTAGCTTAAAAAAACTCCAGCAACGCCTCCATTTGCCTGAACATCGGCTGTTGTGCGACCTGCCCACTCGCTGGAATTCCACCTATTCCATGTTGGCCAGGGTGTGTGAGCAGCAGAGAGCATTGATGGAGTACCAGATTATGAATCCACGCGTGCCTCCAACTCAGCTCCCTCAGTTTGCCAACCACGAGTGGCCATGGATGGCAGACATATGCGATGTACTGCGTATCTTTGAGGAGTCCACCAAGAAGGTCAGCAGCGAGGACGCTATAGTGAGCGTAACCATCCCGCTCCTAGGCGTCCTTAAAGAATCGCTCATCGCAATAAGGGAGAACGCATTGCACGCAGAGGAGACGGGGGTAGGAGGAGACGCAACGGAGCTACACAGTCAGACCACACTTTTGTCTGCTTCACGGTGGCAGTTGCAGGAGGAGGAGGATGAGGAGGAGGAGGACGACGTGGAGGTGGCTGTGGAAGAGGAGGAGGATGCTGGCGGCGAGGGTAGCAGTCAGGCTGTGTGCGTCCCATTGGTTCAGCGCGGATGGGGCGGAGAGGAGGCGGAAGAGGAAGAGGAGGAAATGGCAAGTGATCCTTCTGGTGGGGGCAGTGAGGTCATGCCTATTCAGAGTCTGGCACACATGGCTGACTTCATGCTGGGCTGCTTTTCCCGGGACACACGTGTTGTCCGGATAGTGGAGAACAAACTGTACTGGGTCTTCGCACTCCTGGACCCCCGGTATAAAGATAACGTCTCCTCTTTTATTCCGGTAGAGGAGAGGACGAATCGATTGCTGGAATACCAGAGGGAACTCGTGCAGAACATGATGGAGATTTTCCCACCCACCATCGCTGGCGGCAGAGAGGAGAGGGTCTCCCAGAGTCCCACAACATCCATCAGGCCCACAGCCACCAGGGGAACACTCTCCAAGGTGTGGGACACGTTCATGGCACCCCCTCGTGCAACTTCCATCACTGCGGGGCCCGCTATCAGCAGGAGGGACAAGTATCGGCGGATGTTGCGGGAGTACCTGGCAGACCGTAACCCTGTCCTCCCCGATCCCTCGGCGTCCTACACTTACTGGGTCTCCAAGTTGGACACGTGGCTGGAACTGTCCCTGTACGCCTTGGAGGTGCTTGCCTGCCCTGCCGCCAGCGTGCTAACAGAAAGGGTGTTCAGCGCAGCCGGGGGCATTATAACCGATAAGCGCAGCCGCCTGTCAACCGACAGTGCCGACAGGCTGACGCTAATCAAAATGAACAGAAAGTGGATTGACCCGGACTTTGCTTCTCCAACCGTGGAAAGCAGCCAAAAGTGAACTGCCATCTGTATGAAGTGCCATTTCCTCCTCCACCTCCTCCTCCTCCTCCTCCTTAACCGCCGTAGAATTGCTCCGTAAATAAGAAAAATGTATATGTTTATGGCTCACCTCTTGGCCTCCACAAATGTTTAAGAGGTCTCACCTCTTGGGCCTCCTCATAATTTTTAACCGGTCTCACCTCTTGGGCCTCAACATAATTTTTAACCGGTCTCACCTCTTGGGCCTGCACAAAATGTTTAAGAGGTTTCAACCTCTTGGGCCCCCACAAATGTTTAAGAGGTCTCACCTCTTGGGCCTCCTCATAATTTTTAACAGGTCTCACCTCTTGGGCCTCCACATAATTTTTAAGAGGTCTCACCTCTTGGGCCTCCACATAATTTTTAACAGGTCTCACCTCTTGGGCCTCCACAAAAAGTGTTTAACAGGTCTCACTCTTGGGCCTCCACAAAATGTTTAACAGGTCTCACCTCTTGGGCCTC